>OX454418.1:70259463-70859463 GCA_949715475.1 Microchrysa polita | reverse complement strand
ATTTATACTGTTAATACGGCCATAGGCCAAAAGTTAGTTGTCAAAACTTCACCAAGCATATTAACCCTTCTGTCGGCACATAGGTCTGGCCAGACCTTTGGCACTATATATTGGTCAAAAAAGTATAGAAGATGAAATCGCAGCGACTTCATATTTCATGATATCCTAGAATAATATGTTTAGAAGCATTTTGCAAAAAATTAAAAAAATCGGTTGGAGTTTTGAGCATGTTTTTGATGATTATCAATTTATAGTGCTTTTTGATACCCAATAGGTCTGGCCAGACCTATAGTTTTTCCCCCCATTTTCGTCTTGAGGTAAAAAGTGAAAATATTAAATTCTCTTTAAAATCTCCTATTTATAATGTAATAAAGTCATTAAAATTAAATTTGTACGATAAACGATAAAATTTTCTGAGATTTTGCTTTAAAAAGCCGTGAAGTTCGCAAATTGGGTACGCCTAATTTTATCCCGTCTTATAACATAACCTAATCAACTGAGATCTGATTCTAGGAAAAACAAAAGAGTTATATTTCCTTTGTAATAGTATGAACTAAGTATTAGTGACTTACGATGGTGTTTCTTAATAGATTTAATTGAGATATTTATGGAAAATTTAGAATGAAATGATTTTTGCGGTTGAAAATTCCCTATTTCTATCTATCGATTTTCCGAAATCTGCAGACTCATATCGCGATAAAATCTACCAACAGAGTGCCAAATATTTCCCCAAAGATATTGGACTTGGAAAATTTGATCAAACTTTCTGTACGGATACGCAATGAAAAAAGAGAAGCAAAAATAGAAGAAAAAAAGGGAGAAACATGTTTGTACAAATACCACCTCAAAATATGTCTTCTTAAAAACGCTTCTAGTATATCTACAAACAAGATTTTAATGCTTTTATTGTTTATAAATGGCTGTAAAAAATGGGTACAATGATTATACCGATAAAAATTTAACTTTTTATAAAAAATAAAAATTTTTTCTCAGTAGGTCCAGCCAGACCTATTGGGTATAGAATATGCATATTGTAGTAGGTGCCGACAGAAGGGTTAATAGGGTTTTCGTGATGCGTAGGTATATGACGTGCCTGGGCGTTGGGCATAGATATGAATTTGTTTGTTCTAGGATTCTGCAAGCGACGTAAATAACCATATTCGATTATGATTCGACCGTAAACAGATGGAAATGTATTTGGAATTTTGATAGACTCTTATAAAGACGAAAAGAAACGGTTTCAACCGAAATTGACCAAGCAACAAGTGTTTTATGATTCGGGGAACTTTATTGCTGACAAAATAGTCAAGGAGAAGGATTTTGGTTACTGCCTCCTTCTTGCAGCTGTAGCTGTTGGCAATTTGTATTAGCTTTATATTTTGCTATCAAGAAGTGTGTTAGTAAATTGCGTAGTACATACATATGAGCAGTAGTAAGAGTGACCACTTGAAATCGGATCTTCTTTTATTAATGCATGAAAGTATGTATTACACTACTTGAACAAGCACAAGTTCTCAAAGGACTAGGTGAGATTTAATTTCGATAGTATCATATGAATTCAAAGAACTAACGTTCGACCTTATTCTCTCTTGTACAACGAATTTTCACTAGAAATCCCCGATGTCATCTATCATTATCCTTTCCTGTCAATATTGTTTAGTGTGCCTTTACAATGCTATTTAATCGGGAAAATCGCACTCAACTCACTATCCTTATACCTCTTCACATTGGAATCATCGTTGGGGCGATGAGATTGGAAATCGACAACACCTTTATGCATATAGTTAGCTTCGTGTACATATCCTGGTAATATCCTTCTCGATGGTTATTATCCCGTTTTAATTACGAACATCACTTTAACAGAATGAATGATACGACGTAAGTGTTCTACACGGGTGTAGGCAAGGGTGGGAGTAAATGCCGTTGAAGGACTTTTATTATTTTAAAATTCAACTATAAAGCAAATGAAAGCGTAGATATTTACCGGATGTTGGAATATACATAAACGCTGAGTTCTATCTGTGGAAATTAAAGTAAATGCTTCATCAATATGCTTTTGGGTTAATTGCAAGGAAGGTTTGGAATTACCATGGGCGTGAAAATCATGCTTATTGCGCCTCAGAACAAATAATGATACTGTAAATCAGTTCGTCGAGGTTTTTTTAAGGATTATGAAAATGTATGCTTGTGGAATGCATACAGAGTGGATTGCAGACTTGGTACTTTTTGAAAGTGAGATTCCTTTTATGCTTTGTCTTTTATTTTTATGTAATAAAACTACCTGAAAACAGACTGTGGCGTACATCGAATAATTGATATTGCGTAAAAATTTAAATTTATAAAATTTTAACGTCTTTGTAATGTGCTGACCACTAGATGGCGGGAGTTATTTTCTTTGTGGGTGGCTGCGATAGCAAAGTTTTTGAGAGTTTTGTTTGGTTTTTCTGTAATGCGATAGATGCACCTCTAGCGGGGAACACCAGTACCCTACAGGTATCTCCTTCCTAGTGATTACGTCGGTCGATGACATCACGATGATCGTCAACAGCTGGCCGAGTTCGTGGACTTGCTGGCGGGTAGACTCGAATATTGGTCGGTCGAATCAATGTTGGTACCGGTGATGTAGCTAGTGATGTCCTTGGCGTACTCGATAGCTGTCTGCGTGTGGGCGTACCCGATTGTGATAGGAGCAATAAGTGTGGTCATGCGCTGCGGTGTAGAACAGCCAGGACCTCTTTGTTGTGAACAACACAAGCAACAATTCGTTTGCTTTAAAGAAGCACTTCACACTGTAGCAACCATATAGTACGACGGAACTCATTTATCGTGTGACATCGCTTAAAGTAATATTTTGATCCGATAAACCATCCTTAAAGTATTTTCCGGAAAGCTTCTGACATTATGGAATAAATTCAAAGATTATGGTATAAAACTTCGATAAAACTGTCTCTAAACGTCAACCTAAAAAAGACACTCCTTTAAATACTCCACTCTTGTGTTTATTGGATGATACAGCACACACATGCAATAGTCTCTCTAAGTTAACTCACACACATGCATACATTCTTAATAGCACAGTCGGTGTCATTTTTATCGTGTGACATTCGTATGGTCATCCAATAAATTGTTCAGCGTAGTTTTATAGAAGGATGGACTTTGTGATTTTTTAAGAATTGACACTTATGAAGTGCTCTGGAATACCACGTTTCTTGAATTGAATTCATTGAAATATTGCATGAAACTAACATTTCCTCACTCCTTGTCAACTTATGAATCAATTAAGATAATCTCAGCGCAGAAAATGTCTGCATTTTATTGATGAATGTGTGGATTTATTCAACTTCGATTGACTGACATATAAAGAAGAAGGTGCAATGGAGAAGAGTCGATAAAGAAGTGTTGAGCCTTGTAGTGTTTACGAGCAATGTTAACTATATGTGAGGTTGGCCGAGTGGTTAGGGCGTCGGACTGGCGTACGACAGTCGCTGGTTCGACGCTCGCTGGGGGAATTTTTTTTTCTTTTTTTCACGAGAAAATGACAGAAAATGATGACATAACACATTGATGTATGTCTTTTTCAAAGCTTAGTTCAGTGCTACAACAAGGTGCAATTGGATCAAAAACCGGCGCCAAACGCCATTATTGGACTATTATTCAGAGTTTATACCCTGTAAAGGGCCCCTATTATCGTTAGAAGAAAATATTCTATGAAATATTATAGGGATGAAATTGTTACTTGGGAAGTTAGTCTTGGGGGTGCTTCTTGTACGGTGAAATGAATTGGGTTGTCACATCGATGGTTGACTGATGCCAGCTGGTGGTTCGGTCTAGACCTGTTCGGTACCGAGATTTCAGTACCGGGTTTCGTTTTTTTTCAATACCCGGTACAACAAGCGGTTTCCCTGACTCACAGGTTTTTTTCAGTACCGACGCGACGGTTTTTCTAACCATGAGCCGGTTTTTTCGAGTACCGAGTTAAAAAGACCCGACGAGGCGGGTTTTTGTTACCGAGTCAAAATCGACCGACGAGTCGGTTGAAGTTGGTGAAATAGCTAATTTATGGAAACATGCAGTGCAATGAAACCTAGTTTGAAGCGTACGCGCACTCTTTTGCGATTGCCAAATGGCATCCCTGTTTTCTCGAGGAAATACGCGTTCGATCGACATGGCAGAAACACTATAAGGTAAATTCGGGTCGCTGTTTTCAAATTTAAGATAAAAAACAAGAAAAAATTGTTTGGGGTTGCCCGCCCCGAAATGGTACCTCTGTTTTCTCGGGGAAATACTCGCCCAATCGGCGTGTCAAGAAACATTAAAAGAATGTTGGGTTACTGATTCCAAATTTGAAGTCGAAAACAAGAACATTTTTTGTTGGGTTTGCCCGCCCCAGAATTGTTGACTCGTCGGTCGGTTTTAACCCGCTACTGAAAAACCGACTCGGTATTGAACAGGTACCAAAAAACCGGGATATCGGGTCCGGTACTGATTGAACACCGGTTTCATACCGGGATCCCGGTTTTTGGAACACGCCTAGTTGGGCAACTGTAGCTGTATCGGATTGACCTCTGGGCTGGTGGCAGGATGTTTAGGATAACCCCTTGGAGAAGATTAAATGGTGTTCTGTTGGTGTGGTATACGGTTGGCTTTGGCCGCATCTCCCTCAACTGATGCTTGAGTTGGCTCAGGAAGGCCTGCGGATCACTGTTGTCGCCTTGTCCCAAAACAATTCGCTTGGTAAGCTTAGCGACATACCAAACAACCTCACAGCAGCCGAGGCATTCTGGTCCGTAGTCTTAACATCACCATCGGCAACGCGTCGACCCAATGGTCCCTACTCCCGTAGCACATGCGCTTAAAGGGAGCGATGCCACCGCTCCAGTGCACCATTCGACGCCGGGTGGTATGGTGTGGTTCTCGTACGCTTGCACCCTAAAAGTCTGGAAAGCGATTGGAACAGCAACGACTCGAACTGAGTCCCTTGGTCAGTCGTGATCACGGCAGGCGCTTCATATCGGGAAACCCAGTTGGCGACAAACGCTTTGGCAACAGTCTCTGCAGATTGATCAGGGATGGGTACCGCTTCCGGCCACGTGGAAAAGCAGTCCATCATCGTGAGGCAATAGCGAAACCAACGACATCCAGGTGGACTTGCTGGAACCGCTTATCAGGCACGGGAAACGTCTGAAACTCGTTTCGGACGTGCCGACTCACTTTCGATCGCTTACATTGCAGGCAAGAAATCCGGACGTCTTTGCGCATGCTCGACCACACAAATTTCCGGGAGAAAAGATGCATCGCGGCACCGACTCCAGGTTGCGAACAGCTATGGAACACGTCGAATACTATGTTTCGTTGGTTTTCGCGAACGAACGGACGAGCACGAGGTGATGCCATCAGCTGTTTGCTCTATCTACACATAGAACTAATTACAACCATAATGCACCGTTAGAAAGAATTAAAAGAATTGGTAATGGATTATCACTATTTATTTATTTTTTCAATTCTAATAAGATTTGAATCAAAAACTTAATTTTTCAGATACATTCTTTGCCTTAAAGCTACAATTTTAGTATTAGTATTCATTAACATTAGTTTTTTTTTTCAGCTTGTTTTATCGCTTCTTGCTACGCTGACTCGGATGAAATCAAAATGTCATCAATATACGTGATGTAAAAGTCAAGTCCCCTGAGCACTTCATCCAAAAAACGCTGGACCGCCTGAGCCGCGTTTCGCAGACCGAACGTCATGAGTCATGACAACGAACTCGTACAGCCCAAAGGGAATGATGACGCTTCCGCTATCGGGATTTAATGGAAAGCTCGAATAAGATCAATTTTATTGAATATCTATTTTCCAGCAAGCCCAGCAAGGATATCCTCAATATACGTCATAGGATTGCGATCGGGTGTTGTAACAACATTTAAGCGACGAAAATAGCCACATGGCCGCCAAGAACCATGCTTTTTGGGGACAAGGTGGAGGGGGCTTGCCCACAGACTGTCCGAAGACCGACAATATACCATCTTCAACAGATATTCGAGCAGCAATGCAGTTAGCACCCTTCCGCAACGTATGCCTGCGAGTCAATTCGTCGATAGGTGTTTGACCCGTGCGCCGACGAAGATCTTCATTGGAAATTCTTTCAAAGATGCGACAAATACAATTGATTACGAAAATTTGCAACTTTTTAGTAACTGCAGCGGTAACTTTCCAAGTGCTGTTCCCATATAAGAGCACTGAAAGATTCGGGAGCGGAACAGACCCAGTTTGGTCTTAACAAGCAAACCGTCTACGAGGTATACCGTCAGGGGAGCACCTAGCCTTTCGGCCTTTATCTCCCGGTCCCGCTAAATGTTTGGACCTTCGGCTTTTTACTGACAAGGTCTTATTGTCAGATGGGGATTTCTCCATCCGGCGCATGCACACACCATCAGGAACCCAACCCCGGGGTTGCATCACTAGCTGGATGACTTGGGTAGTTTGGTCTTAACAGTGAGATAATTGTTTTGCCAGAGTTTGGAAAGCATGCCGAAGGCACAATTGGATTGTTAGTGCGGCAAACGATGTCCTGGTCAGTGCCGCCATCAACAGCAACAATGCTACCTAAGTAGATACATTTATCTGTTCTACAGATAGTCCATTGATACTTAATCATTAATCCTTAGCCCGGCAACCTTTGCATCTCTATCGACATCTAAAGCGGTTTCGCTCAAATTCATGATCTTACGCGAGAGTAAGCAAATGCCGTCAGCATAGTCCAAATGTTGTAGGTTACATTTCAGAGTCCATTGAATGCCACGGTTACGTTCTTCAGGCAAAGCTACATGGAGCCCATCACCAGTCATTAAAAACTGAATCGGTGATAGAATGCAACCCTGCTTGACCCCGCTATGAACTCAAAAACCTTTGGAAACCTTACCTTTATGGAGTACGCGAGATTTGGCACCGACGTAAGCCACCCTAATAGTAGACACTATTTTTTCTGTAGCACATCTCTTGCGTAAGGTAGTCCAGACACAGTCTCGATTCAAACTATCAAAAGCATTCTTAAAGTCAACAAAGAGCAAAAGCAATGGAGATCTGAATTGGATGCATTGCTCGATTACATTCCGTAAGGTGTTGATGAAATCGACCCAAGAAAAACCAGGCCGAGACCAAACCTGCTCATCATCGATTTAGCTTCCTAAGTGGAGCTTGATTTTCTCCTATATCCTATCTATTTTGGCAATAGCGGGAAGAAATACCCCTCCAATTATCGCATATTCTATCAGACTGTCCTTTTTGGATGTGATGAGAGGGTTCAACAACTATGCTGTTAAGCTCGGTGTTGCATAGTAAAGTTCGGACCTCGCCATCAGTCACTCGATTTAAATATGAAGTGGTATTTCCATCGCCTTTCCCCACTATCTTTCACCGGATGTTGACAAGAGCTACGACCTACCTTTACACTCCTTGATGATACCGTATACGGTATTTAAGTCTTTATTTCGTGCAGCTTCCTCTGCCGTAGCAAGAATAGAGTTGGCATACACTCTTTTGTCACGGTGTACACAACATCGACTTCCCGATCTTTCAAACGGTACAGGAGTTAATGTTTTGTTTGACTACTATCGTCTGTTTCGCTAGACCCACCCGGAGCTCTTTCCGTTCGACAATCCGCTGCCGTGTTGCGACGGATCCCAGGGGTTTGGCCTAGAGGCCGGATTTGGGTGATCGTTAAATTGTTATGCTACAGCTGGATACTTTAATTTGGCGGTGTCGAACTAGCGGCCGGCGGCAGGACAGAGCGTTTTGCCGAGATTGCATGGAACCTATCCGTAAGGAAACATCTGCAACCATCAGATGGTGGTCTCTTGCCATACCTACGAACATCCAGAAGACAACTGGATGGCAAAATCGTTGATTTCATTCTCGGTTTGGTGTCGATCAACAGACGTCCAGGTGGTGTTATGGCAATTCCATAGTTCCTCCGATGGCGAGTCGGTGGAAGTAGCAGAAGTTTACAAAACTCTCACCGTTATCGGTCCGGTTACCCAAACCGATCATATGCCTCAGCCCAACTTTTTTTTTTCAACCACATGAACGTCGGCTGGAATTTTTTTTATAGGGAGGCGTATGTAATTCATTAAAACAACAACAGTAGTCCTTAATTTAAGCGAAAACCTGAAATTGGAGATTGATACAAGCCGTAACTGATAAGCTCCCACACGCAGTTTTTTATTGGTTCGAACATTTTTATGATTTTTCAATAGCCAATACCGCATTTCTGTACGCTTTCAAACATCTACACCGATTTTTTGTAGAGTACAGCAGTAAATAAAAAAAATACCATGTTCGTCGGTCAGGTTACGCCCGTGCGTCTTGGAGAGAAATATTCCACTCTATTCCACCATCTAATTTCGCTAGCCAAGATGTTGAGTTTGTGTCATCTGCTCTCCCTCCCCACTTGAAGAAATCGTGGGTTTTATGGGTCCTCTGAACCATTTTCCAAGAGAGTACACACGTTCCAGAATCCAATTTTTGTCATGGTGCGATAGCCTAAAGTCGTAACCGATAAGTCTGTCCAAATCCGAGGCCTAGTAGGCATACTTAGAGTTCAGATGCGCAAGTTGCTGCTATTCCTTTAGCCGCCTTATACGACAAGCCGACAACACTGAGGTTTATTATGTCCCCACACCGCAGTGGCTTTACTCGGATAATGCGGAAAAATAATAATGACTCGGTAAGAACATAGGGAAATGGACGGAGCTGTTCAGCCTATGAAGCTACTCCAGTTCCAAAGTAACATTTACTGAAAACGTTCCTAAGTAACGATATTGGAGGCGGTTATTTAGAGCCATAACCAAGAGTGACGTGGTTTTTAATGACACTTGGATGGTAGTTATGTGGTGGAGCGCTTTGGTTTTAGTATGTAAACACTTATTATGTGAAAGATGTCCTTGGGCACAAATGGTCCATTTTTCCTGTGGGGGTGCACAATAGATGATATCCCTCGGATGGTTCAGGTAAATTTTACATACGTAAATGGTTCAGTGGGGTCTGACAGACCCCAAGGCAAAAATCGCTCTAAAACTTAAATTTTTGCTTTTTTGCCACATTTGTTTGAGCTAGAAGTGACTTTGAAGCCTTTTGATTAAGTGGTATATAAAAAAAGTGTAATTCGGACAGTAGCTTTGAGTATGTGGAAGAAAAAATTAGGTGGTGTCAAATTTGAGGGTAATTTGAACTTATCACAAATAAATCAATTTAAAAACTAAAATTTTAACAAAATTTTATTTTTATTAGTCAAAACGTATTTAATACTAATTAACAAAGATAAGTACATCAAGATTTTTCAGCTAAGGTTAATATTTTTTCTTAAATGGGGATCCAAAGTTAGTCAATATTTAGAGCATTCTTCTTCACAGCTTTTTCCTCGATGGTCTTCGCAAATTGGCTTTTTGCACTCGTTGCAATTGTATTTTGTTTTCCGATCATTTGGTCGTGGGCATAGAAAACATCTTTGCCTTTTTGGGGGACCATCTGATCCCATTGGGGGACCTGGAGCATTAGCCCCATAGGGGGGGGGGGGGTGCAAGCTGAATAATGCACAAATATCTTCAATATTTTGCGCTGTGCTTCGGCGAATATTGCCCGATTATTTCCTCCTTCTTAGAAGAGGTTCGACAAGTGTATAGCCAAGTTCGCTGAGGAAGCTTTATGATTATGTAAAATACCCACCTAATTCTTACGCTCATAAAAGTCATAAATTTATGTCTTGACTTAAAAAACATAAGGTAATGACACAATATTGAAAGGAGATCCTCATAAATGAAAACCAGGTAAAAAAACGGCTTAATTTTAAGTGAATTGAGTAAAAAAATTAAAACCCCCTAATTCAAAACACCCTAATTTTTCATTTCTTTCAAAATTAACATTTCTAATTTCCCAAATGTACTCTAATTACAAAGTTTCAACACTTCCCGACTATTATTATTACATTTTATCGTTTTCCAAATAACATACTTTGGAAATTTCCCACAAAACGAAAAATGTACTTTTGTAAAAAAGACATACGTAAATGGTTCGTGGGGTCTGACAGACCCCAGAGCAATTTCAAAGTGCTATAACTTATTAACAAAATCAGAAATTCAAACAAATGCATGCTTAAATGAATGCATGTGACACATACTTAAATTACATATGCATAAAAATACCATTCAACAAGTTTTTCTATAAAAAATTTAAGATTTAAATTTCTCTGGGGTCTGTCAGACCCCACTGAACCATCCGAGGGATATTTATATCAAAATGCAGGATTTGTTGAGAAGAGTCCTCCAGAATGTTTATAAACTGACTTTGAATTGGAAAAGGACAATACCGCCGAAAACAATATTTGTCTACAGGAAGTAGATTATGGGCATGCTGGGTGTCGTTCAAAAGGGTATGTTTAGGAAGTTTTATGTGATTAGTTTTAAAACATTTGCGGCTTCCTGAAGTAACAGGATAACGGTAGATCCTTGTTTTAATCGTTGTGATGCCACTACAGTCTTCAGGAGATATTAAATTGATAGGAAAGTCAACATAATATTTAGCTTTAGCCGTAACAAATATAGTAATGGTACACTCAATACTGTTGCTTAAGTCAATCTGGACGAAATGTTCCTTTCTCGTCCTGAAAGGTACATCTATTTTCTTAAAGGAGTTTCCCACATTGCTAAAGGAATTATTTTGAAGTCTTCCCGGGGAGTCCTTAAGTCGAAAACGGACGGTTTTGCAGGGAGAGGTTGAATGGTGAAGATGTGTGTCGGACCAAAGCGAATGCTGATCATAGTACATTTGATAACTTTCAGGCAAATTTAAACTTTCTGTAGCCGCAGCATAACAGGTATTATTCTTATAATGAAACTTAGCCAATTTTACTTCTTAGCAGACATCGGTAGTCTTTGCCTGAAACCAAATTTAGAGTAAAAGGTTTATAAAGTCACCACAAGCGAAGCAAGATCATGTTGGATCCCTTTGGTTATGCTATTCAGGACGAAATGTCATTTTTCACCTTTAAAGTGGTACATAGTCAATATGGGTATCAAAATTCAGGATTTGTTAAAATAAGTTCCCCATAATGTTATTAGAAGGATTTCGAATCCTTGTGCATCCAACAAAAAGGACATTTTTTCGTAGATTTCATCGAAGTAATGGTGTTTGGTAATAGAAATCAAATTAAAATTAGAAAAAAGTAGCAGTAACTGGATCGAGGAACCGTTACTTTCCGATGACAGGAACAGTGATAAATGTTACCGGAAAGTAACGTGTTTGCTCATCCTTATACTAAGTGAATGCAGACGCAGAGCAAATGGTATGGATTTGCAGTATGGACTAAGAGTAGTGGACTGATGCATCCAGAGTTTTAAGTCCCTAAGCCGAGCTACATTTTCTTTTTTTTACCGGATCAACTTTAATCCTAAATATTTTTGTTGCCTTTTTTTACTTGGCATATTTTCCATGCATTTGTCGAAGCATAAATTCCTATTTCAGATATGTACATTCAATGTTGTGCCTGATGCCTCCCCATTTTTCCCATGAGCGCATTTCAATACGTAATGACAAGGCATCTTGTTCAGCCATCGTGAATTTCTTTACTTGCAGCTATAAGATCGTTTTCTTTACTCCGGACCCATTGTGAAAGTGTTCACACCTTGATAAATTTCACTCCACCGATTTTGACGTATCTGTACATTATACGATGCTAAAGAAATACGTTTTTTTTTGCTGAATAAATTCTATAGATGCCAAGGCAAAGGCATCCATCTTTGTTGAGAGACGACACACCAAACAAAAGTCTGATAGCACACACTCCTCACGGTTCGGCTTCGTGTATTTTGTGATTCTATGACACGATGAGGTATCCTTGAGAAAAATAATATTTATTTAGTTGAAAGCTAGGGAAGCGACAACGAGACCAGGCTGACAAGGTGAGCGCAAGAAAAACCTCTTTCTTTCACTTGATTTTGATTTGCAAATATCCTCAAAAAGACATCGCATAAATTTGCATGGGAAAAAAGTGTTTCACTGAAGTATGTATAGTGGCGCGGTACATATTGCGGTCTGGGGAATTGACGTCAAAAGCCAGAGCTTATGGGGGTTGAGGGCGCGCTAATGTGTGTGAAAGTGAAAATTGCACTCTATGAACTCAATTTAGAAAATGTCCTTGTTTCGATATTGAGATCACACAAGTAAGACCCACTTTACTCAAGAGTGAAGAGTATGCTAATCTTTGATTTCATTTAGAGTCAGATGAAAGCCTTGTTGATGCGGTGAATGCATGATCCACTTTTTTCTGTCGGTTTTGACAAAACCAATCGATTGAGGATTATTCAATTACATGCACCCGTTATTTACGTTTTTCAAACATTCGAGAAGGACTCTCATGGTATCAAACGTGACAGATATCCTTGTTGTGACCTTTCCAAATGCCGGTAATTCAATGTCAAATGTATATATTCAAACGTTCCACTCGACGCTTTTCGTTGAATTCAATGACGTATGTACAGAGGAAGTAGACAATTTTCTATCTGGCTGTGAAGCAGTTGAACGGATTGATTTACTATTGCTTCCACTCTTGCACCCGTCTTGGATTTCATGCATACGCAGTGTATATCACGTGACATCCCATGATCACACATCAAATTCAGTTAAATGGACTTCCTGGAAAGGATACGGGAGCATCATAACGAAGTGACTGAGACTACTGCTGTGGAGACGGGTTACATGAGTATCTCAACGCGCCGTAGCCGTATCTATTACAACAGCAAGACCTGTCCCTGTCTCAATCTGAATAAAATCAAACAAGTGGAATGAAGTGGAATGTAATGAAATTCGGAGAAAGCAAATCGATAGAGGTTGGTGGAGGTTGTTTTTTTTTTGTTAAGTGAACGAAAGGTTTCGTCATTTTTATTTCTCATCCTGATGGTAGTGAGAAGTCTCGTAACACTTTATTTTTGAACCATTGCTATTACGTGACCTTCTCGCCTAATATTCTCTTCCAGTATGAATACGAGAAAATTGTAAGGTTTCCGTTAAATTTAAAATTTGATCATGATACTTCTTACTGAGTCTCCTTTCTTTCTACTAAATTAAGGATACCATGAAAGCACCTTCTGTTTTCAAGTTATTCAATTCTCTGAAAATGATTGGTTTACGAAACAGACTTTGTGTCTTTTATTTTAGTTAAATTTAAAGTGCGGAATATACTTGAATATGAATGACATTTATGAGTTTCGCACAAAAGAACCCATCTTCTTACCTCCTTGTTCCAAGAACCAGAACAGCACTTTATACACTGTCATCTATTAAAACATACGGATCCTTCTAACCGTAATAATGATGATTGTTACGATGTCGGTCGCAGTAAAGTCACCATTGTGCAGCTTTCCTTTGCAAAGATTTCCTTTCATTGTTTTCCACTTCATTGCTATCTGTCGGTCGTCCTATGCCATCACAATCTTCAGTAATACTTAATACTTCCGATGAAAGTTGTCCATCCGGAGGACATGGTCCGATTCTCATCGTTGTAATGTATCCGATTTGACTGCAGAAAGGTACGACTCTGTACATGAGTATCCGTATAATGTTACGACGAAGTCAAAAAAAAAAAAGAACCGAAAGACACTTGAATTTCAGCATAAGAACACACGACAATATTCGAACGAAATGATTTCATAAAACCCCACGATGATGACTCAGTCCAGATCAAAATGTTATTTCAATGATGTTGGTCATTTGTGCTTGAAGGATACAATATTTTGTCGCTGTCCGGTGAAGGTCATCAGAATTTAATGAGAAAATATTTTTGGTTGAGTTGGTTGATGAGCCGGGTGGATTTTTGGGTTACATAGATTCTGAAACAGTGATTGTGCGGTTTGTAAGTATATATTTCGGTAGATAGGACAGATGAGATATGAAAAGGTCGATCTTGAGTTTCTAAACGAAATGGGAATAGAATTTTTAATATTTTAACTCAAAGCCAAAGCAAAGGAAACCGGGCCAGGAGAATTGTTTGTTTCATTACCCTAATACCTTGAGGACAATGGCAACGTTTCTACGACAACTGAACTCGGAAAGTGATGTAGCTGTCAAGTTGGCTACACCACTAGTCGCATTTTTTATTATTATTAGAGAGTTTTAGCATGTCGTAGAAAACATTACGATAGTACGAATAAGCTTACCTTCTTACGCAAAACAGTATACCACAATGTTGAATGTCCCAAGTAGGCATAATCATGAAAAATAAAAAATCATGACCCTACAATTTCGACTGTTTAAGGACAGTCAAATTCACGGAAATACACATGGGGCATGCAAAATTGTGGTATACTGTTTTGCGTACGGAGGTAAGCGAATTTTTCATTGAGGATGTCAAAGCTTCTTCGTACTACCGTAATATTTTCTACGACATGCTAAAACTCTAATTGCAATAATTGGCGTGGGATCTGCCTACTTCCTGCTGTTTCCAAGCTGATGGCTAAGATTGTTTTAGGACGAATCAAGGACAAAATCGATGACACATTAAATGATGAACAAGCTATGGCGTTCGCGAAGGGTTTTCCTGTAGCGACAACATTGTTGGAAAACCGCGCGGATGGTAGTACTGCTGAAGGGCCCTGATAAGGTCCGATCCGACCCTTCCTCCTATCGGGGTATCAGTCTCCTCCCAGTGCTTGGGAAAGTGCTGGAGAGGATTCTGGTAGGTAGGATGGAGGATCGGTTTGGAGATCGGGTGTCCGACAGACAGTACGGATTCCGCAAGGGAAGATCGGTTGAGGATGCGCTCCTGTTCGTCCAGGGGCGATCAAGACCAGTGTTGCCGACCGCGTCCTTGATATCTTTGTAGATTTCAAGGGCGCGTTCGACAACCTGCTTTGGAGTGCCGTCCTGCATAAGCTTGAGGCAGCTGGCTGTCCGGAAATAGCTCTGTGGAAGAGCTATTTCCGAGACAGAGAGGCTCTGGTCGTGGGGAAAAATGACGTCGTCAGGCAGAAAGTGATGAGGGGATGCCCGCAAGGCTCCATCATAGGTCCGTTTGTGTGGAATTAAATGATGGACGACTTGCTGGTGTCCCTTCAAAGCCGGGTAAAATGTTGTGCTTACGCCGACGACCTCCTCTTCCTGGTGGAGGGCACATCGCGGCGTGAGCTTGAGGAGAAGGGTGCCCTGCTCATGGAAATATTCCATGAGTGGGGCACCCGGGTGGGAGTTGAAGTCTCAACCCGAAAATCGGCGATAATGATGCTGAAAAGCTCATTCTCGTCGAGCCGGCCCCCGATTGTTCGGATGGGTAGAGTTGCTCTCAAATATGTGACGCAAGTCAGGTATTTGGGAGTGACTTACGGCGAACGGTTGAGTCTTCAACCCCACTATGTGTTGTTGAAGGCACGACTGCTCTGCGTGGCTGGTCCTGGTACGCTGAGACGAGTTCTGCGTCGGGACTGGGGGCTAGGTAGACGCGCAGTCCGTGTGATCTACAGCTCGCTTTTCGTGGCGTGTGCTACGTTTGGGGCTGCAGCTCTCATGGACTGGGCGTCATCTGCCCGGGGAAGTCGACAGCTGAACACGGTTCAGCGTATCGTAATGTCTGCATGTATACCTGTATCTGACCAAAAACAACAAAGTTGTAAAAGTTACCCCGCCAAAGAAAAATTCATCTGCCGCAAAAAGAATACATATCACTCCAATCCGCTGCTCATATCTAATTTTGTTTGCTGGATGTACTTTTGTTTTAGGTGTAAATGCTGGAGAAGTTTAAATGTACAGGACTACTTCTTAAAGTAATTTGGAGGGAGCCGTCAAAGTGGCACTGAATAAAATGTTAAAGCTCCCACCAAATTATTTTAAGAAGTAGTCCTGTACATTTAAACTTCTCCAGCATTTACACCTAAAACAAAAGTACATCCAGCAAACAAAATTAGATATGAGCAGCGGATTGGAGTGATATGTATTCTTTTTGCGGCAGATGAATTTTTCTTTGGCGGGGTAACTTTTACAACTTTGTTGTTTTTGGTCAGATATCATATATTTTTGCATACTTAAATAGCCAACTAATATTTTTGTTTTGGGAAAAGTTTCAATAGGTTTTTGTTCAGCATATTCCATAAATTTAATATCATAAGTTATATTCACAGGGTCTTCTTTAAAATAAATAGATACTGCAAACGCAATTGCAAATACGCCACAAATGGCTGTTGCTGAGCTTTTTTAAAAATAATTTTGGGATGAAATGGGTATAGTTTATTAATATGTATTTTGTGCAAAATAGATTTGTGTTATCTTTGTGTTATGGCTCTGCTAACATTCTGTTAGTAATCTGTTAATTTTTTGTTAACTCTGTTAATGCTCTATTAACGTTCTCTTAACACTCTATTATCTTTTCATTAATGCTCTGTTAACGTTCTGTTAATGTTCTCTTAATTCTCTTTAATCATTCGGCTAACGCTCTGTAAACGGTCTGCTACCTTTCTTTTATTACTCGATTTACGTTTTGTTAACGTTCTGTTAAGGCTCTGTTAATTTTCTGTTAACACTCTGTTAACGATCTGCTAACGCTCTGTTGTGGCCTTGCCAACGCTTTGTTAACGTTCTGTTACTGATCTGTCTTAATGCCCCCCTGACCCAGTGTCCCAATGTCACATTGTCCCAGTGTCACAGTGTCTAAGGTCCATTGTCACAGTGTCCTCATGTCCCAATGTTCTAATATCCCAGTGTCTCAATGTCCTAATATCCTAATGTGCCAATGTCCCAATATCCTGATGTCCCAGTGTCCCAATTTAGGTCCTATTGTCCCAATGTGCAAATATCACAGTGCCCCAATGGTTTAATGTCCGAATGTCCCACTACCCTAGTGTCCCAATGTCCCAGTATCGGAATATCCCAATGTCCCAGTATCGGAATATCCCAATGTCCCAGTCTCCCACCTAATATCCCAATGTCTAACTGTCCTAATGTCCCAAGGTCCTAATGCCCCAATTTCCTAATATCCCAGTACCCCAATGTCCCAAATGTCCCAGTATCCTAATGTGATAATATCCCAATGGCCCAATGTCCTAATGTACCAGTGGTCAGTGTCCCAATGTCGCAGTATACCAAGTGTCCCAAGGTCCCAATAGCCTAATGTCCTAATATCCCAGTGCCCCAATGTCCCTGTATCTCAGTGCCCTAATGTCCCAGTATCCCAATGTTCCAATATCCCAATGTGCCAATATCCCAATGTTACAATGTCCCAATGTTCTAATATCCCGATGTCCCAGTGCCCCAATGTTCCCACGTCCCAGTTTCCCCAGTGTACCTAATGTCCCAATGTCCTAATGTGTTGATGTCCTAATATCCCAATGTCCTAATGACCCAAGACCCTAATGTTCACATGTTCTTATATCCCAGTGCCCCTATGTGCGAATATCCCGATGTCCCAATGTCACAACATTCCGATGTCTCAGTGGTCCAATGCCCCTATGTACCAGTGTCCCAATGTCCGATTGTCCCAAGGTCATAATGTCCCAATGTCCTAATATCCCAGTGTCCTAATGTCCCAGTTTCCCAGTGTCCTAATGTCCCAATATCCCAATGTCCCATTGTCCCAATATCCTGATGTCCCAATGCCCCAATATCCCGATGTCCCAATGCCCCAATATGCCGATGTCCCCACGTCCCTGTTTCCCCATTGTGCCTGATGCCCCAATGTCCTAATGTCCCAAGACCCTAATGTCCCAATTTCCTAATATCCCACTACCCCAAGATCCTAGTCTCCCAGTCTCCCGGTGTCCCAATATCCAAATGTCCCAATGCCGCAGTGTGTTTTAAAAAATGTTTAATGCGATGAGCCGATAGACGCAATTGTTGGAAATCTTTCGTTAACTTTACCTATTAATTTACCGTTATTCCATCCACTTATCTAAATGGAAGACATTGATTCTTTAGAAGGACCAGCAGAGGATCATTCTTTCCAAATTTCATAAAAATCCCATCACGAAGAGAGACAGTAGAAGCAAGTCTTTCTGCAAATGTAGACTTCATTCTGAAATTGGGTTACTCGCTTAAGTCTCTGAGGGTGAAAATTTCACCGTTTATTGCATATATCTTACCCGTTATTGTGCCGATCGAAGATTTTATTTGGAAAGGCACTAGAACAGGATATGTGGAATATTTTGGTAAAAAAAAATTTTTGGGGGCTGTTGCCTGGAAGGCTGTAGCCTGGTCAAACAAAAAAGCAAGTTGTCTCCGGTAATCATAGACTTGTTCGCGTTCGTTTTTCTTTTTCCTTTGGCGGGCGAGACGCTATCGCGTCTCTTGATGTCGTACAGTTTCTACTGACGCCATGCAGGTATTAATGGGGGTCCCTCCGCTAGATTTGGAGGTAGTCCGACGTGGGACTACCTTCCATATCAGGAGGGTTTGCCGCTGCCGCCGTCAGCGATGGTTAATGAGGAGAGTGTATCCGGGAGGCCTCGGAGACTTATCTCTGAGCTCCTGGATGGCTGTGTCCTATCTAGATGGCAATCTAGATGGGACCGGTCCATCTGCGGTAGGGTTACATACGAGTACCTCAGGGATGTCCGTACGGCAGCCGGAAACCTAGACTTGGATTTTAATCTAAGTCTAGGCTTCCTGATAACCGGACATGGTTCACTGAACGAGAAACTGCGTCAGTTCAACCTGGTGAGTGATCCCTCATGTCCTTGTTGTGGCGCAGTTTCTGAGGACTGGCTTCATGTCCTGGTTGTGTGCCCGAGGTACTCGGATGTACGTAACCTAGACCTGTTCGGGGTCCTCCTAAACAATGGAGCCGCAGATGTCACTGGGTGCTTGGCCACGAAGGAACGAATCTCTGCCCTAAAGGTGTATGCTTCTGAACCATTCAAACGGCGTACGATGCACCTACGAGACTGAGTGGTAGAATTGGCATAGCCTATACGTCTAGCCTTACACTGTTGGGGTGTAGTTTTTAGGTAGCTTTTAGTAGGTTAGCTTACAACAGCTAGGTGCACGGGTTTCACATGAGCCCCGGAGAGCCACTGCCTCAGTGACTCTCCGCGTGACAAAGAGGTTGGCCCCCTAGTGGAAGTATCGTGCTGGCTGTGGTTTCGCAAATAGCGTGGAGTTGCGCTTCTTTCAACCGGGCGCCGGGACCCTAGAACGGCAGAGGCGGACCTCGCATCTAGCAGTATGTTACTGTTACCTCCACACTGCTGGAGTGGGCGCCTGATTGACGTCATAAATTCAATCCGTTGGCCTATACGTGGCCCGTCCGATAAACCATCTCGGTAGGCGCGGACGTTAAGCCCTCTTGGACATCTGTAGCGACAACATTAACACCCTCCGTATTATCATCGAGCAATCCGCGGAGTGGAGATCCCCATTACATCTCATGTTCATTGATTTTGAGAAAGCCTTCGATAGCGTTGATCGTCTCTACATCTGGCATGCCTTACGGTGACCAAATATTCCCGATAAGATAATCTCCATCATCAAGGAATCCTACAATGGAGCCCAATGTCACGTCCTGCATAAGGGCCAGCTTTCAGATCTTTTTGAGGTGCACAGTGGAGTGAGGCAAGGCTGCATTTTGTCACCTATTCTCTTCCTTGTTGCCATTAGCGTTGTACTCGGCTCCGAACTCCAATTACATCGTAACAAAGGTATCAGATGGAAATTGTTCGATCAGCTTCAACATATTGACTACGCTGACGACATTTACCTTCTATCAACAAACACGGATGATGTCGCTCAAATGACAGAAGCTCTAAATTGCGCGAGTCGTAATGCGGGGCTGAAAATCAATGCTGCCAAGACTAAGTTCTTGAGCACATATCCAGGTGGGCAAAGCGGACTTTGGATTTCGGGACAGGCAGTCGAAGTGTAGTTACAGCAGATGGTGGAGCGGATGCTGATGTAAAATCACGGGTAAACAAGGCTTGGCGTTGGCGCAAAACAGAACGAGGTGGAGAGTAGGCGTAGTTAATGCCATATGCCCCACAAGGGGTTGTGGAAAATAATACAGAATACTATAATAAACATTAGGGCTGCAGATCATTCCTGCCTTAATTTGAAAAGATCCGAGTAATTTCAATAAGACTGTTAAGTTGCCATACCATAACACTACACGGTCAGACATTTTTGACTAAAATATATTTTTTTGTGTTAAATATGAAATTTGTTTAAATTCAATACGTCGCAAGTAATAAAATTAGATTTAATATAATACCCGTAATAAAATTTAAACCTATAAACGATGAAATAATAACTTTTTTGTTTTATTATACCCTTCACTCGTAGAGTAAAGGGTATATTAACTTTGTCATGAAGTTTGTAACGCATTGAAGGAAGCATCTCCGACCATATAAAATATGTATATATATGATCAGCATGACGAGCTGAGTCGATTGGGCGATGTCCGTCTGTCTGTCTGTCCGTCTGTCCGTCTGTTGCTACGCGTTTTACTCGGCCAGTTTAAAAGCTATCGAGCTGAAATTATGCACACATGTTTCTTTTTATTGCAGGCAGTTTGTATGTTTGAATCGCTAAAATCGGACCGTGGGGTCATGGGGCTGCCATACAAACCTAACCCCCCAATTTGGTTTTTCTAAGAAAAACTTTTTCATGTGTTTACTAATTTCAACGAAATTTCACACAAATGTGTTTCTATTGATAACACAAAACATATGTAAGAATGGATCAAATCGGACCATGGGGTCATGGGGCTGCCATACAAACCTAACCCCCCAAATTAGGTTCTTCTAAGAAAAACTTTTTCATTTGTGCCCCAATTTGAACCAAATTTCACACAAATGTGTTTCTATTGATGCCACAAAATATATGTAAGAATAAATGGAATCAGACTGTGGGGTCATGGGGCTGTCATACAAACCCAGCCCCCAGATTGAGTTTTTCTAAGAAACTCTTTTTTATTTGTCCACCAATTTCAATCAAACCTCATAAAAGTGCATTTCATTTGATGCCACAAAACATGTGTAAAAATGAATGGAATCGGACGATGGGGTCATGGGGCTATCATACAAAGCCAACCCCCTAAATTGAGTTCTTCTACGAACAACTTTTTTATTTGTGCACCACTTTCAACCAAAACTCGTAAAAGTGCACTTCAATTGATGCCATAAATAATCGGACTATGGAGTCATGGGGCTACCATACAAGCCCAACCTCCCCATTTTGGATCTTCTAAGGAACATTTTTTCTACACCAATTTAAAAAAACCTCAATGCGTCTTTATCAAAAAAAAAAAAAGTAAAACAAATGGAATCGTACTATGGGGCCATGCTCCCGCATCCCCCCAATAAAGTTTTCTGAGATATTTTTTTTATTTTACCACTTATTCCAACCAAACCTTACATAAATATTGTTTTATCGACGCCACAGAATTTGTCAATATCAAATATTATGCGAAAACAGAAGGAAAAGAATGGGGAAGGATTAAATACAAGTCATAGGTTTGCCCCAAAAAACTTTTAGCCCGAGGAGAGTGAAGGGTATTCAAATTTCGGCCGCGCCCGAAATTAGCCTCGGTCTCGTTTTTGTATTAAGTTTTAATACGTTTTTTTTACGAATTTGGGTATGGGATTATATTTTGTTGTATTACAACTTACATTTTAAGTCAAAATAAGATATATTTCAATACAAATTTTATTAACATGAAAATTATTCCTTTGAAAATGATAAAATTTAATTCGTTCTGTATTAAAAATGGTCTATGTATAATGTAAAGCATTATTAAACAATTAGTACAAACTTTTTTACCGTATACATACAATGTATAATGTCATTATGAACATGCACCGTAGTTGGTGTATCGAATGAAAAACTAACTTCAAGATTCTCACAATTAAGTTAATACTTGCAACCATACGATTTGGGATTTGAATTAATACAAATAATTGCGTTTTGCGTAATTTATTTATCACTTGCTAGCTGCTTTAACTACATATTAATTAATCATGCAATTTATTTTAATAAATTTTGACGATTTACAAGCTATTTTGTCATAGAAAAATATAATACCTGTTATCTTCCCAAACATAACCATATTTCACATTCGTTTCACTTTCACAAGGCCAACTAGCTAGGAAGGATATTAAATATGTGCACGTAATACAGCTATGTAACGCATGGGAATCATAAATTATGCTCATTAGCCATCAGGATAAACTCAGTTACGTCTATCGCATCTAATATCTGACAGTCATAACACCCGAAGAAATATATTTGCAATTTTCACATCTAGGACTCGAATATCAGCTAAAAATACGTCCTGAAATGGCAAGTGTACAAACCAGACGACGTCGACATACGCATATAATCGCCACCCACCTGTCTCAGAAGATGAAGAAAATCTAATTTAGGAGAAAAGTGCCGGCAGAACCGTCACACGAAAAGAGTGTGCAGCAGTGGCGTAGACAAGGGGATCAATCCCCCCTCTTTCAGTCGTACATTTTTTTTTTACTTTTGGTACGCAAAACAAAGCCAAAGTAAATTTTTTGCTGGAATTAACGTGTGGAGTGTTTCTTACAAACGTGAAACCAGTATATATAGCACTCCTCAAATTTCAATTGTATTATTAAAAGCGTATCGATAGAATAGAAACACTGAAGGACCTTACGTTCATCTACGTTTTCACATTGGATCTGGAGTCTCGCACAGGCAATCCCTACTGAAGTAATCTAGAAGTGTTGCAAGAAAAATTAAATGTAAGCACTGATTGATTTTTTGCCGGAAAATCTTAATTTTCGATTCAAACATTTCATAATAATGTGGAACACGAGTGCTCTTCCACAAAGGCGGAATTTCCAATGGGGAAATAATATTGTAGAAAGGGGAAGGGTTCGATCAAATCCACCAATTGAGAACGAACACGGGTTTATCGTTTATAACCGAACGCTTTATTCAACGATAATATCAATAACAAAATGGAATCAAAATAAATGTAAGAAAAGTATAAGAATTACAGTTTGAAACGTAGCCGTACGACGACGAGAACTGGCGCAGAAGTGGAAGTTTGAAGTGCCAGTTGACATTTGGCAAAAGTGTTGCCAGAACGGAATTCGTCTACTTTCGCTCCAACAAATATTAGGCCAGTCAATAAACCGAAAAATAAGGCGTTAGGTCGAAAAAAATTGCTCGGGTCTGGTTTTTGGGATATTGTTAGGATAGAAACCAGAAGTGTACCACCAAGTTTGCAACTTCGAAAAACCTGTGCTAACCCCATGACCCTCAAAAAACCTCAAAATTTTCGGACTTTTTTCATATTTTTGTTTGTAATTTCTAAAAGGTGCTTCCTACAAGTTAGTTTTCCAATGCACTGTTAAAGCTAAGAAAATATTCTTTAATTTGAGTGTAACCCCAGCTTTGTAGGCGCAAAGGATCCCAAGATACAGCACTGTTTTTTGAAAAAAAATCCAAAATTGTAATTTCAGTCATGTTCCGAGCTGAATATCGGCTTAAATGCGCATTTTACAGAGAAAGTCATGTGACATGAAGTTATAAACCAGTTCCTTAGCTGTATATATGTCGGAACGAATGGAATCAGACCATGGGGTCATAGGGCTGCCCCTGAAAATTAGGTTCTTCAAAGAAAAACTTTTTTCTTTATGTACCAATATTAACCAAACTTCACCCAAGTATGCTGCTGGTTAAGCCTAAAAAAATATCTAGGAACGGATGAAATCGGAACACTACGTTATAGGGCTGTCATACAAACCAACCTCTGGAAATTAGGTTCTTCTAAGAAAAACTTTTTTCTTTATGAACCAATCTTAACCACCCTTCCCCCAAATGTGTTTTTTAGTAAAGCTTCAAAACATATCTAGAAACGGATGAAATCGGAACACTAGGTCATAGGGCTGTCATACAAACCAACACCTGATAATCAGGTTCTTCTAAGAAAAACTTTTTTCTTTATGAACCAATCTTAACCAAACCTCACCCAAATGTGTTCCTAGTAAAGCCTCAAAACATATCTAGGAATGGATGGAATCGGAACATTACGTCATAGGGCTGTCATACAAACCTCCTAAAATACAATTTCGGACTTTTTTACAAAAAAAGCACATTTTTTAAAGTGCTGTATCTTGGGATCCTTTGCACCTACAAAGCTGGAGTTACACTCAAATTAAAGAAGATTTTCTTAGCTTTAAAAGTGCAGTGGACGACTTACTTGTAGGAAGCACCTTTTAGAAATTACAAACAAAAATAAGAAAAAAGTCCGACAATTTTGAGGTTTTTTGAGGGTCACGGGGTTAGCACAGGTTTTTCGAAGTTGCAAACTTAGTGGTACACTTCTGGTATCTATCCTAACAATATCCCAAAAAACCAGACCCGAGCCATTTTTTGCGACCTAAAATCGGTAATTGACTGGCCTATATAGTATGTAAGATTATAAAGATTTCTTCAGGAGAGTGGACAGCTATGGCAAATGAAGAGAAAATGCTGCAAAACAATTTTTGTGCATCCTTTATTGTTTGAGATTATTAACTTTTTTTTTTCTTTTTTAAAGTTAAATTTTGACGAAAGGTTCTATCGTATACGTCAGTGCGCAGCAAGTCTTGACTTTCTCTAATTCGCAATTTTATTGATTTAAATACAAAGAACTCTCAAGGCTATAACCAGGATATTTTTTTAACTAAATCTTCTATAAAAAAAATTGTAGAAATTTAGAAAATTGAATGATATAATGTCTTATGCAGGCTGTAATTCGAAAATTAATTAACAAATAGAGTTCCGCGGTACCCTAGGGTTCCGTGAAGATCTCTCGGGGGTTTCGCGAAGATATCCAAAAATAGGAAAAATGTAGGAAGAGCTTTTGGCAATAAAAAGCAAACAATCCATGCAGAAAAATGTTTGTAAGTTTGAAAATTCCGAAGCTTATAGGGGATACAGACTACCGACAAGATTTACTAAATCCTGGATTTAGTTAACGTTTGTACCATTTTGTACTGCAATTTGAATAATACAAGTACAATCCGCGATGCATTTTGAATTTAATGACATACGATTTGGTCTAGTAGGCGGGGTTCGACTCGATTAATCTAGTGGCTTTAGTAAATCATATCAGTAGTGTGAATCCCCTCTTGCTCTTAGTCTGCTTCACTGTACCGGAAATCAACTTTTTTGTAAAACATTTGACCAGAATCAGAGGCTCGAGCGATTTTCTTTTACAATTTTCTACTATATGCGTGCAACAGAAAATAAAGCATGTCCACAGTGTTTGTGACGAGGTTTTTGGGGATTTAAATTAAGGCGCTAATAAATCAGAGGATTAAATTCCAGTTAATCAAAAATTTTCTAAGATATTTTTTAAACGTATGTTTAACAGTTCAAATATTAAGCTACTAACATTTTTGGTATCCTTTTCAAACAATTGGCTGATAGCTAGGGCCTCGAATATAGGTATGTAGCCGCTACGGTGTCCTACAAATTTGAAAATTTTCGAAATATCTACTCGCGAATTTCTGAGTTATCGGAAAATTTTGATTTAAAAACAAAAGCTGTACTTTATCTACATATACTGGGCATTCCCAACGAGCTCTTGTCTTCACAATATCCCTTTTCTGGACATATAACTATACTATAACTCTTTTAAGGTGTTCCGGCCAGAAAAGCGGCGTTACTATGCTAGGTATTCCGTAACTCCGAAAAGTTTAGGAACCACTGATACTAACCCAATATAATAGACCTCTGATACTCCAACCACAATAGCGAAAAGTTATACGAAAATTGGAATATGGATATGATGGTCTTTGAGCAAAAAGAAACTCAGGCAAACGTAAGGATGGCTTGGCTTTATATATGAGCTGAATTATTAGCTGTAAGTCTACTGTTACTGTTTTTTAATCAAGGAAAAGCAACTTATATGAAATGTTCCCATTGTGTCCCCTGACATAAGAGCCCACGCAAGCTTTCCCATGAGTATTGAACAAGTATACTTTTGCAGCTATTCAGGGACACCCTGTTAACTTGGTTCTACAAACTTCAAAAATATTTGTGGCAAACACTATTACCATTCTATGCATTTCTACCAAATTTCATGTTCATTGTTTCATCACGTTAAATGATATGCATTGAAGAAATGCTTGTGAGGCTTCCCTTGCTTTGTGAAAGGCCCTTACTAAATACTTACTTGGCTATATTTCCGGTTTGGATAAAGTTATTCGAATGAAAATTCGTAGACATATTTCCTATGTAATTTTCAAAGAACACAGAATTTTCTTATTTGGAAACCTAAGAGGGGCTACACAAATTTACTGTTATTTACTTTTCCTTAGCAAAAGTCAACAGTCTTAATATTTAACGTATATAAGGCCATACTGACCAATCTTTGTGCAAAGTTTCATATCGATCCCTATAACGGTTTAGAAAAACGGAGGTCGAAAAGGATGTTTAACTGTAAACGCGAATAACTTTTTTACCGTTACTCAAAACTGGAAAATTTTAACTGATATGAGATGTACTCGTTTATATCTTTGAATTGAATACCCATACGTCAATCTCCGATAAAAACTAAAAAAGTCGACGTTTTTCAAACGTTCGGGACACCCTGTTATATTCTTCCTACCAACTTCTAAGGTATTTATGCCAAAGACTGTAACCATTCTACACTTTGATACCAAATTTCATGACAATCGGTTGAGCCGTTTGCGAGTTATTTAGTGAACAGACGGACGGACGGACAAAATCGATTTCATAATGGTTTTTTGAAAAATTATTATTGATGCAATATTTTCAGGATTCAGTTTATTTCGTATGGCAAAATTGCAATCTATTTTGCACCAAAATTTGCTAAAAAAACTGCTAATTTGAAGTGTAATAAATACAGAAACTGTTCTTCTGAAATTCGACAAGTATAAGTTATCTTGCAAAATGATCCCCTCTCTCTCCGAAAAGCTATTTACGCCACTGGTGTGCAGTACATGTACCACCATGACGGTGGTTTTTGCATTGTGTAAGGAATCAAAAGACAACAACTTAAGTGTCTCATTGCTTCTAAGCCAATAGAAAACTAGGGGCTTCGCCCCCTGCTCGCTTCGCTCGCCAACCCCCGGGGGCCGAGGCTAATTTCGGGCGTGGCCGAAATTTGGATACCCTTCGCTCTCCTTGGGTTAAAAGTTTTTTCGGGCGTACCTATGATTTGTATTTAATTCCCCTCCTCATTCTTTTTCTTCCGTCTTGACAAAAGTTTTGGGCTTGGTTGAAATAAGTGCGCAAATAAAAATATTTACTCGGAAAATTTTATTGGGGTTGCGGGAGCATGACTCCATTCGTTTTTAACTTTTTTGTTGCTTTGCTAAAGACACATTACATTAATTCAAGGTTTTGTGAAATTGGTGCAAAAAATGTTTCTTAGAAGAACCAAAATGGGGGTTGGGTTTATATGGCCACCCCATGACCCCATGGTCAGATTTGATCAATTCTTAGATATGTTTCGTTTTGTGTCATCAAGAGAAACACGTTTGTGTGTAATTTTGTTGAAATTGGTGCACAAATAAAAAAGTTTTTCTTAGAAGAACCTAATTTGGGGGGTTAGGTTTGTATGGCAGCCCCATGACTCCATTATCCAATTTGATCAATTCTTAAATATGTTTTGTGTCATCAAAAGAAAAACGTTTGTGTGAAATTTGGTTGAAATCGATGCACAAACAAAAAAGTTTTTCTCAGAAGAACCTAATTTGGGGAGTTCGTTGACTCTACGTCGAAGGGTATAAAAAGAACTTCTTGGCACATTGCTGCTTGAGTTAAATATGGTCGATTTTCGCTGATATCTATTAATAAAGGTTGAAACAAAACAGAAAGCAGTTTATACTATGCTATATATTTTAAGCAAAATTTAAATAAAATCAAAAAGTTGACAGATTGTATTCAGTATTTTTCTGAATATGTTTTTGTTTAGCTTTTCATTAACATAATCCTGACAAAAATGGAGAATATTTAGCAACAGAAAAAATGGAGCAGAAAATGAATCCTTCCGCACCTGGGTTAAGCTAATATTCTCCTTACAACTTGTTAGCCATCACATTATGGGACACCTGAGTGCTGAATATGAAATCAACTTTCCAATTAGACAACAAAGACAAATAAGGCAAATGAATGGCGTTCGTGATAACGACTCGACTGTTTTTGTGTATTCGATCGAGTTTGGTGTTGCGAAACTGGATTTCGGATGAAAGCGGCTTATCTAGCCCTAACGCCACCCCGACAAGTGCACAATTTACCGCGCCTGTATTATACTAGGGAGATACGATAGTATTTATGTGCTTTTTTTGGAAGCAATTGAAGAGACTTTTCCGCACTTCGTCGTTGTAACAGCGAATATCTCCGAAACGATTTACATTTTAGCATTTTTATACAGACACAAAAACTCCTGGTCACTGTGGCTCGAGCCAACGCTCCAATAATCCAGATAATAGAATCCCTACCCACTGAGCTACCCAAGGCTCAGCTAGAATACAGTAGTAACATGCTCCGCTTTCTATCAGATTCTTGAGAGCAATTCAGTACAATTCCTCGAGGCTTTACAGGGAGTTTGTTTGGAATTAATAAATTTGAACTTACTATTGAATTATTTGAGCGATATATTTTACACCACGATCAATAAAAGATGTGCCATCTGTACACGGCAACCTAGCGACTTTAAAACCGACGTAAGAAATCGAAAATTAATCCGAACATATTTTTTCCACTAAAACGCTGCTCTGGAAAATTTTGCGCCCAAGCATGGTGGATGGATGGATGGATGGATGGATATGGTGCTGAGATAGGTTGGGCTGGTTGCGCCCAATACTGCAGACTGCTGGCTTATTGTATTTCCCATCTAAGCGAGAAAGTTTCAGGTTATGAGTTCTGTCCTTCGTATGAGGCTTAAAAGAAAGTTAACCAGGTTTACTTTGGGTGCACCCATTATGGTATTTTGAGCCTTAAAGAAATTTTGTCTCCAGCTCATACGAGCGGGGCATTCGAAAATAACGTGCGAGGCTTATTCCTCCTCTTCGTTGCAGAGGCGGCATAGTGAGTCTTGTGAGTAGATCCCTATTGTATGCAGACGTTTCCGTAGGGTATCCGGTTATAAGGCCTGTCACTGCCCTGAGTTTCGTTTTACTTAGACTGAGGGCTTCGGTGCAGCTGGTATGCCAGTTAGATTCCAGCATACGCTTGCTGTGCCTGAGCCCTTAAGCGAGCCTCCATCGATCTTGGAATTTATCCTCGGTCCATCGTCTAGCAACGGTTCTGGCAGTAGATTTACTGATTCCGATTGCAGGTTCAGGACCAGTTAAGGGTAGTTCGGAACCCTCTCTTGCAAGGGCATCCGCTTTCTCATTTCCTTCGATCCCCTTATGTCCTTTCACCCATTTCAGAGTTACTTTGTTTCGGGTAGCTAGGTTTTTGAGATTTTGTTGGCATTCCCAAACCAATTTAGAGGTTGTTTTGGGACTTGCAATGGCTTTTATAGCAGCTTGACTGTCGGAGAGAATATATTATGGTCTTATTGGTACACGGTTAAAAATTCTGGTGTATTTTTTATACCAACTGATGGTATAAAGCTCATTCATACATTTTTTAGTATAAATTTTAATAAACAGCGATGTATAAATTTTGTTTATATTAATTTTTATAAAATTTATCCGAAGCTTGTATTAAAATATTGAATTCGAGATGTTCGTATAAAAATTATACGAAGCTGTTACAAAATTAATCCAAAAATACTATTGAAAATTATGCAGCATTTATATGAATCTTTTATTAGAACGTGTTATTGATTTTATACTATAAATTACAACTTGCATACCAATCGAGAATTCGTTTAATAATATTGAACTGATAGAAAAATTTTATACCAAAGTGAGGTAAAGTTTATCCTAAATTGTACATTTCTGAAAAAAATCATTGCATTCGCATTTGGAAAGGTGGACTTCGTGCGTCGCTGTGGCGCACCTGGTTGAGAGTGGATGCTAGTAATCTAGAGGTGCGGAGATCGAATCTCGGCGTGGTCAAAAATTTCTGTATGTGCGGATAGGAAATATACGAGTATAGTGCCTGCAACAGTATGTCCCAGAAGGGGTTTTCTGCAGGCATACATTATCCTTCAGATCTAAATGAATGTCGTTTTTTTTAAATTTTGAATAAAAAAATTGTATAGTTTTTATCATATATCTGGATAAATACTATTTACACCTTATTCGGACTATTTTTATATTGTTAGCTTATAAAAATATTTTATACGCAATTAGCATGAACTGTATAGCTTCAACTGATAACTTCGATTAATAAAGAAGCTTGGTATAATTTTTATACAGAAAAGTCTATGGAACTATATGTATACCAAAATTTATAAAGCTTATACCATTTTTTTTAACCGTGTATATCCCTTTCGAGTACTCTCTCCTGCTGCAATGTTTATGGCTATAAGTTCTGCCTGGAAGACAGTTGTATATTGACCTAGGGGTTTAGAGATACTATAGTTGTTGGTTTTAGTATAAACTCCTGCCCCTGTTCCTTCGTCTGTCTTCGACCCATCCGTGTACCACACGCTGTGATTTGATAGATGGTTGTCGTTCCATTTACTTCAGTCTTCCCTAACCGTTGAGGTTTGGATACTGGAGTCGAAGGTGTACATGGCCGGGGTATAGTCGCTGCCCATATTTAGGATTGGGTCGGCAATGGTTTCTGTAATCGTACAGTGTCCTACCCTTTGTGGTGTCCACATGTTCGATGATTGGAGTCTGTACACTGCGAGTCTTGCCTCTTCTGTGATTGTGAGGTCCAGTGGTGGCAGTGAGCCCAAGCATGGTGCTCATTTTCATTTCTAACATTTGGGAGTAGTTGTTGATAACTTTGTTACACACTGCGCAGCAATTATAGCCATATTCCGTCGCGGACGAATTTCCGAATGGTTAGAACATTCGCTGTTTATTTTCATAAACCGAGCCAAATGCCCCAGCTGCCAGTGCTCCCAATGTATATTATTTACTTTGTAATTACATTACGAATATATTGTAAATAAACATAATAATAATAATATTTTCATAAATGCGAAGAATTCTATTAGGATAAAATCAGAGCTAGTTAAATCGGGAAAACCTAGCCAAATCCCAGTATTAGCATATATTAAGAAGCAAATTAGGTACTATGCGGCTCTTGCTAAAACCTAAGCCACCTTGATCGGAATATGTCCCCTCAAAAGTGGCGCAACCACGGGAGTGGCCAAGGGCGCTAAAGCCTCTCCCAGAGCCATGAATTGGAAAAGAAAAAATTGCAAAATGAGATATGAAGCAATGCATTTCGTTGCAAATTTTATAAAAAATGTCACACGTGGTTTTTCGCCAGTATACAGGGTGTAACATTCATACCAAAAACTGCACCGGTCAAATAAATCATTTACATGTTATTGCGTAAAAGTGTGAAGCTACGACAAATTTTACATCGAAAAAAGCGTGAATGCAACAGCAGTTTGAAACACTACTGTATAGTGCTATTGAAAATATGTAGTACCATTCCCTCTACTTGCGATAGCAACATCAAATACCCAGTTATATGGTATATATCTATAATATGTAAATATGGATGAATTTAGCCCCCTCCAGAACAAAATTTTGCTTGCGCCACTGCCACTCAATGATTTCGCGAAGAGCGGTCGAATTTTAATTTAATTGATGCTCAAAGTGGGTCGAAGTTATCGAAAACGATTCCAAAAAATAGTAATGAAAAAGGCAATGTAATTTCTCACAGGAGTAATTTTTTTAACGCTTTTATGTGCTGAGTGTTTATGCGACTCCTTATCTCATTTCCTATCAATTTCTTAAGAAGCTCAATATTTATTGAGTGTATGTCTGCTCCTGTGATACAACACGATCAACAAAATTAGTAGAATTCACCTTCCGCAAATAAAATGGTGACATATCGCCTAGCATCCCTTTATTTGAGAACGAATTAGGGATCATGCAACTTAGATACTTAGAATCCTTAATTCTTGTGAAAGGAATTAAATTTTTCAATTGCAAAATTAGCGCATAATACGTCAATAAATCATTTTTTAAAGAAGAATTAAATTAGCACATTACTGAGCATTTCAGGTTTCTAGTTGCAGCACCTCGTCAAATAAAAGCATCGCAAGTACTCTAAAACACAACTTTCAAAAGATCATGGGTTCGAGACTCACCGTGAACGGATTCAGTTTATGCTGTTTTTCGAACTGACTACCCAAGTGATCTCAATAAGATGTTAAACGAGTACCCATTTATGGGGATAAATAACACTGCTGAGCGTGCTGTTGATCTCAACACCTCAACAAAAAAAGCAGTCCAGATCTTGGAAATTGGATGTCACTAACACATCTGCGTCCTTAGTCATGGGCGTTGCCAGGATTTCGATCAGGAGGGGGGAGGGGAAAAGCCGAATTTTTTTGTGATTTGAAAGAAATAGAGATCAGTTTTTTGTCTTCTGTCATTGTTTTTCTTCTGAGTAAAAATGTATAAATCATTTTTTTTTTTTGCAGAAATACGGTGTACGGTTTGGATAAGATGTCCTCCAAATTTAACAAAATAAAGGGTGGTCCAACGTGAATGCACGAAGTTAATTGTTAATAAAACAAAAAGTTTTTAGAGAATTATCTAAAAAAAAAATATTATGATAGAAGGATCTATGGCAATTATATGTGAAACAAAATATCGGTCAAATGCTCGCCATGGCTACCGTGGCATACTTCTATCCGATGGTCCATATTTTCAATGACTCTGAGACATAATTGAGGTTGAATATCGTTAATGTGCTGAATTATCTCATCATTTAGCTCTTGAATTGTTTTTGACATATTGACGTACACTTTTTCTTTTAAATATCCCCAGAGAAAGGAGTTCAACGGTGTCAAATCACATGATCGTGACGGCTAATTAACATCGCCAAGACGAGAATTTCATTGAATTTCTGGTGCAAAAGAGCCATTGTTTCGTTGGCTGTCTGGCAAGTGGCCCCATCCTGTTGGAACCACATATCGTCCAAGTCCATATCCTCGATTTCTGGCCACAATAAGTCCGTTATGTGGATGCATTTGGTCGATTATGTTGACCAAACAAATCACGAAGTGCACGAAAAGCATTTTGATTTGAACGACCATTTTCGTAAAAGGCTTCAACGACCTTAACGCGCTGCTCAATTGTGTACTTCTACATGGTTGAATTTGCCAAACACCGAAGCAAAGAAATGTCTAATAAAGTTGGGCAAGAGACTTACCGTTAAGGTGTGACACTCGATTAACATCGTGTATTCTAGTTGGACCATCCGTTATTAACAGTGGCTAAATTTCATTGTAGTCTGACTGGTCTAGCGGTTAGTGCGCGCACCTTTGGTGCACAGGGTCATGAGTTCGAATATCACGAGCTTGTGAGGGACTATGGTCTCTCTCAGATGTTAAACGAGTACCCATTTATGGGTATAAATAACACTGCTGAGCGTGATGCTGATCTCATTACCTCAACCAAAAGCAGATAAGATCTTGGAAATAGGATTGTCACTAACACATTCTGCGGCCTTAGTCCAATGTTGGATTGTCGTGCCTGTTTTTTTTTTAAATATGCTGGTATGATTCAGCTACAAAATGAATCTTGATAAAATAAGTTGAAAGACACTGAAATATGAGACTCGTTCTTTACAAGATCCCTAACAAGGCAAAGCTGTATACCATTTGTAAATAAAATCCCTTTCAGATGGAATGAAGTTAAATTCCACTACCTTCTCAGAAAGATCTTCATGTGACGGTTAAAACTGCAGCTCAGAAGCCATGAAACAAAACGCAAGAGTTTCCCTAAGGTAAGGTGACCAGACTTCCGAAGACTCAATGCTGTACATACTTGCAGAACTCGTGGTCACACATATTTTTTTAAACTAAATTATATAAATGTAGTTCTTTGCTATTAATTGAGTACATTTCGTAACAATATTTACCTAAAGGCCATCCACAAGGGAATTTCGGAATTAACACTTTTTATAGTATTTTCAATTGCATAATTGGCTAGAATTTCGCCACTTCCTAGCGTATGCTGGCGTACATGAGTTTTGGATGTCTTCAAGCGTTGTTTTTCAGATAGTGTGACTGCCAAAGGAACATATCAGGTGGAAATTACTATGAAAATTTGGCATTTTAGCGAAAATCAGTATTGCGGAATATCTAGTGATACAATAGGCTTCTAATAGAGGGGCATTACGCCACATGACTAATTTACTTGAACAATGCTGCATCATACTACCCGATTTTTCACGAATAAAATCACAACCATCTCGCTCACTGATACGCCGTACTATCTTTCGATATTACTTCACAGAGGCGGCCTCAACGTATATTTACGTTCTGTTTTCCGGCTCTGCAGAACATTATTGTATGCTGCTGGCAAACCAAACACAATGATTCCTAACATTTGCGCTCGGAGCTTCCCATTTTAAGTTCACCCTATAAGCTTCGAGGATCGATCTTTCAAGGTGTAGTTCGTATTCTGCGCACTGATAATAATCTTTAGGCGATTCTATAATCTTCTCAGTTATTCCTAATATGTGTCGTCGTCTGACAGAATTAAGCTCCTGCGTATCACTCAGAAGTCGCTAGTCCAACCTCGATTAAGTAGGTACACCAACATTAAGGTGGGGATTAGAAATAAAAACTCTATCTGGGGTCTAGTGCCACGTTGTTCGACGTGCACTATTTGCTTCGCTGTGCAAAACCTATTCCTCCGGAATCTCAGCCTTCCAACGACAGCCAATTTTTTGATATCCTCGGTTCTGAAAAATAATCCTGACCACCGATCTATCTATCTATCTACGCCACTGGTTCTCTTTGACAAAAAAATTTAACACGAAAAGCTATAACAAGGAAAGGTACTCGAAATAAGATTAAACGCATAAAACAAAAAGATAGATTTCAGAAATTTAAGATTTTTGTAAGTTTGACTGTCGTTTGATCTGGCATCTGGCTTTTAAAACACAAATGTGTAATTTTGTAACTTCCGAACGCGGATAGGAAGGACCTTGAAACTTAAATGAAATATTCGTCAAGTATCTCTAAAAGTGTGGATAATTTCAGAAATTTCGGTCGATTCCGAGTTTTAGAATATTAATGATTGGAAAACATAAAAGTGCTATTATATCGCTTGACAGCTAAAACCTTGAAATTTGTATCAAATATAAACAGGAAGGTGCTCTACCAGTTATCCAAATTTCAAAGTTTTTCGCTCACGAATCCCCGAGTTATGGACAATTTTCAACTAGAAAACTCAAAATTGCGATTTTGCTAGTCGTAAATTCCGAACGAGGATAGGTAGGACCGTGTAATTAGGAGACAATGTGAGCGCCAACTAGCTCTACAAGTTTGCCAAATTTCAGAAAGATCATGAAGGGTTCCTGAATAATCGAAAATAAAGGATTGCCAAAGATAAAAGTGCGCTAAATATTGATCGTACAGGTACAGGGTACAGTATAGTCCAACTTTACACCTTAAAAGCAGACAATACTGATCACAGGCGTCATCGAGGACCTTATTATGTAGTGCATTAGGCTTCATTGTGGGGCATGGAGAATGCTGTACATTTTCCTGCACATTTCCCAATGCTGTACGACAGGTCAAAATGCTGTACTACATATACAGCAAAATGCTATACGTCTTCGTCTGATCAGCTTACCCTAAGGCAAAGATTTCTGATCTAATTATGTTATCGATTCATGATACTCACGCGTAGGTATCGCAGTTCCGGATATCAAGGGCCTGAAAACTACAAATATTTTAGTTTTCCAGACTATAGTCTCAGTAGCAGAAAAAAATTGAGTAGTGCCTGGAATCAAACTCGCATTTTTACGCCTTCAAGCATTGTAGAGTGCATCAATTTTTCTTACTACATCGGTAAGGATTTTTACCATAATCATCCAATCTCATTTGCGTTAATATGAAAAGAAAAAAAAAACTGTTTGCTAAAAAAAGACTAACATAAATTGAATAAAACACATCTCACTTATTTTTCTCAAAAACCACATAATTTTAATATATTCAATACAATCGTAATAATCATCATCAATCGCAATTAATGAGTAAACATATGTGTATAAAAATGTTAAAACACGCATTACGAGCATTATTTTCCTCGCAGTTTATAATAAGTTGATAAATTGAAAACAAAATCCATTTCTATATTTATTCCATCTTTCTAATATTTGTGCAATAATCAAATAACATATTTCAGTATAGATATAGAGAATAATTTATAAAAGAGAACTTTAATTCACAATCATTGATAGTACACATTTTCGTTTATTCCATTCCATCATCATATAAATTACAACCAAACTTAAATGGCATATATGAATGTTGGTTTAATACTGTATTTTCATGATTTCTGTCTGTTTTCTTAGAGGGAGGGATATGATGCGGAATTGCTACAGAATCCAATTTCAAAAATTTATGTAAAAACTAATGTTGTTTATAAATATTTAAAAGAGATATTAGAACAGTGTTTAAGTATGTATTTAGATATCGGTTTTATCAACATAAAATATTTTTTGGTATCATGTAATTTTAGAAAAATCAACCCTAACACTTTTCTCATTTTCTTACAATTCAGAAACAGAATCATTTTTCATAATTCATAAATTTATTATTTTCATAATAATACTGTTTTGAAAAAATACCATTTATTTTATATAATATTACGGATATTTATATAATCGTATGTATTCATATTCAATCTTAAAACATGCATCACGGTTATAATAGTCGTAAGATAATAATAATGATCTGAGTACATTTCTTTAGATATCCTTTCGTAGTCGCAGTCGGGTGGGAAACACTCATGTGTGTTGAATATTGTTTGATAGGAAATATATTAATGTTTCTTAAGTTTCTTGTCACATTCTTTTTCAGGAGCGAAATATTATAATATGTATGTATATAGCTCTACTATTTTTTCGGCAACAATCTGTTAATATCGGCATACTTTTTGTATATTATAGAACGTTTTAGGCCTGAACTCTTTCAATTGTGATCTGAGATTACACATTATGGAGAATATTTTATTTTAACAATAAAATTATAGGTTGTGTACATGGTATATATGTATAGGTATATGATGTGTAATTTATTTACAAATAAAATTTAGAGATCTTATTTTTATGTTTATATGTAAAACCTTGTTCCTGGTAAGTTATACTCTGTTCCAATATTGAAGTCTTTTTGGGTTTTGTATAGATTGGCTTTGATTTTAAACCTTTTAGTTAGTTTTGTTTTATTTATGTATTTATGGATAAACTGATTTCTACTAGCATTTTTTTTTCAACCATCCGTTTAACACTTTCTTCCTTTTGTATATATAAAAATTATAAAAGCCATAAGGACATGATTTTTTTTTTCTTGCATTGGAGAAAAATGTTTATGCGTAGAATAATAGTAAGTTTTTGCTAATGTGATGACTAGTTTTTTTTATTTATTTTAGTGAAAATAAATTCGCTTTTATTGGTTATGTTAACATTCGTTTACAGTGATCAATTCTCGGAATACATGCAGGCGATTATGCATGTGAGATTTGAAAGACGGTTTAGCAATTCATTCAGAAAGTGGGAATTCCTTAAAAAATGGACTGTAGATAACAATTTTTAATTCGAATTTCATAATAATAATTTGTGGAAGAGCACTTGGCAACCGTAGTGAATTTGTATTCACTGTTCTGTTGTTGTTCTAAAGGGTTAATAACTCAGCGTATGTCCCGTACCGTACACCTTTTTTGCTGCAAGTAACAGAAATCATTTTTTCGGTGCGTGTATGCAGTAGCGTCCGGGCACGGGCACCCTGCATTAATTCGCGCATACCGTTAAAAAAAAAGAATCGAAAGTTTTCAACTTCAATCGCGACACGACCCGACAGTTTCGGCTGTAGACCAAATAGTCTTACGCCTACTTAACCCTTTCATTTCCAAATTAAATTCCTTCTGGCAAAAAAATAATATTGTTATTATTTCGTCTTTATTTATGTCTAAAAATACATTTTCAATGAAAAAAAGGAAAAAAATTATGGGTTTGGAAAATAATAGTATGTAAACTGCAGTTTACATTCGGATTGAGTGGAAACTTTTTTTTTTACAATGGGAATGAAAGGGTTAAGCCATGCAAAATTGTGGTACTATACTGTGTATGCTAAGCGAATTTGTCTTTTAGACTTTCATAGACGTAAACGTAGTTTGTACGACTTGCTAAAACTCTCCTTAATAACAAATACACTGAGCTTCAATGAAACCGGGCCACACGGTAAGCGCGAACTCTAATCAAAACAGGCAAATCGTTTGTAATGTGAGTTAACGGTACTTCAGATAAAAATCATAGTCATTTGAATTGCCATTAAATGCACTTTCTGTAGATATAATTTTCATAGTTGTAAGTTTCATACTTACCCGTAAGGGGGAGGATAAAGGTTGAAAGGCTCCGGCCGATTCCTATATCCTTTTCAGTTGTGGCATGCCTGCGGACCCTTAGCTATGCAGGAGGAGCTACATAGGGTGAGCGGCTCCGGCCAATTCCTATGTTTCTCTACGGGGCGTTACTTTTCCGCATTATCCGAGTAACCGCTGCGCCTGAGTGCTGTATTAATAACTTCAGCGTCTCAGGTTTACTAATTGTAATAGGGTGACAAAAAAAAACAAATAGTCAATCACCGAAGCAGCACCTCCGAGGCCTCTCCATGATGGACCTCTTTCGTTTTACAAATACTATCATACTACTATAAGCGATGGGCCGACAACCCATCCTTGGAAAAAATTCTACGTCAAGAAACCTGGAATGAAAGCCTCGGATTGGACGGATACAACCCAACGACGACTTCGCAAACGAACAACTGATTACTCTTTCGGAACCTGGAATGTACGCTTCGTGAATAGGCCAGAGGCCTTAAGGGCCCTCTTGGATCAGGCCAAAAAATATAAGCTGAGCATAGTTGCACTCCAGGAAACAAAATGGCTTAGTAGCGAGATTGATGACCGAAATTCATACACAATTTTCACAAGTGGAAAACCTTCGGGCCACAGGGAGTTTGGAGTGGCGTTCATTGTAAACAATCAACTTAAGCTGCATGTTATCGACTTCAAACCCATAAACGAGCGGCTGTGTGCGATTCGCATTAAAACCCGATTCTTCAATCTCTGGCTCATAAACGCGCATGCCCCCACCGAAGTCAGTGAAAACGCGGTTAAAGACGAGTTCTATCACCGCCTAGAAAATCTCTTCGATTCACTTCAATCAAACGATGTCAAATTGCTGGTGGGGAATTTTAATTCCAAAGTCGGAAACGAAAGTTGGCATAGGGGGATTACTAGAGGGTGCAGCCTCCATGAAGACTGTAACGACAATGGCCAACGACTCATTGACTTCGCGACCAGCAGAAATATGGTCATTGGCTCTACATGTTTTCCGCATCGTCGCATTCACAGGACATCTCCAGATCAACATACCGTCAACCAAATTGACCACGTCCTCCATGATGCATCGAGCATCATGGATGTTCGATCTTATCGTGGAGCAAATATTGATTCTGACCACTATATGGTGAAGGCGACTTATAAAAATAAATAACAGGCGCGACAATCCAGCATTGGACTAAGGCCGAAGGATGTGTTAGTGACATCCAAGATCTTATCTGCTTTTGACATGTATATGTCTTTGCGGAGGCTACCTGAGAAATACTGGGTGTCGTTCCGTGAAAAAGCGTCACGAAAAATTGCAACGAAAACGTTTAACGCTTAAAATCGACCTTCCCCTAGTTCGATCTTCACCAAAGTTGGTACACATTATCCTTTAATCGCCCTGACAAAGAATCGATGATCACAATTTTGATAATTCGCGCGAATAGCGGTAAAGTCGCCATTGAAGCGAACGAAAAGACATCCTTCAATTGGTCCGCCTGGCGCTGCCCGTGGACCGATGTCGATGAAACTCGGATGGAAGTTAAGTGGTGCGATCCTTAATATTTTGATGTCCGCACTTCTTATGAAATAGATGTCCTTGGATACAAAAGGTCCTTTTTTCTGTGGGAATGCATTATAGACGATATGGATATGATGTGGATATCAAAAAACAGTATTCGTTGCGACGAGTCTTGTCAAATCACGACAAGTTGATTTTGAGTTTTGTAAAAGGATATTACCACCAAAAAGGACATTTATTTATACCATAGGAAACAGAGTATGTGCATTATGGGTATCGTTCGAAAGGTGATGTTTGGGGCACAGTATGTGATCGGTTCCAAAGGATTTTTGGGCTTCTGGAGTGACAGGATAACGGTGGAACCTCGTTAAAATGAACGTAGGTCCCTTTTTCTGTGCGAGTGCGCTACAGACGATATGAGTATCAAAATACAGTATTCGTTGGTACGAGTCTTTTAAAATCACAGCAATTTGATTTTGAGTTTTCAAAAAAGGATATTACGACCAAAAAGGACATTTTTTCTAGTATAGGAAACATAGTATGGGCATTATGGATGTCGTTCGAAAGGTGATGTTTGGGGCAATATGCGATCAGTTTTAAATGTTTTGTGGACTTCCAGAGTTACAGGATAACCGTGAAACCTCATCTCAATAAGCTTACGTTTAAACAAAAAGTTCACTGAGCATCAACATAACTTTAGCAGAACATTAAAAAAATAAAATTTCCTTAACAACACCCGTTTTAGTATATTTAGTATAATGATCACCAAAATCAAAAGAATGTTTAGGTAACTTATTAAAAAGAAAAAAATCTGACATGGGGTTCCAAAACATCACCCACTGCACCAAACACCTGTCACTTAACCCACTCGGCTTTGCCGGCTCCAATTGGCGCGAATAAATCTAGCAATCATCATACAGATCATTTCGCACAGCTCGTTGTATGCAGGCAGAACATAACTGAAAAGATAGGCAGTCGAAGAGCTTCTGGGCAACGGAAGAATGATATTGGATGGAGTTCCAAAACGAACAGTTGCGTATGTTCCGTAAACATGTTTGCCATCCAAATCATCTCCAGCTCTTTTCGTTAACATATCTCACAAAAGCAGACAAAGGAAAAGAACCGGAGATTATTCCTGATACGCAAAATGGCAGTTAGGAGATCAGAATGGCAAACATGTTTGCGTAACATACGCAACTGTTTCGTTTTGGAAACCCACCCATTGTGTGTTCGGTACACTGTGGAGCGGTGATGGACGTACGTACTGATGTGTAATATACCTACAATTAAATATTTGAATGTGTTTGAACTTATCGGATTGAAAGATGAACAAAGTTTAAATATTTATCCAGCAGATGAATTTCATTTCAATCAATGACGTCCCTCACCGCACCACAAATCATTCTTCCGTTGCACTTTTCCTCCTCACAAAGCTCTTCGTCTCGTTCGCAATTACGTTCTGCAACGTCGAGCTGTGCGAACATTATTGTGATGATTCCTAGATTTACCCGCCCCGATGGGAGCCGGCATGGCCGAAAGAATTAAGTGGCAGATAAAAGGTTGGATTGAACTGAGCGAGGTTTCGAAGAGTCCACGAAAATTAAGATATTTTTCTATTTAATAAATTTCCCAAAACAGTTTCTTTTTATTTCTAATGCAATGTACTTAGTTAGCCTTAATGACAAAAATCCAATTGAAATCCGGCTACAGAAAGGGATGGATGTAATCTGATATTCAATTTAAACTTTGCTTGCCTTTGCAATTCAACTAGTCAATTGCATTCAATTTCATTCAATACGTATGCAACCGTCCATCTTTGCACACAAAATCATCTATCGCTGGCCCTTATCCGCCTAACCATACTGCTCTAGGCTTCTGCTGTTATGTGCTGTAGTTACCAGAATCAAATTTTTTGTCTTTTCGATAAGAGCCAACATAGCGCAGTCGGTTAAGTGGCAGGTAAGTTTTTCGGACAATGGATTGATGATGTTTCGAATCCCCATAGAAATTATTGGATTTTTTCTGTTTATTTTCTTTTTATTAAGTTTACCAAACATTTTTTTGTGGTCATTATTTTGTATATTCTAAAACGCATGTTGTTTAATTTTAGGAATGTTAATTTTCGATTTATTCTATTTATAGTGTTAACGTTTTGATGCAATGTTAACTTTCTTGTGAGCGATAATGGTTTCTTGTTAGCAATAATGTAGGCATATACATGATCTAAGATTTTTCCCCTTAGGGAAAACTTCTCGGAGTTTTTTTGTTGAGGTAATGAGATCAGCATCACGCTCAGCAGTGTTATTTATCCCCATAAATGGGTACTCGTTTAACATCTGAGTGAGATCATAGTCCGTCACAAGCTCGTGAGTTCGAAAAACACCATGATCCACGGTGAGATTCGAACTCATGACCCCGTGCACCGAAGGTGCGCGCACTAACCGCTAGACCAGCCAGACTACGAAGGCGACTTATAGGTGCACAATTTCTTCGGTGCATCATTCGAGATTCAACCCGGCAAAAAATTTTGCGGTTGACAAACTGTCCGATGATGCCACGGTGGTTGCTTGTACGACTGCCCTTGAAGAGAAGCTGGCGCCCTTGCTAAATAACATCAGCAACGAAGGCGCCCTTGAGATCTGGGATACACTCAAAGACACCATCGCAGAGAAGGTTGTGGGCTACAAAGCCCGGAGAGCCCGAAATGATTGGTTTGACGAGGAATGTCAAAATTCGGTAGATGCGAAAAACGAAGCATATCGCCAATGGATTGAACGCGCAATTAGAGCCAAAAAAAAAACAAATATGATGAGCTTCGACGATTTTCGAATAGGTTAATTAGGCGTAAGAAACGTAAGCATCTTGACGAGCAGTTGATGCAAATAAACCAAAGACTAGCTAGTAGGAACTGTAGACAAGCGTACAAGCAAATTAATTGAATTAAAAATGGATACCAACCCAGGAGCAGCCTCTGTAAGGATAAGGATGGTAATATCATTAGCGACACCGATAGCGTTGACAAACGCTGGACCTCAAATTTTGAAGAGCTCCTCAATGTTCAACCGAACATCCCCACACAAGAAGCTCCGGAGCTGATGGCTGAAACAGCCCGTTCAACCCCCAACAATAGAAGAAGTTGATCTCGTCATGCAATCACTGAAACATAATAGAGCCCCGGGCGCTGACGAGATTCCAGCTGAACTGCTGAAGCAGGGTGGGGAGAGCCTTGTTAAGGCTATACACACACTTATCGTTAAAATATGGAACGACGAAATAATCCCGGAAGATTGGCGCAAAAGTATCATTTGCCCAATCCACAAAAAAGAGGGTAAGTTAAAATGTGAGAACTACAGAGGCATCTCATTAGTTTGTACGACTTATAAGATTTTATCTAAAATTCTAGAAAATAGAATTAATCCGTACGCAGAAGAAATCATTGGCGAGTGCCAAGGCGGCTTTAGACCTGGTCGCTCGACGACAGATCAGCTTTTTACAGCGAAGCTTTTACTCCAGAAGTGCTGGGAATATAACATCGACGTATACCAAATATTTGTCGACTTGAAGCAGGCATACGACAGTATCGATCGAAGTGTACTGTACAACATTCTGCTGCATTTTGGTATACCGGCTAAGCTAGTGCGACTCATAAGGATGACGATGACTAATACCGTCTCGCAGGTCAGAGTTCAGAACAAACTCACTGACCTATTTGAAACTCGTACTGGACTCAAGCAAGGCGACGGGCTGGCGCCGACGCCCTTCAACCTGGCTCTGGAGTATGTGATTCGAGCCATGAGTTTGGACAGCAGCGGAACGCCACTCATTAAATCGACTCAACTAGTAGCCTACGCCGACGACATCAACATAATGCCTCGAAGATTGGGTGATGCAGAAAGCCTTCTGCATAATCTCAATAACGCCGCCAAAGAAGTTGGGCTACATATCAACGAATCTAAAACCAAGGTCATGATGCAATCAAAAACTAGAACACCACTAAATTTTAGCATCACAGTGGGGGACCTCAATATCGGGTATGTAGACAACTTCACTTGCCTGGGTTGCAATTTGTCAAAGGACGCCAACGAAACAGATTAGATAAAGCGAGGGATACAACTAGCTAATGAGTGTAATTTTAAATAAATAACAGGCGCGACAATCCAACATTGGACTAAGGCCGTAGAAAATGTTAGTGGCATCCTATTTCCAAGATCTTATCTGCTTTTTGTTGAGGTAATGAGATCAGCATCACGCTCAGCAGTGTTATTTATCCCCATAAATGGGTACTTGTTTAACATCTGAGTGAGATCATAGTCCGTCACAAGTTCGTGAGTTCGAAAAACACCATAGCTCACGGTGAGATTCGAACTCATGACCCTTGTCACCGAAGGTGCGCGCACTAACCGCTAGACCAGCCAGACTACCAGTGTTATTTTGTGGCCCTCCAAATTATGAATTCGAAGCTGGTGCACAGGAACACGAAGCTCCACGTGTATAAAACCATAATCCGACCTGTGCTATGCTATGGCTGCGAGGCATGGACTCTAACCCAAAACTCTGAACACCTGTTGGACACATTCGAGCGAAAGGTTCTCCGAAGAATTTTCGGGGCCGTTCGTGAACGAGGTGAATGGCGCATCCGGTACAACCGTGAGTTGTATCAGCTGTATGATGAGTTACAGGTGTCGAAGATCGTGAAACTGCAGCGACTGCAATGGGCGGGACATGTACAAAGGATGAACGACGATCGCATGCCCAAAAAGGTGATGAACGCGCAACGAGTGGACGGAGCCAGATTGCGTGGACGACCGAGAGCCCGATGGGAGCATTCTGTATGAGAGGACGCCCACCAGATGCTAGGCTTTCGGAACTGGAGGATAAGGTCGCGTGACCGCGACAATTGGAGGTTTTCAATCCAGGCGGCCAAGGCCCGACGTCGGGTTATCGTGCCATAAAGAAGAAGAAGAAGAAGAACCCCAAAAAGTGCTACCTACATTCCGAATCTTGTTCTACCGAAACATACTTGACATTGTAATATAAGCATTATTTTTTTAACTCGTTAAAATTTAACTGCCTACAAAACGAAATCCTAGTTGTCCCTATTTGACCAGCTTATTGGCAGAAGTGTTTAGGTCAACATGAATTCCTAAAATAAAAAATTGGCCCGCTTCGAAGCCATTCGTTCTTATTATGCATAATTTAATAACATTTTGACGTGGGATTATTATGGCTTTATTTCACGGTGTGCATTTTTAATTTATCACGAATGATACATCATTCATTCATTTCGCGTAAGTCATGAATATTTTTTACGAGCGATGCATTAAAAATCTATGTTACACAACTATTACATCATCTGCTTAGTAACAATTTTGTAATTTTAATCCTTAACCCTCGGATGGTTCAGTGGGGTCTGACAGACCCCAGAGAAATTTAAATCTTAAAATTTTCATAGAAAAACTGGTTGAATGGTATTTTGATGCATATGTAATTTAAGTATGTGTCACATATGCTCATTTAAGCATGAATTTGTTTGAATTTGTGATTTTGTTAATAAGTTATAGCACTTTGAAAGTGCTCTGGGGTCTGTCAGACCCCACGAACCATTTACGTATGTCTTTTTTACAAAAGTACATTTTTCGTTTTGTGGGAAATCTTCAAAGTATGTTATTTGGCAAACGATAAAATGTAATAATAATAGTCGGGAAGTGTTGAAACTTTGTAATTAGAGTACATTTGGGAAATTAGATATGTTAATTTTGAAAGAAATGGAAAATTTAGGGTGTTTTGAATTAGGGTTTTTTTAATTTTTTACTCAATTAAGTCGAAACTATGCCGTTTTTTACCTGGTTTTCATTTATGAGGATCTCTTTTCAATATTGTGTCATTACGTTATGGTTTTTTAAGTCAAGACATAAATAAATGACTTTTTGAGCGTAAGAATTAGGTGGGTATTTTACATAATACATAAAGCTTCCTCAGCGAACTTGGCTGTACACTTGTCGAACCTCTTCTAAGAAGGAGAAAATCATCGGGCAATATTCCCCCAAGCACAGTGCAAAATATTGAAGACATTTTGTGCATTGTTCAGCTTGCCCCCCCCCCTAGACTGATGCCCAGGTCCCCCAATGGGGTCAGATGGTCCCCAAAAGAGGGAAAGATGTTTTCTATGCCCACGAGCAAATTATCGGAAGACAAAATACAATTGCAACGAGTGCAAAAAGCCAATTTGCGAAGACCATCGAGGAAAAAGCTGTGAAGAAGAATGCTCCAAATATTGACTAACTTTGGATCCCGATTTAAGAAAAAATATTAACCTTAGCTAAAAAATGATGATGTACTTATGTTTGTTAATTAGTATTAAATCCGCTTTGACTAATAAAAATAAACTTTTGTAAAAATTTTAGTTTTGATATTGATTTATTTGTGATAAGTTCAAATTACCCTCAAATTTGACGCCACCTAATTTTTTCTTCCACATACTAAAAGCTATTGTCCGAATTACACTTTTTTTATATACCACTTAATCAAAAGGCTTCACAGTTACTTCTAGTCCAAACTAATGTCGCAAAAAAGCAAAAATTTACGTTTTAGAGCGATTTTTGCCTTGGGGTCTGTCAGACCCCACTGAACCATTTACGTATGTAAAATTTACCTGAACCATCCGAGGGTTAATAAGGCGCAAAGACGTGTATAGATGACACATGATTGTATGAAAACATGATAAATGACAAAGATATCTCAGCTGCTGTGTGTTGCATGAATGATACGCCACACATGTGTTTTTTTCCTGGCTATAGGTTCGTGAACGAAATCCAGTGAAGTCTTTCTTAATTTTTGCCTGAACATTATACGTGTGTTTTTTTGGTTATCCCGTGTAGGTTTGACAGGTGGATCAGCTGGCATTTTTTTTATATGGAGTTTTGCTACCTAAACCTACACGGGATAACAAAAAAAACACACCTTATGTTTTGCAATGTATTAATTCTTCTTATTACCATATAGCCCCATGTGGGGCCATGGTGCGTTAACTCAGCCGCTTACAGGCAATTTCGAGTCATTGTTACATTGCATATCATTTCGGAGTGTCTATAATTTTGCAAGCGTTATATATTTCCTATCCGCAAATGTACGGAAATATTAGATTAGAAATATTAGATTACTAGCATCGTAGAGTGCGACTCAACCAAGTGAGCCACAGAGCGTGTATTAATAGAGGTTTTATATACGGTTATTGTTTTTTTTTTATTTCATCTTCATCTTGGGTTCACTACTAAAAACCTTGAACCTTTGAAAATTTTGTATGAACCGGACGGTTTTAAAACGTCGTAAAAAATCAAAAAATTTAAAAATGATATATTTACGATTAAAAAGGTTGGGGTACTTTAGGTATGGAATATACTTTACGACCTAACCTGTTCTTATGTCTAGCAAGTATGCACGAAAAATTTAATAAATCTAAATTCGCGGTTTAAAATGGTAGAAGGAGCACCTAGCGGTATGAAATATATTTGCGACCTAATATGATACGTGGCAAGTAATCGTATACACAAAAATTTCATAAAATTCGATCGGCCCCTTTCGAAGGAGTTCGACCACAAACATTTTGATGCGAGATTCCGGACACCCTGTATATATGTAGATGTAGATAGATAAAAAGAAATATAACAGAAAATGACCGTTATCCGTTTTTTTAATCGGAAAATTAAATTATTTTGAACGATACATTGATTCTTTAAATGTATGAGATACAACACGAAGATTGGCTTGTTTGGGTCAAAAAGGAGGTAGCTCCAATTTTTAACTGTGAATAACTCAAAAACTAATTATCGGACATAAAATGTTATTGGCCAGGATGAAAGAGCATGTCTTTTGCAATGAAATTACATAATTAACTCAATTTAGGCAAAAATGGGAGCTACCACCTTTTTGCAGCAAACCCCTCAATTGTGTAAATAATTCAAAAAATTATGATTGGGCTCATGTACAAAGAAAAAAAATTTGTATGTAATTAAAATTCCTGCATGAATAAATTATGTTTTGCCACTCTGGCAATTATTGAACCAATCCTTGCATACCATAGTATACAAAAATAATGTAACACTCGAATTGTGAATTATTCAAAATAGAGGTTAATTTAAGCTGACCAGACGTACAGCATTTTGCTGTACAGTACAGCATTTTGACCAGTCGTACAGCATTGGTAAATGTACAGCAAAATGTACAGCATTCCCAATACCACACAAATGAAACCCTTAGAGAAAGCATGCGTTAGTACAGAGTGGGCATCAGAAAATAAAAATGGCACCGTTCTCACACTATTGCAGTTCATAGTATGCGTGAAAATTTTATTCAAACGTCAATTTTTTTGTTTACAATTGAGAATATAAAATTCGCGTAATATTTATTACTCTCTTAAAATGCCGACTTGATAATTAACCCTTCTCTTGGCACATAGGCACATAGACCTAAACAGACCATTGGTACTATCTCTTGATGAAAAATATCTTTCAATAATATTTTCCACCCCTTTCCATATAAATTTCAGAGGAACCGACGGCCACAAATGCGATCAAACGTTCGGCGAAGTGTAAACTATGTCTAAAGAAACGAAAAAACGGCGCATCATCGTAAGACACAGTATGTAAACTGTTTCTAGAACCAAAATTAGACCTCTTCAAAAAATAAGATTGATTTCACAGAAGATTCAGCTACACCTTAGGCATAATAGCTCGTAGGCGGCGTCAGAAGGGTTAATAATTGCATCGACAATATTTTGACATTTGAATTATTTCGTGGAGTGTAGTGTAATAAATTTGGAGTCAAACACATATGGGTTGTGTGATCACATAGCCACTCTGGACTAACGCTGTGTTTTCTCTAAGATGAAACCTAATTCACTACATCAGCGGTCGACAAAGCGCTTCTCGGGAGCCATATGCGGCTCTTTTACTCATTTAGTGTTATTTAATGACTCAAAGCATTTTCAAACTCTCACACAAATTACCCTAAAAAAACAATATTTACCGTTATCTGCTTAAAATATGTAGCCCTGAATGACCATGGTAGTATAAAAGTCATAGCCCATTTTCCACTATCTGTTTGGTTTTTCTTGGTAGAAATTCACAGAATCAAGGAACTCCCCAAGGCGCAGTTAAAGTTTCGAATGGGCATATCAATAAGTACGATTTCAAAATATGTATGTATAAATTTTAGCAGCTGCTGTCCGTCCGTGTTGTTTTGTAAGGCCGTCCGTTATAAATAAGATTTAAAAAAAAAAAACCATGATCCAATTTTGCTGTTGTTGCAGCGGTCCTACTGATTTTGTGTCTCTTGAATCGATAGAGCCTGGCAATTTATTGAAAAAAACATGTTCTCCCGCCCCAACGTCCTCTATATCGGCCGTTTCATCCCCGCTCTATAAAAAAATTAAAAAAATAGCCATTGGTAACCTTTATGGAATTTAATTGGTCGTTGGTCGCATCTTAAAACGGCTATAACTTTCGAACCGAGACGGCTGAAATTTTCAGCAATATGTGCGCCCAGGTCCTCCACATCAACCGCTTCATCCCCGCCCTAAAAAAAAATCTAAAAATAGACCCTCATTGCCCTTGGTACCCTCTATGGAATTTTATTGGTCTTGGGACGCATCTTTGAACGGCTATAACTTTCGAAAAGCTTTAAGCTAGCGATTGAGATCCCGGTGCTGAGTTCAAAAACTCTAGCTTCTCTCTCATGCCCCGTTTCGAATTTATCATTCAAGTGCCACTAGAAATAAGTCGCCATTTTTCGTACGGCCAGAGTTGAGGACCTGTGAAGCACCATGTATTTTTTCCTGCTATGCAGACTGGTATGCTAGTTATATTTGCAGCAGCAAATTTATGTGATATGACCCACGAATACGTCTGGTAACAAAAATTTATTATGCCCACCCATGCAGGTTAGGCGTTGTAATTTGTGATACTTGGTGGAATTTTGGTCAGTAAGGGTAGTGGTTTCAGATACAACATAAACTAACAAATTCTGATCACTCCTCTAACCGATTTCAAATTATCCAGCGCGAAAAATGTGCTAATTGTCTTCCTTTGGACTCCAGTAAATTACCATTTAAAATTACATGGAATCGAATGCTGGTCAAAGATCAATGGTGCTTTCGAATTTCGACACTTAAAATGATCATAATAGAACTTACCGTTATGTATTTCGAAAAGTTCATCTTGAAGCTCTACAAAGTCCTAGTCCTATAGCTTTCCCCAGACGATACGTGCCCTTACGCAAAAAAAAACAATTAGGCTCTTTAAATGAATACTAAAAGGTAAATTCTTAAATTAGGCTCTTCTGTGATCAGTCTTGTTTGCTTTTAACCTGTAACTGTAATGTGTGACCCCCCTACGATCGATATTTAGCTAGATAATTGCAATTTTATGTTTGACAATATCTCATTTTCGATAACCCGGGAACCTTTTGACCGAATCTTTCTGAAATTTGGCACGCTTGTGGAGCTACTTGGCTCACATTTTCTTATAATCTAAAGGTCCTACGTATCAGTGTTCATAAGTTACAGCGGCCCAAATCGCAGTTTTGTGTTTTCTAATTGAAAATTGTCCATAACTCGGAAATACGTGAACGCAGACTTGCAGAGCGTCGTACTACCAATATTTGGTGGAAATTTCAAGGGAAACATTGAGGTTTTTAAGGCTCCTTTATGGGTATCCAGTTTAGTACAACAGCACCTTGCCTCCTCAAGGTTCACCACATAACTCCCAGAATATCGGCTACGGCTCAATTCTGTTTACAGAAATGAAGGTAGGAGGCAGGGATGTTGCCATGATTTTGTTTGAGAAGGTATCCGACGCTGAGTTTCAGAAATTTTGACTAGAAATTAGAGTTTAGAATGCTGTTAGTTGTGGAAACTAGTTTCGGCGCACAGTGGGGCGAAAGTCCCGAATTTTGTGAACAATTATTATAAAAACATGTCAATTTTAATGTATTTGGCCATTCTAAATCAAATGGAATAGGTTTCACACAGATAGGATTAACCGTTTTGAGTTTATTTCGATTTTAAGGGGGGAGGGGAATCATTTTTCAGTTTTTCTTAATTATTTCAAAAACTGTAAAAGTTACGGCAAAATGGTTCGAGGACACATGAAACTACACAAAATTACCTTTGCAACGACATATAATACAATTGACTTATTTTGATAAATTACCTATACCCTAGACCAAAAAATAAAATGGGATAGGGTATAAATTAAATATTTAAATTAAAATAAAATATTTTTAATAAAATGAAGTTGACTTTTGCCAAAAATTGAGTTGATCCGGCCAAGGACACGCCTGATTTGCCTATTAGAACTTTTCAAACCGACACGTCCATAGCTCCTCTCCGGGGGAAGGGAGGGGGTAAATTTTGGCTGAACGCCATGACAGAGGCCCTTTATACTAAAAACTAGTTCAATAGGATGAAAACTACGGCTATCTCCGGTTCAAAGGGACCCAACATATTTCACAGTAGATATTCAAAAATGGTGTCTAAAACAGCCAACATTACATAACAAAATCGGCTATAAAAGTAGCCTGGTGTTCTATGGGGTTATGATTCTTACATATTAGTAATCTTGAGACTTTCGGGAATAATGTAGTATAAACATACCCTTGGAGGCACGTGGAGGTAGTTGTTAAAACTCAATGTGAAAAGTCCAGTTTGGGTCAATTTGACCTTCAAAATTAAAATTAAATTTTATTTTTTTCCAAATTTCTTTTTTTTACTTTTTTCTATGCTAACATATTTATTATAACCTAAAAATTTAAAATAGAATCATAAAGCAAAGTTTTATGAGAATTCATCGTCAGTGTTTCCATTGAAACTTGTTATGGAAAAATGTGCTTAGACTGCAAAATCAATTGTCTACACTTTGAGAGCCGCTGATTTCTTACTGTGACAGATATCGGTCCGAAGTTTTTTGTAGAAAGAAACTTCAAAATGTTTTCTATGCGGTAAATCATTCAAAAAAGCTCTCAAATAGTATAATTTATTTTAATTTTTTCCTCTACCGCCCCACTGTGCGGCGCGGCGTTGCCCTATTACAGCACAGGCCTCCTCTTCCACAGTTCATGTACAATTATTATCGAAGAGTTGGAAGGGGCATGGTATCAGTACGAATAAGCAAGCCTAGGGTTAGTTAAACAATTGCAATATACGACATTTTCTCCCTTTATAAGGTTTAAGGTAGTATGATTGAGGATTTGTCTGAAACTGAATTCCGCAAGTACCTATGTGTACAGCATTGGGCCCTCGGGAATCTGGTCACCTTAGGTTAATTGATACTTTTTCTCACATCTTCCACAAATTTATTTATCCGATTTAAATTAACCCATATCATATTGCAATGTAAAAAAAATATTCCCAAAAGGATCATCATTGAAACAGTTTAACAACGAAACCTTGCAGCACAATTATTATGAAATGCATCCCCATTTATATTATGCCCTATCATACGAAAATCATTACCATCAATTTACAAATAAAAACGGTAATAATTGCTACATAGTGCTTGAAATGGAAACTGATAAAATAAATGAAAACATAGCCAGAAGCATTCATATATTGCATTGATATTTTCTTGTTACTCCAATATACATTTAAAGCGTATTTAATTAATTTATATGTTTTGGATTTCAATATACCATTGATATAATATGCAAATTCTCTTTTCTGTTCATATCAAATATAGTTTCCTTTATTTTTTTTATTCTCTTATACCCTCATCACACTAGAATAATAACATATGCGTGTTTCGGTTGATTTTTTTCTTTATTCCATTTTCTTTTTTTAATAACACTGAATTACATTGAACAAGAGTATACCTTCACAATTTTCATTTTTCATTGAATACTATATTTATGTAATGTGTAATAAATTTATTTGCATACTACTAAGCAAGGTTTTGCATATTTTTCGTTTAAGTAGTCCATCAGTGATAGTTTAATAGTTAGTATTATGTGAATAATTTTTTTTTGTTGAATACATTTTTGGATTTTTTTTTATTTCTTTAGAAAAGTATTCAAAATAGAAACTCTCAGAGAAAAACGTCAAAACTTGTGTTTTTTTTTATTTATTCATCACCACTTGTTACTTATGTATTCTTATTGTGAGATTAACATTTTCATCTTTTTTTCGGTTTTAATGCTTACCCTAAACAGTATATAGTAATAATATAATAATGTAATTGTAAATTTTTTTCATACATGCTAATAGTTGTTATATAAATATATAATAATTAATAACATTGACACAATGGTTTTGTTCCAAAATTTTATTATCATTGATTAAGTGTTATTCTGTTTTTTTAATATGATTTTTTTTTTATATTATTTTTTTTTGATTTTTCTGTTTTTTTTATCTTTTTTATATTTTTTAATATTTAACTTGAAACAATTAATTCTAGTAAGTATCCTTAAATCTGTACATTATTTGTATTAATGTATAGTTACTTGTTTTGAAAAGACATAAGCATTATCGATAAGTTTTTTTTAATACTATTGTTACTTGATTTTTGTTGCCTCTATATAATTTCGTTTGGGTTGTCAACACTGTCAAAAGCACTGTAAAATTATTTCAGCAGCAATGTCTTCTTCTTTTTTTTTTAGGTCGATGATAAAAACACGTGGTACTTTTTATTATTTTATAATATTTATAATGTAGTCATGTGCACTACGTGAGCGGATATGATAGGTATAATGTATGTAAGTATGTATTGGCGAGAAATTTGTTTTTTCTTTAGTCTTAGGAGCAATTTTTGTATGTCAAGTCTTTATATTTGCAATGGATACGCCAAAGCGTCACTAATTTCTTATTTTCACTTGAATAGTATTTAAGAGTGATCTATGTATGTATTTCCATTGTGTAAAAGTGTTGATGTAAAAATATGTTTTCATCTCATCCTATAAAATAACAATAAAATGACATTTTGAAGGACCTTCATTAAAAAATAAAAAAAAACTGTTCATATGGTTCCATTTTGTTTTGATGAGAGTTGTTATTCTTATGTGTATATGTAGTTAAGCATATAATTTATGTATATGTTTTAAAAGTATTTAATTGACAATGATTCTGTATCATAAATTTCGTCTGTATAATTTGAATATCATAATGTTGTCGATATAGCAATCGATAAGTATGTGTAAATTCATATGGCTTGGTTATCTGTTCTACATAAGCTTGCGCAAAAAATATTATACATTTGATTTTTAGCATTTATTGGTATTAAGGACATTGAAAACTGAATAACGTAGCGTTTCTCATGGATTGTAGTATAAAGTTAAAAGCAGAAAGAAACGTTGGCTTTTGAAAGGTTGTGTTATTCATTATGTTCTTAGTTAGTGAAGGATTTTGGCAGTTGTTCAAAGTCCTGACTCATTCACCTTAGTTCAGTGATTCCCACAACTAGCAGATGCCACTTAGCCTAAAAGTGATCTGCAATTATATGAAGGCGGACTGAATAGACTACGAAATTGTCAAGAAAACTCAATAAATTGGCCAGGCTTTTGCTTATAATTTACAATATAGTGTAATTTCATATCAATGTGTAAACTTTTTTTAAGCGGTATTTCAGCAGTAATTTCGTTTAACAGCACAATCCTATCTTCACAGCATAGCTTGAAGTAAACGTATCTACAAATCGTACACCTTTGGTGATTTTCAGAGGCAGGAGATTCCAATATTCTGCTTGAATAGACCCAACGCCATCTAGATAGATGAACCATTGACGAAATTGTGGAAACGGGTGAAACTTAGGTTTCTGCAGTTCGGCCTGTCTATCTAGATAGTAATCTATCATGCAAATTTAACTATTAGTTCTCGATCACAGCCACTGTAATCGTTCGGTCGCCACTCTGTGATATAAATATTCATATAGAAACGAAGTTTCCAAACTCGGCACGACTCGTCGCAAGTTTATTATTCAGAAGAAGATGATAAGAAATATTCTTATCGTAGAATTATAAACAAACAACGCGACTAGGAAGTATGTAGTATTGGCTGACAACCGTATCACACTGCGAATTCAGTTTTCTTTGTAACACATGTCGTCAACGCACCATGCTCCACTAGAAGTTAGGGTAATCGAGAGAGAGAGAGAGAGAGAGAGAGAGAGAGAAATTTTAGTGCTGGTACGAGTATAAATGAGTTTCAAATGATTAATTCGAATAAATAATTCGCAGGACACAAAAATATGACCCTCGTTCTTTACGAACATGGGCAAAGCTTGCCACCAAATTTATCCGTTTCAGATAGAATAAACTTAAATTCCATTAAATTTCCAGAGAGACCTTCATGTACCGCATACTTTATTCTAAAGGCTATACATAAATGGTCCATTTCCTAGCAGAAAAAAAAAACCTAAGGGTCTCTCGTAGTCTCACTAAGGGAAAGATGTAAGTTTTGGAAAATTGGACCAAACGCGAGATTGCATAATCTGCATATGTCATAGATAAATGATACTCACACGTAGGTATTTCAGTCCCGGATGCGTATTTAGGAAACCTTATGTTCAGCTCATCACCTACTTGGGGAAAATGTAAATTTCAGATAATATTGTTGGTTCTAGGGTATAATTTAAAAAAAAAAAATCTAGAGTATTATATGTCATTGCAAAGGAAATATATGTAGTTTATTTCGTCCTTAGGACATTTTGCGATCAGACAAATAGATCCTATTCTCAGTGGCGCAACCAGGATTTTGTCCTGGAGGGGGCTAAGACCATCCTTATTACTGGACATTTAAAGTTGGTATTTTTTAGTAATGACGCTATACAGTAGTGTTTTGGTTCCGATGAATTCAGTGGCGGATTTACCAGAAGGCTGAGTAGGCTTCAGCCTAGGGCGGCAGATTGCAGGGGGCGGCAAATTCCGGCATAATATTTCCGTAGAAGACTGTATGATGTAGCTCTTATCATCATTATACGGTTTAGGAACAGGCGAAGCGTATTTTTACCCTCAGTGAGATATAAACATGAAAAGGCATTTGTCGCTATTGTCTAAGACCGTCAAACACTGAACATGTAAGCTTAATTTCGAAACCAAGATCCTTCCTGTTTTTATTTCATGCCTTGCTATATGCCCGACCTTTACATTTGCTCATTCGGAATCCAGAAATGGAAAACACAAAACAAAGCTACACGGAGAGAAAAATGTGCAATGAATTCAACAAAATCAAAATCATGTCAAAAAATAAAACGACTAATTTATTCGCATGACTTGTAATCTGAGATAGCTTAGGTGTAGGACGTAGGACTACGAAACGATAGGTCCCCGGTTCAATTCCTAGTAGAAGCAAATTGTAATTTAAAAAGTTAAAATAGAGAAAAAGAAAGTTAAGGATAAAATAGAAGTAAAAAATAACAAAAAAATAAAAATATTAAAAGGAAAAAATAAAAAAAAAACTTTTTGTATTTTTTCTATTGTTGCCAAATTATCTTCCTGGCAAATTTTATTATCAAAATTGTTAATTTTATTACAGTGCAATGACATTTTTCATTAAAGATGTAATAACTTTTACATCAGTTGCAGTAGGGTAAAAATCATTACAAATGCAATGGTTTTTATTACAGTTTTAATGCCTTTCACTACATTTTTTCTCTCCGTGTAATTTGATACGCATTGATTAAATTTCACATCTCCACATCTTGTAATTAAGGCGGTTGAGTTTCATAGGCAGCTGAATGTCTTAGAGTTGGCATACATTATGCAATCGATTGACCAATTAAAGCTCATTTCTGTGGAGAAAGCACATTTCGATAATGGAACCTAAAAAATGAGCTTTCTCCACAGAAATCAGCTTTGATTGTTTAATCGATTGGATATAATGTATGCCGACTCTTAGTCGACCTTTAGGGAAGGAGATTACTCCTTAATTTACATATCTGTTTCTTTGTTGTGACTTTCATATTTAAAACAGGAAAACTGAATTCAAATTTTAGAGTTATGCCATTCCCATTGATAGTCATTTTGCACAAACAAATTTTACTATCGACTCTGCTAATTTTCCCCAACCAATACAGGACACATATTCGCCACAAAATATGAAACAAATCAACTTGTTTTCAATTTTTTAATTAAAAGATATTAATTTAAACCAGTTGCTCCAAATTTGTTTTAGTTCATACTCCCCTATGAAATTTTCTGAGGCTGGCGCCCGCCGAAAAAATGTTGGCCAAAAACCCAAAATATGTGGTTTTTTTTTATCGGGAGTTCCGCCATCACCATGGCTTCAGTGATACCTCGAGAAACATAATTCCCATCAATGGAGCAACCACAATCCCCAAGTGTTCTATTTAGGATCATTGTATTAAAAAAATGATCCAGCCAGGTGCGATTTACATAAGAAGCGCGGGCTTAGGGCATCACTTTCAATCAGCCATATCAAATGATTTTTGAATTTTTTTCCGGCCTAAAATATTCATAGTTGTGTTCATCAAACAGATTTGGCCACATCGCGCTTCCAGGCGCTTTTTTATCAAAGAAAATAAAGTGCTTGGCCGCAGTATTTCAACAACGGATTACCTCTGAATCCTCGAAAAAATTTCAATTCAAAATGGTGGCATCAATATTTGAGCCTGCCATAGTTTTGGATTCACCGCTTTAAACTAATTTCCCAAGCAGAAAATTGTTGCATAAGCTTTACACTCTGTGATTAATATTGAAGAGTGCTCAGGACCCAAGAAGCGGAAAGCTCGAACATCACAAATATTTAAGTACAAAGTGTAAATTGAAAATGATTGGAGGAAAATAAAGCATAATTCTTCCCGAATGTTCTTCTTCCTTGCCTCGTTCTTTATACCGCTCCACGGTTTCGTGTTGCTCGACCTGCGGTGTAGGCACATCGCCCGTTTTGGCGATATTCTTCCCGAATGTTCATTATCGACAAAAAGTAGGGGCGGCAATATGTGAATAGCCTACTGGCGACAAAAGGGTAAATCCGCCACTGGATGAATTCATACTTTCGTTGCTTAGAATAGTGAAATACATACTCGTAATCAGTACGTTCTTTCTATTGTTTTCGTAAAAATCCCGTTGTAGTATATATTGCAATTGATGAGTTCGTAAAACAAAAACTTGGACTTGGCTTTCAATTGTCGATTTTTATCTCTTACCTATTTGGCTGGTATAGAACGGGTGACCCGTGTGAATCTATAATCATTATGTGAGAAATACGCTTAGATTTTTTAAATATAGTGTCCCAACTTTTTTTTGTTTAAATTGTAATTTGCACAATTACCCCACACTTAAAATTTGACAGTTCTATTCGTCGAATTTTCAATTTTGGACCTGGAATTGTCAATACCACCAAGATCTGTGCCAATGGCGGCTCCATGCAGGCTCAAATCGGACAGTTATATTTGTCAAATGTTGAATAGGTGACGTAAGAAAAACTAAAAACTATTTGAAAAAAAAGCAAGGAATCTACGATTTTCATTTTCTCTGGTATAAATTTTTGAAAAGGACCAATGTCAATTAAACTTGAATGGTAATTAATACTAGTATTAGGGTCCATAATATTTTAGTGTCGGCAGTAATAATGTGAAAGATGTCCTTCAAATATATTTCCTTCATCCAAAGGTCCCTTTTTTCTGCGGCTGTTGCACTACAGACGATCTCTTGTCCAGGGATGTTTCTAAAATTCGTTTTTTAGAATCTGCGATAAAATGCATTGCTTGATATTTAAGATTGCATTTTTCTTTCAAAAATATTTGGTCTGGGAGGGGCTTTAGCCCCCTTAGCCCCTCCCGTGGTTGCGCCACTGCCTATTCTAGATATTTGCGAAAAACGAAAATTTCCCCTCTTTGTGCCCCCCCCCCCCCTTAACGTGAAACACAAACTGTAACTTTTTACAGCATACAGGTGGGAGTGTATGTAACATTTTGACATTTAAGCTTTTTGCTTAGTTTTTTTAGATGTTTGGGTCTACCGCCAATTGAACTATCCTAGATGACTTGAAGGGGAAGATAACAGCCAATTTGCCGGGTTTGACAAAAAGGGATGGAAATAATTTTTGTTTTAACTACATCTGTACACGTAAGATGTTAGCGACTTTACGAGTAATGCTATTTTTTTACTTTTCAGTTAGGGTAGGCAGTGCTTTCATGCCTCTATTGGATGCAAGCCACTGTAGCGCCGGCCCTACGGATGGGGTGCTTAATCTTTCTCGTACTGCGGCTGTGTTTTGAGTACTATTTCCTTCGCAAAACAGATATTTTTATGCGGTTTTAGCAGCTATTAGTATTTTTTAAACCGTCAATTCCCAGTGTCATCTGTAGGTGACACATATCAACCATTCCAGCTCAGTCATGCTTTGAGCAACGCACTGTCTGATTAACATTTTTCATACTCCCAAAGAGCCGTCTCTGCTTTGTCATACCTAACTTTTTTAATTCTAGCAAAAAATAGAAATGGACAAATGGATGTCGTAAAATCGTATTCGAGATCCGAAATGTTTGGTTGTCTCTTATGTTTTTTCGAGTGATGAACACAAACCCTTGTCGCCAAATGTACAACTGTGCTCAGCACCCCAAAAATCATTAAAAACAAAAAGATTATTTTTTGACATTTTTATGTCTTGACGTCATGAAAATCATAACAAAAAAGCGTTACGTTTTTGGCATTACAGTGAGTTTTGGGTGCCATTCAAGGTTCAACGGAAGTTGGGCTAGGTGGTACCCTGTGAGTGTTGGGTGCCATTCAAGGTTCAACAGAGGTTGGGCTTGGGTTCAATTTACGTTCAACTTGAGTTCAACTTGGGTTCAACTTGGGTTCAACTTGGGTTCAACTTGGGTTCAACTTGAATTCAACTCGAATTCAACTCGAATTCAACTTTCAACTTAGGTTCAACTCATGTTCAACTTTCGTTCAACTTTTGTTGAATAACCCAAAAAGTGTTACTTTCAACTTAGGTTCAACTCACGTTCAACTTTCGTTCAACTTTTGTTGAACGACCCAAAAAGTGTTACTTTCAACTTAGGTTCAACTCACGTTCAACTTTCGTTCAACTTTTGTTGAACGACCTAAAAAGTGTAACTTTCAACTTAGGTTCAACTCACGTTCAACTTTTGTTGAACGACCCAAAAAGTGTAACTTTCAACTTAGGTTCAACTTTCATTCAACTTTTGATGAACGACCCAAAAAGTGTTACTTTCAACTTAGGTTCAACTCACGTTCAACTTTCGTTCAACTTTTGTTGACGACCCAAAAAAAGGTAACTTTCAACTTAGGTTCAACTCACGTTCAACTTTCGTTCAACTTTTATTGAACGACCCAACAAGAGTCAAATTCGAAAAGCAAATCGTCACGAAATAATGTATAAATCATTTCGAGGTTGCATCAGTACTGTACATTAGCATTTGTTGAAAACATGAAAATGTCCCACTGAGTTGCGGACTTGTACGCAAGCTATTTCACTCTGACATTGCTCAAGTGTCACTATTTAAAATATATAAATTTCAAAGAAGCGGAGTTTTTTACTTCCTTTTTGCAGTTGCAATCTCGAATCACGTAATTCCTGGACTAAAATAAATTTCCCTTTTTCGTTGATTTTTATAAAAAAATTATCCCCAGACAGCTCGTATACTTGTTCAAAATTCCTATTTGAAGGCAGCCAATTATCGTCCGTATTCGTTGATGGGATGCTATATGAAAATAAAAATTAATTCAAATAATTGTCAAAATATGAATTCATGACGTTTTGCCCTTCTTTGGCAAATGTTGTCAAAAAATCCTTTATCCTTTCAACCATAAAATTCTCCTTACCCTCTTTCCTAAGCAGCGGAGCAAAACAATTTTTTGAATGAAATACAAAATGTATGTATTGCACATCGTCAGCATGAGCGACGTTATACGGTTCCCTGTCAGGATGACAAAATTGGCTGTACCGTCCTATATAGGATATTGAATAGATATACACGTTCTGATAGTTTTTGGCACGTTGAAGAAATTTTCGGATTCGAAAGCGTATGATTGCATCGCCCCAAGCTGAAAGAAATGAGATCAAATTAAGACCGATTTTCTTGTACCTACTCATGTCTTAACTCAACAATTCCCATTTCTTCAAAAGACTGTTTTGTGAAATTCGCACCACCTAAATAATGTTGCCGTAAGCGATCCGTGATATATCGTGATTTTTCTCCTGATCGTGTGTATAGCAAGCTAATGGGGTTTGTCGTGTAACGTTTTTTGTTGATGGATCTTTGCCACGTAGGGTTATGTAAGAATCTTAAAATGGACATACATTAACCAAACACTACTATATCTAACAAACTCTCCAGCCACCCATCCTCCCATTATTGGAACCCGGTGAAAACGACCTTTAATCATCGACTCGTTTGGATCCTCTATCATGAACCGATCCATTTTCTAAGAGGATACCCTGGGAATTCATTCGTTCGCCTGCTTCAATAAGTTTAAGTATTCAAATTTTGTCGGCGAAGACATTCCACAATAGATTGTTCTGCGAGCACCCCACAATAACACGAGTTTGACGATTGTTTAGTGGCGGCGTTAGTTCTGTCGGGCTGTTACTCATGAAAATTGTCCGATGAAATAGTCCTTTTGACATGGGAAATGTGAGTTGGGCGCCACACGATAAAGCTCCGCCACCATGTCCAAATAATGTTACCAGTTGCGGATCACCACCACCACTCTTGATATTATCTCGCACCCACTTCAACGCCAGAATTTGATCCTTGCATCCCAAATTGTCAGGAGCATCGGCTGTATCTGTAGTATGGAGCCCAATATTCCAAGACGATGGTTGAGTGTAACTATAGGAAAATATCACGTTCAAGAAGGTATTGTGGTCAGTGATAGACCTTATGGAAGCAGGAAAAGCCAAAGTGGTGCATCTTCCGAAGGTATCTTTTTCCTCGATGGTGAACCCAACTTTTATCAAAGACAACATGACGCGGCGCTTACGCTAATATTCGCCCCGGGTGCCCAATGGAGCGAAGAAGAAATATTGCCCTCGATCGTGTATCATTGAGTGTAAAATATGGCGTAAAAATATAGCGATTTTTGGTTACATTACTTTCCACCAGAAGTGGTTCAGTGTTTGTGATGTGATGAATTCGATAGTTTTGATGTTCACCACCAGGTTCTTGTCATAGCCGCCATCTTTAAATATATCAGCATACACACTTACATTCATGTATTCATTCATTGTACACACGTTCTGAAGAAACAATAAAAACTCTTGTTTGTTATCATTGGGTGAGGTTATAAAACACAACGTTCGCGCAACGTTACCTTTAATTTCAAATCAACCGGCCGTTACGGATCAGAAACTTATCCCTACAAACAGATCCCCTAAGCGCTTAGGTTGATTTGAAATTAAAGGTAACGTTGCGCGAACGCTGTGTTTTATAACCTCGCCCATTAATCGCGTTTATCATTATCCGCTACAGTGATACATATACTCCAATCAATAGAGACGAAATAATAGGGGTTAGCGTGCAAAAATTGGGGACTCCTCAAATTTTTGATATGTTATAAAGACAGGTGGGGTAAGTTAAAATCCAAGTTTGCGTCACTTTCCCCCCTGTGCTCCCGACGCTATATTAAAAAAACTACTTTCATCAGTTTTTGGCCTGTAACTTCTTTACAGTCCATTTGAGCACAAAATCTGCCAAGTGAGGACAAAATTTCCTACAAATTTAATATAAGATGTTGTACTCTACATTTCAAATTAACAGAGTTATATCACCACGAAAATGGAGAAAATATCAAAAATCATGGCCAATTTCAAACTCACAACGAGACCGAGTTCTAATCGTGCGAATAGCACGATGAGTGTATACCCTATACCCATGTAACAGACCTAGAAGGCACGCAAAACCCAAAATATTAAATTTCATATTTTTTGGGGGGGAGGGAGGGGTAGATGAGTCGGACTTGACACATCTTTATTACCTTGTCAAGGCATCCAACGCCTACCATTTGATACTAATTTGAAGTTTTTCGTTACATTCTATCAAAAGATATGGCTGAATATAACTTTGTAGGGGAAGTTGTGGTAGGGGTAGTTGGACCTACTCCACATTCCACCAACTCAAAGTACATGTCAGAATGAGACATTGATCAAAATTTCAAGCCGATAGCGATATTCTACCGAAAGTTATGGCCGAATTAAAATATCAAGGAGGGGTAGTTTGTATAGGAGGTAAGGGAACCCGTGGTCCGATTTGGCCAATTTTCAATACCGTCCAAGATTTTAGCAAAACAAATATTTGACAAAAATTTCAAACCGCTAGCTTCATTATTTCGGGAGTTATCGTGCTAACAGATAGACACACGGACAGACAGACAGACAGACAGACAGACAGACATGGCTTATTCGATTCAGGGACTGACCCTGATCATTTATATATATACTTCGCCATTCCTCCGGTGGCTCCTTTAAGGTGTTACATAATATCGGCGTAACAAAAACAATATACCCTATACCATCTTATGGGTATAGGGTATAAAAACGCATTGTATACCTACCAATAACTCATATGGAATTTTTAGCATATTCTTTGCGCTATAACTCTGCCAATTTTGATTGTAGAGTAAGACTTGTCAGATGAAATTTATAGGAAATTCTGTGCTCTACAAGATTGTCTCGGCACATTTCGTGCTCAAATGGACTGGGAAGGAGTTATAGACCGCAAACTGATAAAAGAGCCGATTTTAGATGGTTTTTTCAAGATAGCGGCGGGAGCACAGGGGGGAAAGTGACGCAAACTTGGATTTTAACTTACCCCACCTGTCTTTATAACATATCAAAAATTTGAGAAGTCCCCAATTTTTGCAAGGTAAAATCTCCCCGTTGATTGGAGTAGTAGCCCAGTGTCGTCTACTTAGCGCAAAATTTCTACGCTTCTCGATAAAGTAGCCATATATCGGAGTAGATGGCGGGAAAACAAATTTGAAAATTATGAAGAAATACATACATTGTTGAAATAATGTATCGCAGATTAAGCTCATCTTCATATCTGTTGTGATTTTTGTCGTTTGACATTAGTGTTACATTGTATTCACACACACCACTTTTGTCGCTTACTTGCATGTGCCTTCTGTTGGAGGAGAACATAAGTCGAATCCGCTGCACAATGCGGCTCCGCTTACTTATAGGTGAATGCGCTCATTATGTTTTAAACCCTTAATTTTGCCAAATTTCAGAAAGAGCAGGCACTATTATCCTAACGGTTTCTTGGAATTTCGTCTTGATTGTTCCATTCGCTCAAATCACCATATTTTAGTGGCTCATCTGAATAGGCTCACGAACAGTTTTGTTAGTTAGCAATTAAACGGTGTGAGTTCCTCTTTTTCCAATTTAAGAAAGTGTTTAAATTGATTTCCGTTTAATATGGGTCGCGGGAAACAACTTAATGATTTCGAAAAAGGATAAATCAAAGCCTTCCAGGAATCTGCCTTAAGTCAACGTCAAATAGCTGTCAAAATTGGACAAAGCCAAAATGTAGAGAGTAAGTTTATCCGTCAAGGTCTGAACTACGGAAAAATATGAAAGGAGGTATCAATCATGCAACTATTGCAAATGATAGGAGGCATATTATCAGAACTGCCTCTAATACACATTGTTCGTCAGCGAAAATCAAAGAAAAATGCGGTGTTAAACCAAGTCTCGCTACGGTGAAACGTATAATTCGAAATGCTAAGAACTTGAAGCAACTAAAACTAAAAAGAAAGGCAGCACTTAGCGGTACTCATAAAAATACACGCCTCCCACTTTAAGAGTACTGCGAATTCGCACTCATCTTTTTCAATCTTGGCTCGATCTGACTATGTTGAGTATGATCGCATCGGTCATCACTTGGAACTGTCACGATGCTATGTTCATTGTATCGGGCATAGTCAGTGGCGTAACGTGTTCAGTGGAACACGTACCCCCAGCCTCAGGAAAATATAAAGATGTTTTCTTTTAAAGACATTCATTTTTATTAGTCTGCAAAAAACTTGCATGTCCACCGATTACTGCCGCTACTGACGATCTAATGGCTGTATAGGCTTTTTTCTTGTTCCTTTCCAGCTGCAGATTGGAGACAAAACATTTGAAAAATGTCAATTTTGCGTACGGAGGAGAAGTTGGCTGGCTTCGTAGTATTGAGCAGCATATCGTGGAGCCACAACCTTACAATTTAAGCTTGATCTTGCAATAAAACAATCATCAGAGCAATCAATGGATCACAAGGATAACGTCTTCCAAGCTGGTTGAGTGGAGATTTGTATTCGTCTGCATATCAGTATCAACTGAGTTTTTGTTAACAGGAATGTTGAAGAGATATAAAGGATAGGCTTGCAAGGAGGAGTGCATCTCTTGAAAGTTTTCGCGTAAAATTTAGCCATTGGGATTTAGTTCTTTGAGTGTTTGACTCTTCAAAAAAAATTAATGCTGCATCAAGATAAAAGTGTTCACCACGTTTATATAAAAGGATAATATGGATGTTTTGAACCAAAGATCGGTCAATAAGGTCCAAGTCAGAAGAATTTTTTTGTAACAAGGACTCTTAAAAATCAAGAAACAAATGCCATCCGATATACCCCTCTTTCCATATAATGGGTCCACCATTTTCCCTGCATGACGCATTTATCTTTAGTGGAACTGCACTACGAATTTGATTTCAGTCGATTTAGTTCAAGATGTGGACGCGGATACGCCAACTGCTGGGATGAACACTTCGACTCTAAAATCAATGACTGGCATGTTGAGAAACTCCCTTCAAGATATGACGTTCTTTTGCTGCTTCTCTTGAAATAAGTGATAAGTAGGTAAATAGTCCAAGCAGATGATCTTAAAAGTTTTCCTGTAAAATTATTGAAATTTCAATTTTAATTTCAAAAACAAATGAAAAAGAAATTGGAATATTTTGTTCAAACAGAACATTTTTGTTGCGATAGTGCTTCTCGGTGGATTGCTTCTAATTTCGAACACAATAAATTTGGGAAACATTACGCCACTGTGCATATCCTTGATTTTTTAAGTTTTGACATTTTCTCATTTTCTTTGATAGTTTGTGTCTTGGATTCGACCTTTGTCCCGCTTACGCTTTAATTTCAAGTTTGGAATTACTTGCCTTTTCTCTATTTATTTTGGGGAGCCATTAGCGAGTGCTTATGCCAGCATCTACTCCACTGAGCTAATAAATAATAAAATAAATAGCTAAGTAGTTTATAAAAACATCGACATTTCCTCGTATGCCACTACCAATTCAAAAGTGGTGAATGACTCCTCAAGACTTTTCCACCAACTCAAATCGTTTCAATATGGTTTGATAAATTTATCTAACCCGCAGCAGAGACAATGATAGAATTGACCCTGTTTCCAGTTCCCAAAAATCCTTTTAATACCAATAGATGTTTATTTCACTTCATCCTTATAAGATATTTCCCTAATAATCATTTCCTTATCATTCTGATGCATAAGAACAAGCTGTTTTATGAATATTGATCATAATAATTTCTCGGTGTATGTGGGCGTGTGTATAGACAAAAGATCTACGACACTACTCTTACTTACTTCCTATAATATTTTATAATTTTGAATCACATTTAACACTCATGTAGAAACTATACATTAACACATTACCATCACGCTATATCTCTTTTCTGGAGTATTTCATGCTCCAAACATATTTTTCATTCGAACGGAAGAAATTCTCTAAATTGCTTCCTATTACACAGTAGAACCTCAACACTCCCATCACTGAAAGAGCTCTTACATCTAGTTTTCTTTAATTTATGTCTAATGTAAAGAGGTGTATAGATCTTAGAGTAAAATAATGGTATATTTTCTACAGTATAGATATTAAATATATTCCCTATTTTTTATTTCCTGTTAGCATTTATAACAATCTTTTTTTTTAGTTTATTTTATTTCTATTTTATTATTTTAAATGATTAGCTTTTATTCGGAACAATTTTTCTTTCTCCTATTCTATAGAAAAAAAAAAACAAAATTGTGCTGTAGAATTTCACAAATTATGAGGGCATCGTATAGGGATTATTATAAAAAATGTGCAAAAAAAGAAAAACTAAAAACGATTTTAAGCTCAAATATATTTTACGACTTCTTAAAATTATGAATTCCTTAAAATATCTAAAATATCAAAAATATTTCTCTATTTCTTTTACATTTTCTTTTGTCTAGGTTGGAATCGCGCCAAATCGGAAGTTATAGACTCAAAAGGTTTTCTTTTTTGTTATTTCAAAACTTTTGCTAAACATTTTTTAAATTTTGAAATGCATATACATAAACTGAAAGATTGTATTTTTTGCAATTTATTTATGCAAACAAAAAAATAAGCAAGAGTGCAAAAATTATGATTTATTATCATTATTTACATGCTTATCTGCTTTCTACAATTTAATCTTTTTAGTTTTCCTCATAACTACTCAACAATTTACTGTATAAAAAGTTACGAACATTAGTTGGATGATTTTGTTCGACTGAACATTTTCAGAGAGAAATTTTGATTTCCCTTGCGTCTACAACAAATTCGTATGGATTTGATTTTATTCAAATTAATTTGATTTAATAGATGTTCACTCTTGTTAATTTTTTATTTTATTTATTTATTGAAAGATTTATGTGTTAGATTTTGTTAGCATTAAGTAATAGATTTCAAAGATATCCAAAGAAGATAAGAAAAAATAAATAAATGTTAAACTAGTTTCACTTAAAATAAGATCCTTAAACATTCCCTATTTATTTCAACCTGTTTTGATTATGTATCTTATGTGTTTTTATACAAACTCGAATACAAAAATAAAAAAGGAAAAAAAAGTTGTTGAAAATCTATCTATAAAAGAAATTGGCATGTAAGACCATTACATTACATTAGGCTGAGAGCGGAATACCAAAATAACTATTGAAACACGTGAAAAATTCACAATGAGTAAAAATTCACAATAGGGTATTTTTTCACATTCATACGTGAATTGCAATCACTGAATGCATAACCAAATGAGAAAAATTTAGGCGAACTCTTTTTACCATCCTTTAGCCTTATCCTCTGATATCAGTCAATTTGTCGCCTCCCCACCCCCCCCCCCAATTCGTCTCTTGTACGAATAGCACAATAGCTATTTAAACTTGCATCAAATTTACAATGAACAAAACTTTGAAACAATTTTTGTCGATATCTCCTGACCGCGTAAAGAGATTTCAATAACTTTCCCCTACCAGATTAATCTCTAGAAAAATGCCAAATAAGCATTCAAACATATGGAATATTCACAATGGATTCAGTTAAGTGAATTTGCTCTACCTTATTGTCTAGTCTGGCTGGTCTAGCAGATAGTGCGCGCACCTTCGGTGCACAGGGTCGTGAGTTCGAATCTCACCGTGGATCATGGTGTTTTTCGAACTCACGAGCTTGTGACGGACTATATGATCTCACTCAGATGTTAAACGAGTACCCATTTATAGGGATAAATAACACTGCTGAGTGTGATTCTGATCTCATTGCCTAAACAAAAAAGTAGATAAGATCTTGGAAATAGGATGTCACTAACACATCCTGCGGCCTTAGTCCAATGCTTATTGATCTCTACTCTAAGCCGCGGAATAGATAATAGTGAAATATACGGAAAATTCACAGTAAGCAAAGTTATGAAGTATTTTTTTTTTCAGATTTTTGGGCCTATTTCTCCTGGATTAGTGTGCATTTCGTTAAATTCGAATAGTAAAATCACTGTTGAAAAAATCGGCTAAATTCGCAGATTCAAAAATTATTTCTGTTACTTTTGTCTTTATCTCTTGAACGAATTTTCATCCCCTCCACCAAATTGTTTACCACCTCGAATAGGAGAATAGCTGCAGACATCTGAAAAATCCATTTGAATGACATCCACTCCCAATAAGAATAGCAAATAGAATAGCTCTTGACACATCTGGAAAATTAGTCGCGATTAAAATTATAAACGCACCACATTTTCTGCAGTTTCTAAACTAAGCATTTTCAAACTTCTCATTTGTCCTGTTTTTGCCCCTTAGAACCAGATTAAGAGACCCTCGCCTCAGATTTCGTTCCAGCGGAACTTTATTTCTGGAATGGGGACGAACCGCACCGCTCTAGCAAGTTCATCGCAATTAAGTGGAAGCAGAAAGCTGGACTTCCACCCAAATTTTCACCAAGAGACCTACAGGACCCTCTTCGTAAAGGACTTGGAGGAGCTGCGTGTAAAAGGTACGTGCGATTCCTCTCTAAGAGACATGCTCCCGAAAAGGCAAAATGATTGTCGATTAACCCTAATTGCAAAGCCCCTACTGCCAAACGTCAGCGTCACCCATTTTGGGAAGCAGCCAAGGATCAAAGAGCTCAAACCCAAGACTTGAGCGGCTTTAAGATTCCGGGCATCCCCTCAGCTGGTCCATCCGGATCAGTGTGGACCCCTGCAAATGCGACCGAAAGGAACCTCCTCCTCATTCCATGCCACCCCTCAAGCAGAAGTCGGTAGGAGCATGTGTAATGATCCACGGACAGCTAAACCTTCACGCGACCGAAATAAACCCCGGTGGCATCAGCAGGCCCTTCAAGACCTACTGTTACAGTCTGACATCAGCCGGCAGAACCAAAGGTATACTCACAGATGACCTCATCCGTGAAGGCCACTTTAATGATGTCAAACTGCCCAGGAAGTTTGCTCACTCCAGATGCAAGACGCCGTTATAGATAACATTATGAACAACCCGCCCACCACCGTTTTTCCGCAATTCGGTAGCATTCGCCCCGGTCCGGATTATTAGTAGTCGAATGTGACAACGAGGTCACTGCCGTGTGGCTGAGTAATATAACTCCCACTCCAAACCCATGGGAAGGAGACATGTTTTGTGCTGCTACCGGTGACGATATACCCCGCTCAACCAGAGCAACGCTCTACTTGAAGCGAAGCGCCGACACCATAAGTGCAATCATACTCCTGGGCAGGCAAAACGAGGGGCTGTATACCAACGATTGGAGGCTGATTAATGCGACGACGGAGGAAGATGCACTCTCTCTATTACTGTAGCCGTAGACCCAATGCCGGTGGAAGTAATTGTCAGGCGCAGCTGTTAGGTGTCGTAGGGCTTCGGAAAGACTAAGGTCCACCCCAAAAACTGGAAGTAGATCCGACGAAGTCGGCGAATGCAAAGGAGAATGGTAGTTCTACCGACACCAGTAACACTGCGATCCCTGCAATGGGCTTTTCTGAAATTGACAGAAATTGCACCCAGTCCGAACCCAACAAGTGGGACGATAAAAATACAGAGCAATAGTCCGACCATTGGTCTAGTGCACTGCTATTTGCTCCACGGTATAAGAGCCTCGGATATAGGGCTTGGTAAAGCACTGGTCCTGGAACAGTGGCAGCACAACGGGCCAAAGGACTAAGCGTAAGTAATACAAAATGTGGTGTATGGTAGCGGTTCTACTCGCCCTAGAACTTGAATACCTTTGCCTTTTAGAATTCACTAACAGTGACTAGGACACTGGCCTTCGAAATCAGCATTACTAGCGTGTCTGCCTACTTGCTCGGGGACTCGAAGATACCAGCGGGAGAGCTCCAAAGACTGGCCTTCCACTCACGGCGAACTTAAAGAACATATTGCTGGGCTGCGAAGCCAATGCCCATCACGTACTATGGGGCAGCACAGCACACATTCTCCCATCATCTACATATACGATCACACAGAATACAAACCTGGCCCGGTTATACCGAGGCACTGGGGGAACTTCTACAGCTAATTAACAAGAAAGTCAGCGGGTGGCTCAGCCTCGAAAAACTCGCCGAAGTTACCAACCTGTGACCTCCAAAGAAAACAGCCCGTTATAGGTTATAAAGACAAGTGCGTTTCGCGGTGGATCAAGGAGCTAGCGCGCCTCAGAAAGGCAAAACGGGGAATGCAAACTGTAACGCTCCACACTCACGGAATACAACAAAAAGATCAGAGACGCCAAAAGGCGTTGTTGGACAAACTTTTGCGATAGCGTCAACAGTACAACTAAAGCTACTGGGCTGCACACAGTACTGGCCTAAAACGGTTGTAGTGCGGTTAACACTCTCAAAGGAGTAAACAGGGGCATTATGCTTACACTATGAGCATGCTGCTCCTGGCAACCCATTTCCCCATGAGCGGTAGTCATTGCTGTATTAACCTGCCTAGCATAGCTAAAAGATCAGACTGCTCAGCAGGAAGAGGTATCTTCACGTATGTCAGGGCAATTGGGACTTTCAACCCCTTTAAATCGCCCAGCGTGAATAGAGTCTGAATAGAGTAAGTAAACCAGTGTTTGTTGTCCATTTGTGCTTCGTTGGGCATTTCACAATACGTCCTTCGAATCCATTGGAACGACATTAAGAGCCAAAGGGGCCGGCAGCACTACTATAACCTGGGTGCAAATAATGCTCTTGATGTCTAGAAGCATTTTCACCAGTATTGCCAAGGCAAATCTCTCTGCACAAGCCACTTGTGGATATCCCCAAGGAGGGGACATCCCACCTTCTGTGGTGTTTGGTAATTGATGGATTGATGTGGAGACTTACCTCAGCTAGATAGATTCACCACCCAGGGGTACGCGGTATATTTGAAGAACTCTTGCCTAATATTCGGCAAGCAAGCTCTCCAAAATAGTGCAGAAGTGGTGCAGCGCCAATGGGCTATGTGTTAATGTTAACCTAAATAAAGTTGCGGTCAGGGCCGGCGCAAGCCACCGTTGCGCCCTAGGCGAAGCTTGCATATTGCGCCCCTTGCCTATGTTGGAATAGTTTGAAGCCCCTGGTATTTTTATCGATTAGCGCTTTTGTGATGCTTGCAAAAAAAAGGTCTATGGGCCCATTGGAAATGTTTTATGCGGGAATTGATTTAAGCTAGTTGCGTCCGAGAAAACTCTGGAGTTTTCTGCGATAAGAAAATGCCACTGAAGCTAAAGGACAAGTTGTACAAAACGGTTGTACGTCCCGCACTCATGTATGGATCAGAATGCTGGACCATGTATGAAGGTTACGCGAAACAAATGACAGCGACTGAAATGAAAATGTTACGCATGTCAGTTGGTGTAACGAAAAGGGACCACATCAAGAGTAGCTACATCCGAGGCAGCTTGTCCATAGACCAACCAATCCCCGAAAAGCTCGAAGACCGACAAATGGATTGGTATTGCCATGTTCAACGGCGTCCGCCTGAGAACCCAGCAAAGAAAGCGATATCAATGGAAGTTCCACTTGATGGACCCAAGGCCAGAGGCAGACCGAAGAACACCTGGCTGTGTCAAATGAAAAAGCAACAACAACGCATTGGTCTCGGCGATGACACGATCCAAGATAGAGCTGCCTGTAGAAATATGCTGAGATATTATCGCCAAAACGGGCGATGTGCCTACACTGCAGGTCGAGCAACGCGAAACCATGGAGCGGTATAAAGAACGAGGCAAGGAAGAAGAAGTTGCGTCCGAGTTTAAAAAGGAATTGTAAAATATGCTAGAAACCTCAGACAGTGGCGGATTTAGACATTTGCCGCTAATAGGCTATTCACATTTAGCCGCCATTATCGACCTCTTCAAGTATGCTGATAAATGACTGTATTCTATAGCTAAGGCTAAGGCCCAAATCGGGGTTTGGCCGCCTGAATCGTTGACCTCCAATTGGTGCGGTTACGTGACCTTGTTCTCCAGCTTCGGAAGCGCAGCAGTTGGTGGGCGTCCTCACCTACTGAGTTCTCTCAGTCTCAGCGAGCTCTCGGTCGTCCACGCACTCTCTGGTACCTATAGAAAATATGAATTCTGAATTGAGTCTACAGTGGCATTATAAATGTGTACTTTCAAAATATATTTGCCCTAAAATTTTAAGACACCTAAAATAGGCCGCACTGAGCTCCAGCCTGAGCTCCAGCAGCTCCATGTTGGAGTCTCACCAGCGCGTTCAACTGCTGCATTCGCAAAGTTTTGACAATAGCGGAAGCAAGACGAAAGTCTGCAAGTCCCGGTCCTGGTTGCGGTGTTCGGCAAAACAATAAATAGCCGAAGCTACTCTCCAGAAGTAATACAATGACTCCGCAGGAGAAGGAGTTTGGGTAGTCTGGTTTTAGTCGGTGAAAGTCCGACATGTGGACGAGCCGGTCCTGGTTGCGGTGAAGTGTACCACAACGTAAAAATTATAATTGACCGTGCCAGATACTGTTAAGTATCTGGGGGTCACTCTTGACAAGAACTCAATTTTCTACAGAAAGCATTGGGTACGAAACCCAATATAATTCTCTGGATCTGTAAGACGATCGTTAGGCCTATTGTGAAATACGGTGCGGTTTTATGGTGGAGAAGAACATCATGGTGGATGCGGCACGCTAAATTTGACGTCGAACTGGAAGCTTACTTATTTACTTAAGCTGCCACCACTCCAAATATATCAAGCCAGTGGCAAGATTAGCCAACATTGCGCTCAGGTCATGCGATACGACAAGCGCAGTGATTTCAGTAAAGCTAGGGTAGATTAAAAGTAGCATTCAACTTAGCATGCCATCAGATTTCCTGGTAAAAACTTACGTGTAACCCAATTTTTGTTCCACTGATCTGGGCCGCCCCATTTTGTGAACCTTGAATGAATTGCTCAAACGCTATATTCGCCTAAGCGCTGAGACAAAATAAAACCTTCTGATTATGCTTTCTACTAAAATTACTAATTAATTGATGCTTTTTACTATTTCCTAGCCAAATGTTTTAATCGCTCCATAATTAGGTCTACACACTCCGTTTTTCCCATCTTTCAAAAAGTCCTTAAACTACCATTAAAAGTATGCAAAGTCGTACGACAACCCGACAAGTTTTTATAATTGCTCATCTTTTGTGTTCCAGCAACCATTAAAACACAATTATAAATTCCTTCCATCCGTCGAATTGCTGTCATAACAGGATTGCTTAATTCCATGCCAGGTCCCCTTCATTCCAACGACACAAGTTAGGTAACTACAACACTTCTGTCATCATTATGAACAATGTTTTTCTGCATTTTAATTCAAACACTCAATCCTATTTAAATTTATAGTCCTCACTGTTCCGCGCGGTATTTATTTGCCTCATCAAATGTAATGGAATTTTAAGTCACGTCTTTTGCCGTAAGCATAACAAGGGTGATTTTACGATTTCATTGCTTCTTGTACTATACGGTCTACCTACTCGTACCTACTCCTTTTTTGCCAACAAAATTATTTTGCTTTATGCTTTCAACATAAATCATGCTTAACACTTCAGCGAAACGCATCCTTATCAAAACTGTATACCTTTTCGTTTCCTTTGAAAGCGTACTGTTGAAAATGCAGGTTTACTTTATTTGTTAGATATTTATCAATAAGGATTCGAAAACTCTTGAAAGTCCCGCGAGTCCCTTAAGTGTAGGTATGTATTGGGATGCAGCAGCCCGACAAAAACAACAACAACAAGAAATTCGCGAGCAATGTAGTAGTACAACAAAAAGTTACCATAGAACGATAACGGACAAAGAATAAATTTGAGAAAAGCAAGAGAAACTTTGCTCATTAACTTTTTCGATACGGATTCGAAATATTGCCATCGAGATGGGAGATGGGCGAGAGAGATCGTAAAAGCGAGGTATAAATCAAATGAAAGGGAAATTGGGGTGTAGATTTATTGTTTCCTTCAATTTTCTTTTTAAGATGCCGAACGGTCATTTTGTTTCATATAAAAATAAAGTGAATTTCCTCAGGTGGCCAATAAAAATGCAAAATAGGATTATATAGATATTGATCAGATCAGATATTTCAGAAAAAAAAAAGAGATTTTTCATTTTGTCTTAAAATTACTCACAATTGGTGAATAGGCGGGTAGGTTTTACCGTATTTTGCAGAAATCCCTAAAATCTAAATTATTGTAAGCAAATTCAAATAAAAATCCTTCCAGTTATAGCTCACAATCCAAAGATCAAAGAACAATACATCCAAACAATACTTGCTATACTAAAAATAGCGAATAACGTGAGAAATATTTCCTTTCCTCTTAATTTTTTCACATTTATAAGAAAACTTTCACGCAGAATCTCGTTTTAACCCAATCGTCCAATCCAAACATTAATTTCATTCAATAAACATTCATATTGAATTGATGTTGGTCATGGTCTCCAATAGTAATCTAAAGATACTCGTAATATTCGGAACCCTTCCCTAATCGAAATCGACCAGGAGTCATGAATCTGTTCGCCCGGAGTATTGAAGCTCGAATTGTTGTGATTATCCTGTATCAAATCTCTCAAGTGACCTTAATGCCGTACATAATCAAAGAGAATATAAGGATTCATATAGCAAGAAATGCGCTCAATTTAACTGGGGTCATTTGGGAGATTTTGTAATCGAAAAGCTATCGGGGGACATCTAAACTGTATAGTTTAGTTTGGATTTTAACGAGCCGCACTTAAATGAGGGGATACGCACCGTATTTTCACTTTTTGAATAGGATTAGTTTTACAAATAGGATTGAATAGAATTGAAGTACATAGTAGCTAATTGAATAGATAAAAGGTATATTGTTGATTAACTGAATTAAGTAATTAATTTTGGAATCTCCTAAGAATAGAAATGTGATGAGCTGATGAGTATTTGGGAAAAATATCTACGTTTGCTTGTGTGTATGTACATTGAAACATCTAGATTGAATATTGCAAAAAAATACCGGAATTTTACTCTATGTAGTCTTCTTTTGTTTATCACCTACTGACTAGATTAAGGACAAAATTACATCTAATAAAAAATATAAAAATTCAAAATGTTAAAAATCATTCGGCTTCTGAATTAAGGACTACTACTATAGAGCTTACATACATATACATATTGTCAAACAAATTTCAAGATAATATGATATTCGTCGAAAGCTTCACGATAGACTTCTGGCTTCGCCATAGATGATATTAGGTTCCATATGGGAAACTGTCTTATGCTACAGAGGAGTCAAACTCCAATTCTAACGACCTCAGCATTATTTACACGTCAATATTTGAAACGGTATATTAACTTTGTCATACTTCAATGTGTCCTGCTCCAAACAAAAGTAAATTGACTCGGATTTCCCATTAGTTGGACATACGAAGGTGATGTATCATATTACGAAAGCATGAAAGGCGTCGCGGCAGGGTGTTAATTCACTCCAAACCAAAAATTGTTTTATTGGCATCGTTTGTCCTTTCACACTAAACTTTACAACAGTGGCGTAACGTACGGTGTTCCATGTGTTCAGTAGAACACGGGCCCCTAAGTCAGGGGGCCCAACCCAAGCTGAATACCACGGAGTTACATTCACTTTAATATTTATTTTCCAAAAAAGGAAACTTACGAAAAATACGTTAAATTTGAAATCTTGAAAGTTACAGTAAATTGATAGCCTAATAACTATACCGCAGACGTATTCGAATCTTCTTTTTTGAGATTACATGTGTCGACGGCCCAGTCGAAGCAAGCCAATATGTAAAATCATGAAAAATTAAATGAACGCAAATTATAAATTTCAAATAGCTAAAACTAGCCGAGTGATATTTTTCAGTCCAGAAATTCCAAAGCCCAAGTCTGATCCGAATCTAACAAACAAACAGTTTGCAAAATGCGGCACAGTTTGCGGAACATATACGCAACTGTTGTGTTTTGGAACCGCACCCATTGGGTGAATTCAGATTGTAAGACGGAACCGGACGGGTAAACTTGCAAGACAAGAGAGCTTTTGTAGTGGCCAGTAGACAAGCATTGTGCATTTCACATTGTAAGAACGCGTCTTACGAAAGAAAAAAAATCGTGACACGATTGTTTTTCTTTCGTAAGAATCGTACGATCGATAAGACGATTGCATCTACCAATAGTTCAGGCGTTCTGCAAAGACAATTAGCGCGTGTTTTACTTGCATTTTAATCTTGTCGACTCGTCACTTCATTGTACACTAACTTTGGAGCGTGCATGGCAACATTTATACATACTTGCTGTGTGATTATTGTTCGCCGGTCCGTGTTTTGATCGGATAGTGTGAAATGATCATACGATGGTTCTTGTCGTGCAAGTTTACCCGTCCGGTCGTTTTCTTACAATTTGAATTCAGCCATTGTCTAGGTAAAAGAAAAATTGTAACTTTCCATATCCAACTTTTTAATCATGCAACGGTTTGCCGCTATTAAAAATTACTACAAAATTGTTCATGTTGTCTGGGATAGAGTTTAACCAGGAATCTGTCCGTTCTTTTTCCATTAGAAATAAGTTTTAGAAGAAGATAAAACTGGTGGTTGTATTGATTTCCGCTATTGAAAATTGTATTGTGCAGGGCCCCCCATTTCAATTTCGAACACACTATATTTTGGAAACGTTGTCGTGCTCTGTGGCCGTGAACGCTCGGTCGCCACTCTGTGAAATATACACTCATAGAGAAACGAGTTTCCAAACTCGGCACGACTCGTCGCAAGTTTATTATTCAGAAGAAGATGATAAGAAATATTCTTATCGTAGAATAAAAAACTAACAATGCGACTAGGAAGTGGTATGGCTGACAACCGTATCACACTCTTCAACGCACCATGCTCCACTAGGAGTTACGGTAATGAAGAGAGAGAGATATTTTGGAAACGTTACGCCACTGCTTTACAACATTTCTAAATTACTTCACGTAGACCTCTTTAGCATGAAATCAATTTTTCATCACTGTTCTCTTATCCTTAAAAATTACGTTTTTATTCAAGATTCGCCAGCAAAAGAAGTGCCGTATTGCAACTTATTTCTTTATTAGAGGATGTTCAAGATAGCCCATAGGCCCCAATTACAGAACAACAAAAGTAAAATATTAAAAAAAAATAAAAACCAAAACATAACATTAATAGGAACAAATAAGGTAGCAATAATAAACTAGGGGGCTTCGCTCGCCAACCCCCGGGTGCCGAGGCTAATTTCGGGCCTGGCCGAAATTTGGATACCCTTCGCTCTCTTCGGAAAATTTTATTGCGGTTGCGGGAGCATGACATCACAGTACGATTCCATTCGTTTTTAATTTTTTTGTTGCTTTGGTAAAGTCACATTATTTCAAGGTTTTGTGAAATTGGTGCAAAAAATGTTTCTTAGAAGAACCAAAATGGGGGTTTGGTTTGTATGGCCACCCCATGATCCCATGATCAGATTTGATCAATTCATAGATATGTATTGTGTCATCAAGAGAAACACGTTTGTGTGTAATTTGGTTTAAATTGGTGCACAAATAAAAAAGTTTTTCTTAGAAGAACCTAATTTGGGGGATTATGCTTGTATGGCAGCCCCATGACCCCATTATCCGATTTGATTCATTCTTAGATATGTTTTGTGTAATTAAGAGAAACACATTTGTGTGAAATTTGGTTGAAATTGGTGCACAAATAAAAAAGTTTTTCTTAGAAGAACCTAATTTGGGGTGTTAGGTTTGTATGGCAGCCCCATGACCCCATGGTCCGATTTGATCCATTCTTACATACGTTTTGTGTTATGTATAGAAACATATTTGTGTGAAATTTTGTTGAAATTGGTACACAAATAAAAAAGTTTTTCTTAGAAGAACCTAATTTGAGTAGTTGGGTTTGTATGGCAGCCCCATGACCCCATTGTCCGATTTTACCGATTCAAACATACAAACTCCCTGCAGCAAAAAGAAGCACTTGTACAAAATTTCAGCTTCATAGCTTTTAAATTGGCCGAGTAAAAAGCGTCGCAACAGACAGACAGACGGACAGACGGACATCGCCCAATCGACTCCCCAAGTCATGCTGATCATATATGTATACTTTTTATATGGTCGGAGATGCTTCCTTCAATTTATTTATTTATTTATTTATAAAGTCAACGGACATATAGTCCTTTTAACATATACAATATAATAAAATAAAAAAAAAACATGCAATGGTAGCTTCCATTTGTGCTTAATTCAAATTAATTCAAAAAATACCTATATCTATTTTTTCATAATTAGTGTAGTTACTACGTGATAAACCTAGTACATCAGATTGCAAAATGTGGTGGAGACAAATTTTTTTTTGTTTCTTATGTTTTTTGGGGTGCTGAGCACGAATCCGGAGCTTCCCACCAAAATTTCGTTGCGGAACAGGGTCAAAATCGTGAAAAACCCTAAAATTTTTGCTGTTTTTCCGTTATTCGCCCCCTAATTCTGCAACTATTTATTTCTGCGAAAAACTCTCCATGAATATTTTAGAGAGCACATTATTGCGCGTCCAAAGAGACATAAATATTAAAAATCTGTTGAGCGGTATTACTACAGTGGATAATTTAAATTTGCCATTTTTAACATAGTTCCATTTTATGAAAAAATTTTTGAGATTGAACGGTTTTTCATTTTTGGTTGTAAAAGTTGCATTTATCTTGTACATTGTGTATTTTGGAGTGCAGAACTTGAATCTGTAAGTTCCCACCAAAATTTCGTTGCAAAACAGGGCCAAAATTGCAAAAAACGCCAAAAAAATGACTATCAATTGTAGCAATACCGCTTAACACATTTTAATGATTAATGGCGCGTTGGACCCGCAGTTATGTTTTCTCTAATATTTTCATGGACAGGTTTTCGGAGAAATGTACACTTTCGGAGTTATAAACAAAAAAACGGGAAAACTCTGAAAATTTTGGGTTTTTTCGCGGTTTTGATCCTCTTCCGCAACGAAATTTTGGTGGGAAGCTCCGGATTCGAGCTCAGCACCCCAAAAAACATAAGAAACAAAAAAAAATTTTCTCCACCACACTTTGCAATCTGAAATCACCTGGGAACTACACTAAATAACTAATATGATAATACAGCTGTATCCATTTAAATTCAAAAGACAAAATTCACTTCCTATTCAAACAAACCCAATAAAAAAGTTTTCAGCGTTAGGAGACTAGAATTAAATATATCAAGATTATTTGAAACAAGATTACCTATTGATTTCATGCGCTCTTAAGGAGAATTTACCATAAAATTTGTTCTAAAACTGCTTACATGAAAGAGCTCATGATGTCTTAAATTTCTCGTAGGAACATTCATTGAAATTTCTTGTAAAATATCAGACGACTCTAATAAAGCGTTAATTACTTGATAAAAAAATTTCGCTTCTACGTGCTTCAAGTGTATTCATATTCAATAATGAAAGAATATGAGAGTAACTAATTGTCTCAATATTCATATGTAATTTTCTAGAAATGAGCCTCAGGAATAAGTGCTGTACTTTCTCAATATCATGCGAATGATTGTTATAATATGGACTCCACACTATTGTAATATACTCCAATTTACTCCTAACCAAAGAAAAATACAAAGACTTTAATGCATTAACTTTACCAAAATTAGCAGTATTTCTAATTACAAAACCCAACATGCTACGTGCTTTCGCTGGCGTTTATATGACGAGTGAAACTTAACGACGAATCAAAATGTATTCCAAGATCATACACAAACTCAACTTTCTTAAGTAAAGTATTTCCCAAAAAGTATGAATACTGTGACACAGTCAAACTACGATTAAATATAATATACTGGCATTTACTCATATTAAGTTTTAAATTGTTCTGGTTACAATAAGTGTGAAAAGCATCTAAATTTGATTGAAGTATGGCTGCGTCAAAATCCGAACTAATCTTTTTAAAAATTTTGCAGTCATCTGCGAAAAGTAAGAAATTAACATCTTTAAAAACAGTACCTATATCATTTATGTATAAGAGAAACAAAAGGGGACCTAAATGAGAACCTTGCGGAACTCCAGAGCTGGGACAAAATGGTTCCGAAAACTGATTTTGTATTTTTACAATTAATACATGATTTGAAATGTAATCTTTTATCCAATTGAGAAGTGGGCCATGAAACCCAAAGTTATTTAATTTTTTTATAAGAAGAGTGAAATTAAGCTTATCAAACGCTTTTACAAAATCAGTATAGATCGAATGTAGTTCTGACGAGTCTTTGAAGGTTTTATGAATAAAGTTTGTGTAAGAAATTAGATTAGTTGCTGTAGATTTTCCCGAACAAAAGCCATGTTGGTTGGGTAATATTAAAGGGCGAACTAATGGTGTAATAAAATCTGTAATAAGACATTCGAATAATTTTGGTATACAAGACAGAATACATATAGGCCTATAATTCACTAGATTGTCCCTATCACCCGATTTATGAATTGGTAAAACAAAACTTGACTTCCAAACAACTGGGAATTGACCTAAAGATAATGATAAATTAAAAAGGAAGTGAAGTGGTTTCACAAAATTCAAATCACAATATTTTAGTACAATAGCAGGTATACCGTCGGGGCCTGCACTTTTTGATACATCTAAGTCTTGAATTTTTTTAGGATGCAATCAGGAGTAATAGAGAAATGTGAAAAGTAAAAAGAATTTTGAATTACTGGAGGATCAATACTGCAATCAGTCACTGAATATAGATAATGTTCCTTACTGCGAGCTTAAATCAATAAAGTAAAGAGAGGAAAGGACCAAGTTGGAGAATGTCGTGGTTCCTTGATAAGCGTAACAGTGGCGAATGAAAGTATAACTCTGTGCGGGCGAAAGGAATTGCAAATAATGATCTCAGCCTGGTAGTGATTTCGTGAACAGTGATTACGTTAATTAAAGACGGCAGAGATGGATTGTTGCAAATATTGAATGGAAAGCACTCATCCAGAAACACTCGGCATTTCTCAAGAAAACAAGGGACATTTAAAAGTGTCAGACGATCACTATAAGAACAATAGGGGACCCGGTATTTGAAGAGAAGGATGCGAGTAAATTTACGATGCACCGACTCGATGAGGGCATTTAAGTACTGTAAGGAGACCAATACTCAAAAATGCTACGCACTAGGGAATTGAAAAGCAGAAGACTAGTAGAAGTATTGTTAAAAACGTACGAATTACGAAGGACATATAACCCGACACTCACGATTATATAAATAAGACGAAAACCAGTTGAGAAGGTTTCCATTGACACCAAACCGTTGTAGTTTGGCAAATAAGATGCTATGATCAACAGTGTCGAAGGCCTTTGAAAAGTCGGTGTACACAACATCAACTTGGCACTGATTGTCCATGGCCCGTGCCACAGTATTCGTAAAAGTCATCAGATTGGTGCAGGCTGAAGGACCTTTGACGAAACCGTGCTGCTGCTCGGCGAAAAGCGTAGAAACTGTTGGGTAGAGTTTATCATGGACGATACGCTCGAGAATTTTAGAGAAGCAGGATAAAAGGGATATGGGACGGTAGTTAGACACCGAGGACGAATTTGATGTCTTAGGAATAGGCAAGATATTAGCCGCTTTCCAGGATTTAGGGAAAACGCCACAACTGAAGCTTAGATTAAACAATAGGCATAGGGGAACACATAAAGATGAAGAAAAACCCCTAACAAACACATTAGGTAACTCATCGGGACCAGAGCCACCATCTGCCATGAGGTTTTCAATAATAGTAGCCACTTCAAGGGGACTAGTTGTGATGGCTGGCATTTGGAGAAGTGAGGATGGAGTTGGCACCAAGTTAGAGGACGATGAACTAGCTTTCGTAAAAGTAGAAGCGAAGAATTTGGCAACCAATTCGCATGCTTCGCTTCGATTACTTGGATCCATTCACTATTTTCTACGATTTCACTAAGATTTTCTGCACTAGTTATTGAAATTTTTTTATGGTAATGTTTCGCAGAAACAGCTCCGATCACAGCTTTTTCTTTATAAGCCAAACTTCTCTTTTATGTAAGTAGGTTTCTGGGAAAAAATGTACGTTTGTGTGACAACTGATCTTTTTTAACTTAGCTCCACTAAATTTAAAAATTCGATTTTCATCAAGGGCGGTGCCCAAAACGTATTGACCATTGTATAGGCCCTTATGGGACTGCATGTTCGAATAATTGATAATTTAATTGTGAGGGTTCCAGGTCCAGGCTTTTCCTATTTTTTCTAACTTTATTGTTTTGTATGGCTTTCCCCTTTTTTGTGAGTAAACTGGGTCTACAGGCTGCAATTTTCCAACCGTTTCTCCCGACTCAGAGCTACACTGAGCACATGCCACTTAGTCGATAAAGGAATCACTTGGATATCATACCTTAACGATAACCTCAGCTTGTGTTTGTCCAGTAATTTTGTTTTTTAATATTTTACTCAGATTAAGGACGGAATACGCACTCCTCACGGAGGGAATAAGGATTTCCTTAAACCCCACTGTCGGAGCCTACTACAAAATTTCACCCTAGTACCCCGTATTTCACCCCTTAGGGCTGCTGCAACTATTGAAATTTGTTTATAGTTTTTCGAAACACCCACGTTTATTTTCTTTTGTAGAATCATTATAATGTATTAAAAACTTGCCTAGGATTTTTTTTTTGATAATTAGATAATAGGGCGTTTTTTGGCTCGCACAGAACAGAACACGAAAGACAGCAACTCGGGCATGCGCCAACTACGGCTGCTAGCTGTTGTCACATTGACGTTAACCGTATCACATGGTCGGTATAATATAACGTTATATTTCAAATTGGACGTTTTGAGTCTGTCTACAAAGAAACAATGTTGCCGAGAAGCGGCATTAGAGTTTCGGCAAATCCGTAAGGTTTTAATTGCTATCTCCGAGACAACACTCGCAGAAAACTTATTGTCAAGAGTAAGCCCCCAGATACTTGACACATGTTAAGGTAAGTTGGGTGGGAGTGCTCTGTGGCTGTGATCGTTCGGTCGCCACTCTGTGATATAAAGATTCATACAAACGAGTTTTCAATACTCAACATGGCCCCTCGCATGTTAATTATTCAGAAGACGATAAGAGTCCATATGAATAAAAAAATGCTTTGCTAAACCGGTCGACACGTGAATTGTTGTTGTTGATTTAGCTTGTTTAGCCAAGTAATAAGCAAAGCATCTTTTTATTAATACGGCCTAAGAAATTTGTTAATCGCAGAATAATAAACTAAAATGCGACTAGTAAGTATGGTATGGCTGACAACCGTATCACTCTCCGAATTCAGTTGTTGAAACGTTGACGATTACACAACGGTAGTCGTCAACGCACCTTGAGTCTTTTAAGCGTCATCTTCCTTCTAAAAGGTATCACTTCGGCTTTGTTTGGATTAACATGTACTCAATTATCTGTCCACCGTCGAACCCGTCAAGCAATTCAATAAATTCAGTCAAAAACTGGAGAAATGCGCAAACTCTTTTAATTTTTTCTCCTGCCTAATTTTTCTGATTCGGCAATAGCAATTCTGTTATCGCGGGTGTAAGTCATTCAGTGGCAATCAATAAGGCAATAGCAATTCAGTTATTGCAGATTGGAGATTTTCAGTTGCGTGTGGAATTTTACTGAAATAGGCTCTTATAGTCTCCTGGCCAATTTTTCAGGTTTGTGAAGAGTTGTCCTCTTTTTGCGCCCGAGCGAGGGCTTGAAATGGGCTGCCGGAGATAAGAGAAAATGGTCATTTTGTAAAATCTAATCCGACAAAACGAGGAGAAAATTCAATGCATTAATATATAAACATCTGTACCGTGGATTCCAAATTTTCCAGATGTATCAGAAGCTATCCTGCTGCTCCTGGCCATCAATTCTGTATTTGTATGAATTTTGACCCAAAAACCGTTACATTATGTTGACTAGTAACAAATTAGTAACTGTTTTTGCCGAAGTGGATATTTTAAGAAGTTGGGTTTATGTGGATTTAATTTTTGGAGTGGTTCAATTTAGAAAATAGGCAAAATTTCAAAAAGAATATTGAAAAAATGGGTTGCTTGAAATTCTAATTTGACGAAATCTAAAATTAATTTACGAATGAAAAGTAGAAAACGGTTCAAATTAAGTCATTAATGATTTTAGAAGAATTTGGTATGTTTGATTTGCGAATTGTGGAATTTTTGGTTAAAATTTACCCCCCTACCCCAATATATTATTCTGTTACTAGAACCCGTTACCGCTAACGAAATAAACATCAATAATTATCACATTCTCGTTATTTTCCATAAAACAACAATGCTTGAAGCAATAAATATATTGGAGAAATGAGTTTATGGGTTATTATACGAAAGACAGATCCTGTCAAGCAACAAACAAGTAGAATCGGTTAGGATAATTTTCAGTCTCTAATCTTTGTAAATCTAAACTCAGGCCAATTCCTATAGTAAAAAAATATCTAAAATAGTAATTTTGATTGTTGTTGGTTAATTGTAATATATTTTCGCATATATGTATGTAATCAAATCCAAGGACCGATTGAAAAATTAAAACAAGAAACCGAAGACATGTGGCATAATCTATAGCAGTTATCGGTATTTATGGTATCGATGTACAATTCAACCAAGTTTATGTATAACCCAAACATCCAATTTTAGAAATTTGGTTGGATGCTGCTGGTTCTCAGCTGAAACATCGGGGACGTCCACCCGAGTTCCACAAATAATAAATATTAGGTGATGGAATAAAAATTATGGGAATTTGTGGTGAAGAAAATCAACCGCTAAAATCCAAAATTTTAGCATTTGCTACAAACCTAATTACCACTAGATGTTATGGGGAAAATATTGTACTGTATTGGTTGCCCCAAGTAAGTAATGGCTCTTCAAAAAGTTTGCTATGCCAGTAAACGTCTTCCGATTGAAGTCAAATAACCAAAATATGCTGTATGAGTTATCCTAGTCCTTATAAATCGATATCTCCAAGGACCTTGATCATTACAAATAAAATTCGTAAATCAAATACTTCTGTACATCACTCGATTCTCAACTTATTGATGCTATAATAAGTCTCTCTAAGCATGAGCATTCACCAAAAAATATTTTATTTTCGTCTTTTATAAATTTTCTTTCATACAAAATATATGAAGGTACAAATGTACCTTTGCCAGGGTGTACGATTAATTTTGCTCCCTAACTTGGGGATGGGTGGTCACACATTTCTGAAATTTGGCATACATATTTTAAACTAAAATCGTAGAGATGTCAGAAAATTTCAGACCGATCGGACCCATAGTCAAAAAGTTACGGTGTTTTAAAAACGAAAAAGGTACACCTGTACCTATCCCGCTGGATGAGGGTTAAGGCCGCAATGTAGAAAAATCGCCTACTAAATTTGCACTGTTTTGTTGTTCCTTTTAATTACGTCATATGCTTGTTGTTGTTGTTGGTTCGTGTAAATCCAAAATTTAGTAGGCAAACTATGACAGCATGGTAAGTTACGGCCTTGACGTATCTAGATGGCGTTGGTGGAATTCACCGATTTTCGCTAATCCATTCAGTTGAACTGAGCAAAAGAATGTGAGAAGGAATTGTCTTCATAATTTCGCTCATTGTGAATTTTCTGCATGTTGCAATACTGCATTTTCGGGTATTTAGGGCAGAGAGAGCAATAAGGTGGAGCGAATTCACTGAAATAATGTAAGTATTCGTTGTAGAGACCAATCCGGTGGTGTAACTTTAACAAAATCTACCAAACCATTCCAAAATGGTCGCCAAAGAATCAGAACAGTATTCCCATTTTGAATTTTATTATTCTGTTATTTGAGTAGTAGTACACCCAGAGAAAAACATCCCATAACCTGTTAATGGGACTCCTATTAAGTTTTCGCCTCGGCTATTTTAAACAAGTTAATAGTTTTATCCTATTAGTTTAATGAGATTATAAACCATTGAACTTCTAATAGGACGTACATTTTAGACTAATGGGATTATTATGGGAAATTTCGCATAAAAAATTTCTGCATGAATATTGGAAATTTTGCAAAAATTCAATTCAAATGCAAAAATCAATCTGAGATGGAAAAATATTTTCTCATATCAGTCTTAACCCTTAATTTGCATGGTGAGTCCCCAGGGACTCCTCCTCAGATTACTTTTATCAATAACTTTTATAATAAGGCAAATACGTTTCAGTGCGTTTTAGTACCTTCCTCCAGTAGCGCGGTGGACTTGGACAGAAGACGACGTGTGCCCGCGCTATTTGCTTCGGTGAGTAATAAAGGTAGAAGGAGTCCTTGGGACTCCACCATGCACTTTGTGTTATGCAATGAGAGCAATTGTCGATTTTTGTATTGTGGTCTATCAAGCTTTTTTAATGTAATAAGCTATCTTCATGGCTTCCAACCGATGTAATATTGCCCATATCATTGTTTTGAAATAAAATCCTGCTAGTGTTCCGACACAATGGAAAAGATATGAAGAAAATTCACAGAACATTATCTGAATTGAAGCCATGCACGTTTTTTTATTTAGATGCTATTTGAGAAGATTTATGTTTATTTTATAATTGCATATGTTTATCTATTCAAAATTAGTAAAAAAGGGAAATTATTTTTATTGAAAGTTTAAATTTTACTATTTTTAAGGAGTGAGCATTCTTTTATGCGATTTTTGAGTCTGTAAATTAAACTGGAAGTTCTAGAAAATAAACTCATTAAAAGTTTCTAATGTAAGTTAAAATCTATTGATGATGGACAATATTAACCATATTTATAGATAATTTTACGAAAACAACATTGGTTTTGCTTTTATTAAGATTGAAGTAAGGAGTCCCTGGGACTCCACCATACACTTTAAGGTAGTTTTCACCATCATGCAAACCAAGGGTTAACTGATTTTTTGAAGGAAAATTTACTTTTTCGTGGAAAAAGTACAAATGGGTGGATTTCGCATTTATTTTATAAAACAGCAATTTTCGCTGAAATTCGCATCTATTTCGTAAATTTGAAATAGATGCGAATTTGGGACTTAATTATGATTTTCATATTCATACTCCCGTGTATTTATTTACCATTTTATATGTACAGTGATGGAAAAAAATATTGCTCACCTAAATTTTATTTCAAAAGACCGCGTATTAATTTAATGGGATGTCCTGTTATTGAGGTAACGGTATTTTCAAAGGGACATCCTATAAAATTTATAGGAAATAACTATTGTCCCAATAAGAAAAAAATATTGTTTTAATAGGATGCCCCATTATCCATAATATAGGATAAACTATAATTTCAATGGGAAAATCATATTAATTTAATGGGATGTCCTTTTATTGAGGCAATAGGATAACATGATTGCATTAATAGGATATCGTATAACATTAATAGTATAATATCACATTGATTTAATAGTTCGATCTAATTATTTTAATGATGTTCCATCCCATTGAATTAATGGTATCCTATTAACCCAATAATGGGATTTTCCCATTGACTAAATCTAATGGGATAAAATGGCCAATTCCTATTGGTCTAATGGGATTTTTTTTCTCAGTGTAGAGACCGATTCGGCGCTCATCTGTCGATGGAATAAATGCTTAAGTATGTGAAACCGTATGTTTTGTGGTGCTCTGTGGCCGTGATCGTTCGGTCGCCACTCTGTGAAATATAATCTCATAGAGAAACGAGTTTTCAAACTCGGCACGACTCGTCGCAAGTTTATTATTCAGAAGAAGATGATAAGAAATATTCTTATCGTGAAATAATAAACTAACAATGCGACTAGGAAGTGGTATGGCTGACAACCGTATCACACTCCAAAATCAGTTGTCTTTGTAACGTTGATGACTACACACGGTAGTAATCAATGCACCATGCTCCACTAGGAGTTACGGTAATTGACGAGATATGTGAAACCGAACTGTCTTTATAATTTTGTTTATTGGGAATTTTCTGAATGTATCGATACTTATTCTGCCATTTATGCAGTGATGCAAATTTACTCAAATCTGAGAACTCGCTCAGGAGATTAAGACAAAAGTATTTGAAAAAGAACAGTTTTCATCATTTTTGCCATTGTAAATTTTTCGCATGTTTCGATAGTATTCTGGGTGTAGGCCAATCCGGTTGAATAAATTTACTAAAATCCAGCAATTCGTTTAAGAACTATACGAAAGGAAACTGTTTTTATAATTTTGCTCATTGTGAATTGTTGCGTCTTTCAATAGTTACTCTGCCATTCGTTGAGGAGACCTATTCGGTTGGACTTATTTTAGCAAGACGTTCAAAAAATAAAGACAAAACTATGCGAAAAATATCATTGTGAATGGTTGGTCATTGTGTATTTTCTGAATATACATATACTGCTATTCCGGCTGGAGTCTTATCCCTTGTGTAGACCAATCGGGTGGAGTAAACAGAAAAAGGTACGCGAAAAAGAACTGTCTTCATAATTCCGTTCATTGTGAATTTCCCATATGTGTCAATAGTTGTTCTGTTAATTGGGATAGAGACCAATCATATGGAGCAAATTGACTGAAATCCGTTGACGTGTTCAGAAGTAGGCAAAAAGGAATCCATTGTGAATTTTAGCTAATTGGAAATTTTTCGCATGTTTCAATAGTTATTATGCTTAATCCAACAAACCTAAAATCATGAAAATCGTTCCAGCCATTCTCGAGTTATAAATGGTGTAAGTAATACTAAGAAATAACATAATACTTTCAAAAAAGAAACTAATTTCTAAATTTCAATTATTTCTTGTCAAAATTCTTAATTTCATTGGAAATGGTCCCTAAACTTGAAATAGTAATCGGTGCGTTGATTTTCGTTATTCAATTGTAAAGTTGTCAGTCTATGCATAGTTTTAACGTGATATCAGAAGAATTTAAACCTTTTTTTTTACAGTAGAAAAACTAAGAAGAATTTGAAAATGTAATAGACAATAATAAGTGTAGTAAAACTTACAGTTACAATTTGTTATCAACTGAAAATCTTCGAATGATCTTTATATTTTACATATCGACATACATACATGATACTCGTACATATTACATATTAGAATACAAATATGTATGTATGGTTACAGTAATAACAATATTATCTTAAACGCCTACAAAACAATCCCTAATCAAATCGTGAATGCATTTTTCATACAAGCAATAAATTCAACCCTTTTGACATCCATCATTCGAATAATTAGGGTTTGTTACAAATTCACATTGATTGATTTCATCACACTGTCTTATCCATAAAAGTAGTAAATGTTAGAACGGTACGACATTGTGTTTTTTTAATTTATTTTTACATTTTAATATTATAGATATTTTATACATTATAAGCTTATGATATTTAGAAAAATATATTCACAAAATAAAGTGTATATTTTGTAAACAATTTTAGTTTGATTTTATTAATGATGATTTTAATGTATGCGTTTTTATACCCTTCACTTTATTGGTTTTAACTTCAATTTTTAGTTTAAAATATATTCAACAAACAATTTATATATATTCTAAAGGAATTTTTTTTATAAAAGCCAATGATAATTAATAAGTATTAGTGCATATCTTTTAGATGCGAATATTTTTTGACAGAAATTTTTGTCATCTTTTCTGTAAAAATTTAATTTGGATTTTTTCTAAATATCCTCAAGTTTGCTTTTTATTTTAAAAACTTGATTAATTTAATTACGGGCCTCTTCATTAGTTTTTTTTTTTTGGGAAAAAAATATTTTGGCGAATTACTTACGCTCTTTATTAAAATAACAATAACAAACTTTTTATCAAAAATCTCTAATTCACTGCACACTTTTTCATACGTTTGAAAGTTTTTTTTTTTCCATTTCACTCGCCATTTTTTTTTTCTGAATAAATCAACATTACGAACAATAATATTGTTTCTTAAATACTAGTTAAATATTTAATTTACATTATCATAGGCTTGTCTTAACACTAGTGTACTAACTTAAAAGTTTACGTCCCTTTTTTCAAAGTCTAACAACAGTGATTTCCAAAAAAAAATCTGTAAATTTCATTAACAATTAGTTTTCATTAAAGTCTTATCATACTAATGTTAATATATATTAAAATTGATTGACATATTGTTGTTGTTGGTTTCTTTTTTTTTGTCTCAATAACCTACATATTATTGATGGCTAATATACTGTAGAGCTATAGAATGCTCTTACATTATTGAATGTATTTTTGGAATATTTAAAAAGCCAATGAGTAATAGTGGGAAATTATCTTTGGTATTTCTGTTCTGTTATAGTTACGCAAAAAACGCATGCAAACTTTTTTATTTTGCCTACAAAAACAGATGCAATGGACTGATATTACACATAAGTTTAGTTAATCATCATTTTGGTATATAATGTATGTAAGTGGGCATTTTCGATTTTTTTTATTTATGTTAGTTATTTCAAATAATTAATTTTAAAATACAAAGTTAAAGCTTCAATGTCAACTCACGGTTTTCTTTTCATTTAGTTTAAGTTTTTTTTTCATATAAGTGTTCTTTCTTTCTCTCTCTGCCTCCTTCTCTCTCTCTCTCTCTCTCTCTCTCTAACATTATAACGTTCATCAGACTTTTCATATAGTGTAATCGGTGACTTTGTATTTTGTATCTCTGTTCTGTCATCAACATGCTTTCATTAATACTGACTGAGTGTGAGTGTTAAGGCGGCCCCAGACCGACCGGAGTGTGGCACACACCGCACAAAAGATCGGTTCCAAGAATGATACCTTGGAGTCGGCCAACCACAATCAGCATCCTGGCAATTATAATTTTGGATTCCCATATTGTATTCGGAAAATTTCCATTCAACGATTCGACATATTTTTTCGTGCGTTTTTCGTACTTTTTAGCTCTTTTAATTTTACCGTTCTGTAATCTAATAATCTTCTTTCAAATACATTTCTTTCCTATTTTTTTTTTGTTTAATTAAAATTTTTTTAAATTTTCATTTGATTCATTTTATTTATTTTTATGTTATGAATTATTTTAGTATTTATTTATTTAATCACATCATAAGAATATACAATCTGTATATTTTTATAAAATTTCTTGTTTTTTTTTCTTGTTCCATTTTTTTACTTGTATTGCATTTTATAGTATAATAACAGTAAACAGTGGGGATTGGCGTTGATTAATTATTATTATTATTTATTGATAAAAAAATGTCACGTGTTTAGTTCGTTCTGATTTGATTGATTTTGACATATTTTGGCAATGCTCTTTTGTTTAGATTTTGAAAATAAAAATTTTTTATTGACTGATAAATTGTGATGTGCTCTCCAGTGATTAAAGACATTAAATTAAACTAAACTTATAAAAAAATGCATTTAAAAAAAATAGAATGATTAATGATGATTAATTACAATGATTGATGATGATTAGTTAAAATGATTGAGAGACAGTACCGCTGAGTACAATACGGCGATATTCCTAGAAGCACCGTTACGTAACAGTAACAGACTGGCATCCAATGGATAAACTCCTAGATTCAGGCAACATGAATTTACGACGAAATTAAAGAAAAAGATGAAAAAGACACATTTTCTATTCTCAATGATCCTACTCAGCGTGGATAACGGTAATATTGCAAAATTAGAAGGAGAACGAGGCTTATTTTGGACGTGGCTCAAATTTAGATAGCCTTCACTTTCTTTCGGGCTAGAGAGAGAGAGTTTCTCGGTAGAGTCATATGCAAACTGGGTAGGGTGCAAAGAACGGCATGTCTTGGCATCACAGGGGGTATGCGAACATGCCCGAGGGATGCGTTGAATGTAATCCAATCAACCTTTTTATTAATAAACTGGCGGCATGTAGCGCGGTAAGGCTTAAAGAGTCCGGTGGCTGGACCTCCAAGCCACATGGTCACGCTGATATCCTCAACCAGCTGCCACTAGATGAGATCAAGGCTACAACAGACTTTGCAGTGACTACATTGAGTCTTGGGAAAAACTTTGCTGTTAAAATTCCGACTAGGTGCGAATGGGGTACGGGTGAGGCAGTAGGGGATTACGAAATCTCTCTTTCACAGATGGATCTAAAATGAGCTGCGGTGTAGGTTCAGGAGTCTTCTGCGATACACTTAACATCTCTGAATCCTACCGTCTTCCTGATCATGCTAGCATTTTCCAGGCGGAATTGTTTGCAATCATGAAGGCCTGCCTCGCACTCGGAAATATTCAAGACAGCCAAAACATAGCCATCTGCTCAGATAGTCAGGCGGCTATTAAGGCACTTAACTCTGCGAAGATATCCTCTAAGCTTGTCAAATGCTGTGAGGAGACGCTAAACAATCTTGGTAGAAAGCACTCAATCACACTAATTTGGGTGCCTGGATATACGAATATAGATGGCAATGAGCTGGCAGATGAGTTGGCCAGAAAAGGGGCCTCTATGGACACCTCCTATGAGGAGCGCGTACACGTTCCGATGTCAACTGCCAAGGGACAGATTTTCTTGCATTATCTTACGATTGCAGGCGGTTACTGGCGAAACATAAGAACTTGTGCCATATCACGGAAGTTATGGCCATCATATGACTGGAAAAGGACGTCCGAGATTCTAACAAGACCGCGGAAGGATATCGCCAGACTAACAGCAGTTATTACGGGCCATTGGCCAATAGGGGAGCATGCAGCCAGGTTGGGTATACCTCACAACTAGCATTGTCGTAGTTGCGATAACGCAAATGAGAGAGAAACTCTAACTCACTTTCTCTGCAAATGCCCAGGTCTCGCTAGATCCCGCTATCGAACGCTCGGTCGTGCGTTTTTGATAGTCTAGACCTAGAGGATGCGTCGGAGGTGAAAATAGGGGAGCTGCTTCAGTTCCTCAATTGTACTGCGTGGCTCTAGATGCCTCTCCACTCATGACATTTAACCTTCTGTAACCTCCTTCTTTATTAGTTTAACGGAATATGTGGTTTCAAAACGGCGCCTCCTGCGCTAATTGGGCTTCTGGTCTGCTTGACCTAAGCCACCACTTTTACCTACCTACCCCATATGCCCTATGACGTACTGTTTTGACTGGGTTGGCTACGATATCCCGCCCTTCATATTCCCGTTTTTTTTTAATCCCGACATTCATTATCCCGCCATTTCAATATCCCGCTAGTTTAAAATCCCGCTCAATTGAAATCCCGTCTAATGAAAATCCCGCCATTTCAATAACCTGCTAATTAAAAATACCGCTTCTCAATATTCCGCTTTTTAATATTCCGTCATTAAAGGTAAGTATTTTTTCACGGACCAGGTGACTTAATTTAAAAAAGAGCTGGTCTGGTCTTTCGGTAGTCGAGACTTAAGGGGATACCTACATAATACCGAAAAACAAAATTCCACTCGTTCATAATCTCGCTTTTTACAAAAAATCCCTATCCCGACATTACTAAATCCCGCCACGTAAAAATCCCGCCATTATAAAATCCCACCATTACAAAATCCCGTCACCTCGAAATCCCGCTCTCTAAGAAGCCCGCTGTTTTAAAGTCCCGAAAAAATCCCGTCAAAATACCGCCCAAAAATTATTTTCATTGTTTTACAAAAAAAAGTTCTCTTCAAATCCTATACGGAATATTTATTTGCTCGATCAAGCAGGATTCTAAAACGGCGGGATTTTGATGTGGCGGTATTTTGTCATGGCGGGGTTTTAAAGTGGCGGGATTTGGCAATGTCGGAATAACGTTAAGCCGGATTTTTTGCAAAAAGCGGGATTATAAATGGGCGGGATTTTGTTTTTCGGGATAATGCCATTATGACTCTATTCGTTTCAATATTTATTCTATAACTTCAATTGGGGATATTCAGATGAGGTTTGATTAAAGTGTTTTTTTTTTTTGTTAGAAAAATTACCTTTGGGGTGGTGTTTCTATGGCATCATCATGACCTCGTCGTGCGATTCCTTCCTATTTTACATACATTAAACTCTTTCCAGGTCTGGGGATTTGGTTAAGCCTAGATCCAGTATACCGGGGAGAGTGAATAATATTGCCCCATCAAGGGCTCCATCGCGAGTGATGAGAAGTGCCTTTCGTGTCCCCGATTACGTTTCAGAAAAGCGTGAGCGTTTGGTTTCATCGATGGGCTTCCCAAAGACAAGTGAGTCGTTAAGCGATAGCCGTCCTCGGAAAATCAAATGAAAGTTTAAAGCGGCAAAAAGTCGCCACGGTAGACGAACCAGCTCTTTCATACCATGAAGCGGCAAAGAGCTGGATCGAGCTTGGTGTATGGTTGAGGGCATCCTTACCGTAAATTTCCAGGGTGCAATGGAGGCTTTTCCAGGACCTCCTCCGGTTTGTGAGGATCAAGGCTGGTTTCAGAGTCACGTGAAGCTGATGAAGTTCGCGGATCAGAGTTCGGTTTCCACGTTCAAGCAAGCTATAAGCAAGGCAGGAGAACCTCCGAACGTCCGAGTGACTGCGTTGCGTTGCCCCCTTTGGTGTTCGACAAGGATCAAATCCTGCACATCATCCGATTGTGCAATCCTAGTATTCCAACGAACGGCAAATCGTCAAGTTGTAAGATGCTGTCACCGACCGCAAATGAATCAACCCCCGGTGAACAGCGTCAGCTGTCATTACCTATCGTCTATCGCAAGCCGATATTGTGTTTATTCAGGAACCTTGGGTTGCAGACAATCTCCGTAAGGGTCTGAATTGTTCTGATTATGGTACTTTTTACCTAACAGGGCAGGGGACACTGCGATCCTGCATTCTTGTAAAGAAAACCATCTGTTGCGGTTGCTACGTCTTCAGGTAGTAGTGTAATCCTCGGATGCGGCTCTAATCCGCATCATGTGGTCTGGGGCAGCTTGAACACAAATGACCGAGGTGAATTAGTTCTCGAATATCTTCTGGGAGCTAATCCCCTTATCTGCAATGTGGGTTGCGAGCCTTCTTTCGTCACAAAAAACAGACAAGAGGTGCTGGACGTCATCTTTCCATCGGAGGATGTTATGCACGCTCACTCTAAATCGCAGGAGGACAAACTGGCCTAGGTTTCGAAATAGTCTTCTCGTAGACCTGGCTTTACTTTCAAATACTCCATGCAATGGACAACAACTAGACGTTATGGTGAACCGCTTCACTGATGCTATGAAGGCTGCAACTGCATCATGTTCTGGCATCTCACATGCAGGAAAGAAAATATCAACTTGATGGAGTTCTAAGATTTGCGAACTTAGAGTCATGTGTAGGAGAAGCTTTAATAAAGCTAATGCCTGGAGTCCAGTCGGATTGGCAATCCTATAAGAGGTATCTTAGTTCTTTTAAAAAAGAGCTAAGAGGAGCTAAGCGCAGCACTTGGAGGAGTTTCTGTGAAAAAATAGAGGGGTCTTCCGAGACATCTAGATTCAGGAAAGTCTTGGCGTCTAACCATATCTATATCAAGCTTTCTCTTAAAAGAGGATGGATCATGGACGTCTTCATGTATCGAAATAATCGAGGGTTTGCTCATACACATTTCCCTAGAAGCTTAGCCGTCGCTTCACCTGACTTCCCCATAAGTTGTACAGAGTCATGCGACGCGGCATCTATTCTTAACCGTGAGAAGATAATGTGGGCGATATCAAGTTTTGATCCCTTTAAATCAGCTGGACCTGATGGTATTATCCCTGCGGACTTGCAATAGTCTGCAGACATTACGTATCCTTGGATAGAGCACATACTTATAGCATGTCTGGATTTGGTATACATTCCTCTTCTGGAGAGAAGTGAGAGTTACTTTTATCCCTAAAATGGGTAGAAGTTCGCATGCGAGTCCAAAGGACCTCAGCCCGTCGCCTTTCATCGACTATGCTGAAATTGCTAGAGAGACTAATCAATATTCATCTGCAGTCGACCATTCCATCAGACCTACTATCCATGTCACATCATACATATTGGAAAGGGAGGTCGGTTGACACAGCTTTACACTCGCTGATCAGTTATATTGAAGCATCCCTTCATCATAAAGAATACATGATGGTGATGTTCCTAGATATTGAGGGGGCTTTCAACAATATTAAATCCAGAGCGATTACGATTGCTCTTCTTAATCTACAGGTTGAAGGTCCAGTCTGCATCCTCGTGGATATGTTACTTATCTCTAGACGCATTCGCAGCAATTTGAGTACTTCGTCGGTTTGTAGGTATGTTTCTAGAGGTAACCCACAAGGAGGGATTCTATCTCCTTTACTTTGAAATATAGCGATAAATCAATAGCTTTTGAATTTGGAGCGAATCGGATGCAAAGTCACTGCGAAACGTATGCTGACGACGTTATTGGGAAGAACTAGGGCTTGCAGCCAAAAGTTGTGTATTGTATGTATACCGCTTTTGTGCGGCCTGGGAAAATAGCATAAAGGTACGTGTTCGTAGAGACGACTCATGTGATGATCGCTCAGCGATCACAGTTAAACCATCGGTTCTGACCACTATACGCGCATATTTTCTATACAGACATGTTATGGTCGACACATGGAAAGTAACACCATTACAAAAATATGCAAATATGGCTCGGAATTGGATGCAAAACTACGAACGCTGAGCGATCATCCCAAGAGTCGCCTCTACGAACACGTATCTTAATCCTCTCCAATTTATACCGATGGTTCTAAGACGGATGCGGGAGTGGGTATCGGAGTATACTCTGAGTAACTGAACATTAATTTTTCTCTCAGTCTCTCTAACTTCTGCAATGTTCTGCAAGCAGAGGTCGCAGCTTTTTTGGAGGCACTAAATTCGTTTTGTATTCACGTCGTCACAGGAAGGAGCGTCATTCTCTTTACTGACAGTCAGGCTGCTTTTAGATCACTGGAATTAGTGCTAACCACATCAAAGATCATCGAGAAGTGCCGCTTAGTACTTAGAGAGATGGGTCGATTCTTGAACATTACGCTAAGCTGGATATCGTGTCATATTGGCTTCGTAGGTAATCGACGAGCAGACAAACTTGGCGCGAAATGCGTTAGCTGGTAGCGTTGAAGACAACCGTTGCAGCATGGAAACATATATTGTGGCTTGTGCATTGGTAATAAAAACCGTTGTAGAACGCAGGACCAACGCAAGATGGACCTATGGCTGTGCTAGCGGTACGACGAGGATGATATGGTTAAAACTAGATATTGTTCGTTCCACCATATTATTTGGACAGAAAGCATATTTGAAATGTGGTGGGGGTTATAACGGAGCATTGGGAATCTTGCTAGAAGACTCCGAATTCCCCACATTGACTTCTGTAGAAGTTGTGATGACGAAGAAGAGAAGGAAAACGTACACCACTTTTTTTTTTGTCACTGTCCTGCTTTGGACGAGAATCGGAGGCGTTTTCTTGATTCCAAGTATTTCTATGAAACGCACGATCTTCGTGATGGTCAACAAATTCATTGATAGCACGGGCTCTCAGCTTAAGAGGTTAATATAGACTTGGATTCTATCGGAGGTATCAAAACGGACCAAGTATTGATCTAAGTGCGCTGGGCGTAAACCTAGCGGTTCCGTGACCCCTCTTTTTCTCTCCTCTAAATTATTTTGCGGAGTTTAACCGTTGTCAGGGCCGGCTTTATGACAGGGTGCTAGACTTTATGGCCGATCAAAGATCATCCAATCGAAATGTTCAAGTGAATCTAGCTATACCTGGAACAAATTGAAGTTCGTATAACCTTCGATGATGCTGAGGGTCGCTCGGGTGATGACGGTGGTGGTTCGGGTGGCTCTGGTCCCAAGCTGGGTGTTATTGGGCAGTCTATGAGGCTCGAATAACGGAAGCGCTCGATCGCTTTCCCTTGATCGAGTTCTCTTCGACTTCCCTAGACGTTAAGTGTAATTTCGTGGTCGAGTCTATGGCTGCCGTAAATAACGAGGTGTTTGGGGTCCACCGTATGATAGAACGCAGACACGTCAGATGGTGGACTAGGGACCTAAGCGTCAAGAAGCGTGAGATAGCTCGCCTTCGAAGACGCTTACGACGAGCCAGAGCACGCCATCATAATGATCTGCATGACTATAGTGCCGCCCACCGGCGGGCTATCTTTCAGTATCGCGATATGATGGCTAAGTGTGAAACTGATCATTGGCAACGTTTCGTCAGTGCGTCTTCCAACGATCCTTGGGGGGGAGCGAACGATCCTGTCGGGGATAGAAGTCGGCCTGCGATATTTCTACCCTCGAAGTTGAGGGTAGACGTATGCGGTCCTGGAAGGAGTCCGTGAGTGTACTCCTTCACAGCTTCTTTCCGGCTGCTCCACCTAGTGATGCACCTCTGGGTCAGGCTCCTTAACAAGAAGAAATTCCTGCTCTTGAGACTGGGGAGATAGCGGCTTGCATAGCTAAGTTGAGAAGCAGGAAGTCACCTGGGTTGGATGGGAGACAGGCGGGATGTGCAAGCACATCTGGCAAGCCGTCCCGGAATACCTGATTGCGATAATGCGTCTTTTTCCGGCGATTTGTACTGCTGAAGGACCGTGACAAAGAAAAGTCCAAACCTCAGTCTTAGTCTTCTTCCAGTACTAGGCAAAGTGCTGGAAGGGAATATTGTCCGGAGAATGGAGGAAAGCTTGTCGGTCAGATGTCCGACAGCCAGTATGGATTTCGTTTCGGCAGATGTACTGATGATGCGTGGCTCTTCATTAGGGAGTCAGTATCACGCAGCTTGTCTCAATACGTCCTTGGGCGCTTTATCCACTTCAAAGTTGCTTTTGATAACTTGCTGTGGAATGATATCCAGCGCAAGCTCGAGGCAGAGCTCTCCGGAGTTGTCTCTTTGAAGCAGACGGTATCTACCGTGGCTCTCCAAGCCCTGATGGGTACACCCCCTCTTGACTTGGAAATATTGCGTCGTAGAACGGCGTTTTAAATACGGAGAAGGCCTTCGTTACCCCCTAGTCGTTTAATATCCCCCTAGAATGTCTCTGGGAGATCCCGGGGAGAAATCGGAGTGTGTCCTGTCTAGATGGCAATCTAGATAGGAAACAGCGTTCAATGGGAGAACAACATACGAATACGTTGAGCAAGTTAGTGACGTGAAAGGAAATGCTGACTTGGACTTCAATATAAGTCTATAGGATTCCTCCTCAGTGGCCACGGATCGCTTAAAGCATGGCTTCATACGCGCAATTTAGCTGATGATACTTTGTGTCCCATGTGCGACCATCTCGGCGAACATTCAACGCCATTGGCCTGCGTACTCGGATATCCGGAATCTTGACGCATTCGGCGTCACTACCGAGGATGGTTCTCTGAATGTCTCTGTGTCTTTAGACGTGAATATGTCCTGGCACTAAATACCTTCGCTAAGGATACATTAGTCGCCGCTACTGGCGCTTGCATCCGGATTTTGTATAACAGTCCAGCACTGGTCTGTTTATGGCATTGCCTGTCGTGGTTTTAGTTTGGGCTATACTGTCCGGCCTTATTTCGCCTACACGCCGGTATGAGCAGGGAGGACCCCGACTGGCAGGAAGACATTGCGTCGATTCCAGTGGGACCTTCGGGAAATGACTATCCCGCTCTAGTCGAATAGTTAGGCCACCAGTCCTACGTGGGTGTGCAAGGCAGCACCACTGCAGCAATCGCGGAAGGACACTGGGAGTCCGGAGCAGAGGTCCTATATCTGTTAGCAAGGAGCGTTGAGATAGTCCACCATTCAGAATTCTGAGCAATGCTATTAAAATTTGCTGGTGATTCGCCGTACTTGTGTGCGTCATTAAGTCTGATTTTTGCGCGTCACTCGACAAATCTTTTGCGCGTGTCTCGCCGATATGTTGGGGCGAGTTAAAATTGATAAAATTGCAATTTGCAAACGAAAAGTAGGAAAAATACGGAGCCACACAAGGGACACTACCTATACATTCATCCCGGACGCCATTTTGAAATAACCATCATTCCAATAGATTGTCCCTTATATTATGGTTCTATACTTTACAGTAATGTGACCAGACTCCCAAAAGTCCAATGCTGTACTCTGTACATATACTTGCAGAATTCGGTTTTCAAATATGTAAATCCAGAGTCATACATCCAGGTCCGAGGTCTATGTCTATGTCTAACATTTTGGCTGATTCTCTAATGCACGACAGACTGAGAGAGGTCTGAGCGCAGAGAATTGCGAGCTACAGGATCTATCATACGGACGAGTTACAGGATTAAATTTATCGATCGCTTCGCTCGCACCTCGCCGTATCATTCTTAGCACTAGCACTGCGTCACAAGTGTAGGCGAATTTTGTAAAGCGCAACATACAGGATTTAAGTAAACTTAAGGACGAGCCAGATGTATAAATTTCACGAATTGCCATCTATTGGCTCACCGCTCGTTGGACTCGCACCTCGCCTTATCCTGTTCCGCAACAGCACTACGTCGCAAACCTGTTGGTGACTACTGAATAGCGCGACAGACAGAACGAGATCTGAGTGGAGTGGAGCCCGAGGTGCAGGGTCTGAGTATACGTATGGGCGAGTCTGAGATCTAAATCCTACGAATTGGCTTACATTAACTCACCGCTCGCTGCGATCGCCTAATCATATTTCGCAGCAGCACTATGTATCAACTTTTTGGCTAATTATGAAAAGGCGACAGACAAGATCTGGGCGGAGCGAAGGACGAGCTATAGAATCTGAGTAATTCTCACTCACTCGCTGCGACTGCACCTCGCATTATCCACTTCCTACCAGCGCTGGTCACAAGGATGTTGGCGAATTATGAAAAGCGTGACATCAGAGTGAGTTGAGTTCTGAGTGAAGCCAAGGGCGACTCCCAGGATCCGAGTAAAAGTATGAACGAGCCATAGATCTAAATCCAACGAATTGCCTTCCATTAGCTCACCGCTCGTTGCGCTTGCACTTTGCCTTATCCTATTCCGCAAAAGCACTGCGTCGCAAAAATATTAGCTAATACTCTAATGCGTGGCTGAAAGTACGAGAGGAGAGAGCGAAGGGTGAGCCACCAAATTCAAGTAAACCAAAAAACCAGCCAGAGGTCTAAATCTTATCTAAACCTGGTTGCAATATTTCTGGGGGAGAGTACCTATGCATTTCTCCATGGTTACATTAGTGACGCCATGCCTTTCCCCTGGGCTTCTAACGACGTTTTAAATAGATTCTAAGGAAATTTGCAAAAAAAAACAGGCTGAGTCTTTTTCTTTATAATGCATTTTCCTATAGAAGAGGTTGATAAAGGAATTGGATGGAGTACAATGGCTAATTTTTCCCATCTTAAAATCCTATCTTTTGACGGCTGTAGCCTCTGAACCTGAGCAGCTTCAGCCTTGAAATTTTCACCAAATAAGGGCAGTGGGGTGTCCTTCAAGTTTGCCAAATTTCAAAATTCCGCCCAATTTGCAAGTTATGGACAATTTTGATTAGAAAACACAAAAGTGCGATTTGGGCAGCTGAATCTTCGGAATGCGGATAGATGTACCTGTACCGTGAACTTTGGAGAAAATATAAGCGCCAAGAAGCTCTACAAGTGTCCAATTTTCAGTGAGATCGAGAAGGGTTTCCGATTTATCGAAAATGAACGATTGTCAAACGTAAAAGTACGGTTGAACACTAAAACCTTAAAAGCAGATATCGCTGATCACATGCCTCATAGGGGAACTTATGTATTGAATTAGGTTTTATTGTGTGGGATGGAGAATGCTGTACATTTTGCTGTACATTTCTGAATGCTGTACGACAGATCAAAATGCTGTACTGTACAGCAAAATACTGTACGTCTGGTCAGCTTACTTTACAGTGATATAAATATAATTAATGCTTTTCAGAATAACGATAAAACATAACTACCTATACAACAAAATAATTAAATAAATCAATTCATACACACTGGAGAGATGATGTTAGCTACCACGTAAGTTGAATATTTTTGGCATATTAATACCATTAATATATTTTTCACTCAATTCAGATTATATTCAGTACACCACTGACGTTAAAACATATTTTTTTGATTTTTTTATTTATTATTAAGGTATATAGAAAATTCGAGTTTATTTGGTCGCAATTTTGTTGAAATAGAATATTGTTCGTATTGATTTGCAGTGCCCGTTTGAAAAAGTTCCTTTTTTTTACGCGGATAAAAATTGATATTGCGTTCAATATTTTCTTTTGCTACATGATCTAGCATTTCAATGCTTCAGAAACCACATCCGCTGGGTATTATGTTAAGTCGGAATGTATGAATGTAAAATCATTTAAATTTTACTTTACATAAAACACTTTAGTTTGGCTATTTTTATATTTTGTTCATATCTGCAATTTTAATTTTTGTTTATGCATAAAATCTACTATTAATATAAATTGTAGCATATTTTTTTATATATGTTTAAGCTTAATTCCCCTTAAATAGGTCTGATTTAAGAAGTGTTTAATTATGTTTTTTTTTTTTTGAAAAATTCCCTAAACATTCAACTGTATGTGTGTATGTATTCGATAGTGTAGAAAATGATAATGTACATGTGTTTTTTTCATACATACATACATGCATGCCATTTGCTACACTAAGGAATTGTTCCTTATTTTTCTATTCATACGTAAAGTATGTACTTATAATGATAATAGATATGAATATCCTTAAAAATGCTTAAAAAGTGAATATATATGTATAGATAAGGACTACATAAAATCTACGATAATATAGTTCAATGGCCATTTTTATTTTAAATATATTCAAGTTGTTGTTGTTCATTTAATTTCTTTTTTTAGGATTGTGTTATCTCGATTCTTGGGGGGTTGAAATGGAGCAATTTCAGGTTTTTTTTAATTTATTGTATCAACTCGGAACATTACAAATAAAAAAAAAAGTGAGAAGTTGAAAAAATAACGTCGCTTCCGAGGAATTTCGTATAAGCAATATTCAAATAAATTTTCAACGAATTAAATACATATATTTATGGCAAGTTGGTGAACAAAGTTTGCAAAATTTCCACAAGGTTTGCAAAAGTTTGTGTTTGTGTTTTTTTTTCTTATTGCAAGGGAACATCCTTAATGATTATAAACCCTTCAAAGTATGTCGTGTGAGAAATTAAAATTCCAATGAGACTTTTATTTTAGTTAATAATGAACTCATTCCTCGACAATTGAAGAATATCCCACTAGGCAGCTTCCATCATTGCATACCTGAAAAATAAACAAGAAAACATAATATTAAACATTACAAATATTTACGCTTTTATTAAATGGAATAAAATATTGTAATTTGCTAAAAATCAAGCCAAAACTAAAACAATATACATAATAAATAAGCACATACACAAACATGCTGAATTCAAATTAAATCTGTTTAATGTAAAGTTTTTGTTCAAACAAAAACCACACTCACACATAAATATTCACACATTCCAAAACAGGCCGCATTTCTCTAATAAATTCTACGAAATCGTATTTTACTCTATAAAGACAACAATATACATTCGTACACCCACAAACTAAATTAGTTCATTTATTGGAGTATAATTAATTTATCCTCCAAAATAGATAATCAATTAATCCATTAGAAATCGTATCTGTACAAAGTAGAATTTTTCGTTAGATGACTGCGCGCAATCTCACTAGTAGTACACTTTATGGCTCTTGGCTGCTCGCGTTTCATATATTAATGAGTTGAATGGCACACTCATTCACTTCGTCATTTTCAAATTTTGGAACCATATGGCCATACGTTTCTATGTTCATAAGATTTCCAATGCCATGGTTTTCAACTTCTGTATTTAGAACTCTCTAGAATGGTCAACAAACGGCTGAAACAGGAAATCTCAACAACATTTATTAGCATCGAAAGCATCATATTAATGAAGAGACAGTGTAGTGCTCGGCAAAATGGAGACAGGATTGGTGTATGGTATTGGACATATTTCAAAAAGGCGCCATGGATTACGATGTGTTGATGGGCGTACAGAACAGAATTAATAAATCTCAAGAGGTTACTGTGTACAATATTCTATACATAGAAAGTATCACAAAAGGTTCTTTAGCGTGTGCTTTGTTCCAAGAACGGATGAGAAAGAATATTCGCGATTTTCATACATTTTCCAGTAATAGTCGAATTTAGAATACTTTTAGATAAATAAATAAAGAATCGTAATCGTCCAACATATTGTACATGGCGGAAGATTTATTAATGAAATCTAGTTTAAAAGATCCTAATTGTTTTTAGAGGTGTTGAGATCAGCAGCACCCTCTGCCGAGTTATTTATCTCCATAAATTGATACTCGTTACAAAGAAGAATGGTTGACCCAGCTCCGGCGCAAACGAAATACATATATCCCAGTTATTTTGTTATTTTATATACATGAATAATCAGGTTTTCTTTTTTCAGTTTTCCGTGGCTAACTCATTATAAAATGAGTTATAACGGGTGGGCCAATTAAAAGTTCGTTTTTATAAACGTAAACAAAATTAATTTTTTTCAATGTCTTATGGCTTTATTAGAAAGTGAGTAAGCTCCCATTAATGATGGAACATAACTTTATTCAAGTGGCTGCCCCAGCTGGCGTCGCAGTAGCGCATTCTGTCACACCAATTTTTCAAGACCCTGTTGATGGCTTCGGGCTGTAGCTCACGGATTGCTTGGATGGTATTGGCCTTAAGTGCTTGAATCGTTTCTGGATTGTTAGCATAACATTGGTTCTTCACGGTTCCCCACAAAAAAAAAGTACAAAGGAGGCAACATGGCTCTGTAACTGGCTTTGAGCTAGACAGCACTCACTTTGAAGAGAAGTTTTCAATATTTTCCAACGTTGTTCAAGCGTAAAGCGACTCACTTCGTCCTACAGAGGTATGATACTGAGTTTCTATCAAGATTTTGAGCGACTCTCGACTCGCTAAAAAAAGGGAGACAATAATTGTGTTGTGTGTGAACCTGTGAACATGCACTACGTAGTCGTCGGCGATATGTGATTTCTGTACGTCTATTAGGAATCAGAAGGGATATTGTAGAACTTTTGTTACGCAACAAACGAACTTAGCCACTGATATTTTAAAAAAGAATATCTAATAATTGATGTACATAAAATAACGAATTTCCTGAGATAGGTTTCGTTTGTGCCGGGACTGGGTAAATTTTGTATGGATCGTGACCATTATTCTTTGAGTTCGATCATAATTCGTCACATGAATCATGAATTCGAAAACCATCATAAGCATTATACATACATACACTGTGTTCCCATTCTATCCGTTCCGGATTAAGTGTTTTAAGGCTATACTTAGAACTTCTTGTTCTTCCTTGCGACGTTATTTATACTCTATACTCCCCTCCATGCCGCACATGGTCCGTTTTGGCGGTAATGTCTCAGCCTATTTCTAGGCTTTACTTAGAACGTAATGTAGGTATTTGGGTGAAGTTTGATCAAGCTTGGTTCATAAAGTGAAAAGCTTTTCTTAGAAAAACCTATTTTTTTGTGCGATGGTTTTGTATGGAAAACCCATTGCGACATTGTCCGAATTCACTCGAGAAAAAAAAACACTTGTATTAAAAACCTTTAAGCCCGATAGCATTAAAACTGAAGGACCAGTTTGCTTTGGAAATGGCCGGACAGACAGACAGACGGATATCGTCTTACTGAACAATAAATACTTTATATTCTCGGAGGTGATTCCTTCTGTGCGATGCAAACTTTATGACAAAGGCCTATTTCTAAAACCGGTACACCGGCTTCAAACCGGTGTTTAATCAACACGCGGGACCAATTTCGGAAGTAACTTTATCCCAGTTTTTCTAATCATGGGTCCAGGTTTCTTTTAGGAACACCGTATTTTCAGTGCCGACTTTTTTTCAGGTTTTTCGGCACCTATTCGAGTGCCGATTAAGACGAAACTTTTTTCCTCAATTGGTGTATACAATGGAACTATAACTCACTAGATTGAAAAAGAAGGAGTGGTATTTCCTAAGACGGGATTAGTATTTTATTGTGTAACAGCAATCGCTCTAGCACTTACGCCGCCCCGGGCAAGAGGACAAATTGCCGCGCCTTAGCTACTATTCAGGGCAAATTAAACGTATGAGGAATTCAAAGATGGTGCTGTAAAGCTTCTGTAATACTTGCTCTTAATATGAAGCTAAAAAATATAGGTACTCCATTAATACTTTTTTATTGTTTTTATTGGATGCCTTAACAAACAGGGGTAATCCTGTTAGCAAATATGTAATCAATCACTCACAAATTAACACACACATGCAATATTCTCCTATAGCAGATAATCGGTAGTGTTGTTTTATCCTAATAGTATGACATTAAATTGTCATCCGATAAATTGTTTATCGTATTTTTGTAGGAGTAAGGGCTTTGTAATTTTTGGAAGAGTTGAGAGTGATGAAGTACTTTGAAATACCAAAATGAAAACCAACTATCTTCAATTGAATGGTTTGAAGTCTTGAATTATTGTCAGTTTCTGAAGCCGCTAAGAAAATCTCTACACATAAAGTGATGCCCAGACCAACGCGTCACGAATTTTCCGTCGCGAATCCGCGCCGGAAAATTCGCGGCACATTTTTGGGTGCCCACACCGGCGCGGCGCGAATAATTCGCTGGGTACTGTCACTCACAGCTGATATCATGTTGTTGCCTTAGAAAAGGTATTAGATTTATGTAAGGAAGGAACTTAGACATGATAGAGAATAACTGCAAGAACTGACCAAATACAATTATTATAACATTTATAATCATTCTGCAATTTTCGTGCACTACATCAAAATGTCGCAGCATCTTTATTTATTATGTAAAAGCGTAAGCGGAAGCAATCAACGTGAAATTCGACATTTTCCCTCTCCATGTCTATACTTATTCTAAGGATAAAATCATTGACATGCGCAAATTGATGGAAATATGCAGTGCAGTACAACCTTGTTAAACCGTACCCTAAAAAAAGTTGCGGGAGTGTTCGATTTGATTGTTTGAATTGACTATCGCGTAACCGAAAGCTCTTACATCTTATCTTGTGCCCGTCGAATGGTTAGTCTTATCGTATAGAAAAGACACAAAGCTTGAACATTGTTTTGTGGCTGTTTTGAATTGAATAGATGTATCTGTTTACTTAGCATGGGTTACGCAAAATGCGTAGTTACATACAAGCTTGAATACTCTATTGAACTGAATGTTTACTTTGCACAGTTACGCCATATTTTGCTTGGTTACGCCATCGTATGAAATTGCATAATAATTTTTAGTCGAATCCTTACGTGATTCCTTACGATGGCGTAACCAAGCAAAATATGGCGTAACTATGCAAAGTAAATATTCAATTCAATAGAATATTTAAGCGTGTATGTAACTACTTAGGGACAAACGCAAGAACCGAACCACCAGGATCCTTATTTCCTATCGTATACTATTCATGAATGAAACCATTGACCTTGTATTCTTTCGGCAATCCGTCGATATTTCTGCAATCCTTTGGTGTGGCGGATCGACTGAGGTGGCGCTAGACTCACCCTAAAATTGCCGTAAGGGTCATCGGATTCTCTTTATTTTTCCGGTCAGTGCACAGGGTGGTCAGAGATAACGGTCAACGCGGATGTTGGCCACAGCAATTTCACAATCAACTTCGTACTACTTCGATAATCCGTCGATATCTTTGGAATCCTTGAGTCCAACGAAACGATCAAGGTTTCGCTGGACTCGCAACAAAATTCTCTAAGGTGGCGTCGAAGCATCTTTCCTGCGAAGCTTACAAGGGGATAACCCAGATAAGTACAATAATTCACAAAATGTAAGCTTTTGTTAGTTGCCAACCTAGATGCACTTGGAAAATAGTCGATTTGGAAAATAGTCGATATCTCTGCAATCCTTCGGCCGAGCGATAGAGCGATACGATCGGGGTGTCGCCGGACTTGCCACAATAGGGCAATTTATTTGTGTAAGTCCAAACAATGGGTAAAAACCTTCCTTCCTCCCTTGGAATTCATGTTTCCAAAAAGGTTACTTCTTTTACTCATCCACTTATACCATAAAACATTCAAAACTTAAATGCTCGGTCAATTCCTAAACAACTCATTCCAAATCTACATCTTTTTCGGGTACACCAACATCAAGTTGTACTACACTGCACCTGTCAAATAAATTATTTTAATAAAATGACATTAGGTAGCAAATATTCGAACCGGAAAAAATACTGCAAAACTGGCGAATATTCGCGTTGGTGTGGGCATCTCCATACAACGCAGTGTGTTACAATTTTGACGCCGCGGAAAAATTCGCCGGTGTGGGCATCACTTAAACTGAGTACATTTTATTGATAAATATGTGGATTGAAACAAACTGTAAACTGTAAAATCTTCTCACTGCAAACGAATGATTGTCAGTTTTTCTATTGATACTATTGGTAAAACCACATGAGAGAAGATTAATTGCATAACAGATTTTATAGAAATGTGTTAAATATTTCTATAGAAGCAACTCCAACTGCTTACGAGCAATGCTCAGATTAGTCGAGTGGTTAAGGCATAGGACGGGCGATACGGTGGGCATGGGTTCAATGCTAGCTGCGCGCTACTTTTTTCATCAGATATCAGTGTCATCCTATAAGCTTCCTATAGATGACATTAATACTTAATCTGTTCACATTGGTTATCGGAGGTTATGTACGAGGCACGAAAGTAATGATGATATAAGATATAAAATAAAAGGTTCTATTGGTTTAGAAAAAACGGCGGCAAATGTCACTTTTCTGTTTTCATATCATGAAATCTGCCTCTAATACTATTGGAAGAGAATATTCTCCGAAGTAATATAGAACTATAATTGTTAGTTGGGTAGAAGCATTTTTTGAAAGACAACACAAAAATTGATGGTGACAGTAGGACTCGAACCAACGCCCTAATAATTCAGAAAATATAATCTTGATCCACTGAAAAGGCCCAGAAAGTATGCACTAGAAAACTGTTCCGCTTTCGTTCAGACTCCTAAGCGAAATTCGCCACAGTTCAGCAAGGCTTCATATAGAGTTTATTTGGAGTTCCAAAAATTGAGGTTAGTATTGAATTCCCCGAGCGAAATTTTTTTCACCACCGTCAAAAAATAAACAGAGGGCACACGGAAACCTGGAGGATTTCACAGCGACGTATGAAATTGAAAATTAATGCAAAATTATTTTGTTCACTAAAAGACTCAACACATTTTGTAAAAGACTCATCATCAATGTGGCACGATAGCCCGACGTCGGGCCTTGGCCGCCTGAATCGTTGACCTCCAATTGTCACGGTTACGTGACCTTGTCCTCCAGTTTCGGAAGCCCAGCAGCTGGTGGGCGTCTTCACCTACGGAGTTCTCCCAGCGAGCTCTCGGTCGTCCACGCAACCTCGCTCCGTCAATTCGTTGTGCGTTCATAACTTTCTTTGGCATGCGATTGTCGTCCATCCGTTGTACATGCCCCGCCCATTGCAGACGTTGAAGTTTCACGATTTTCGATACTTCCAGCTCATCGTACAATTGATACAACTCATGGTTGTATCGGATACGCCATTGGTCTCGCTCGCGAACGGCCCCGAAAATTCGCCGAAGGACCTTTCGTTCGAATCGGTCTAGCAAAATTTCGGAGGCTTGGGTAAGGGTCCATGTTTCGCAGCCATAACATAGCACGGGTCGGATGATCGTTTTGTACACGCGGAGCTTCGTGTTCCTGTGCGCAAGTTTCGAATTAATTATAGGGAGGACCGAGAAATATGTCTTATTGGCTAGTTGTATCACTCAGAGAAAAAAACGCACATTCATATTAAAAGCTCCACATTTAAATTGAACGCAGTATTCGTTTGAAAAATCTCGTTTGATTTGAACGAGTTCTCATTTACGCTAAAAGAATTTCTTTTAAAACAAAAGGGTAGCTAAGCCCCAAACGGCGGTCGTTTAAATCAAAAGATTCCGCATTACATAGTAATGTGTATGCATTCCTTTACGTAACAAATACACATACATAAAGGACGCGATGCCAAAATATCATTTGTTTCACGTAGCACAACAGGTAGTTAATACTTCTGGCCGGTCCGATGAGTCTCACGTGTTCATGTTCATTGTGTACAAATGTGTAGTGTCTAACAACAAACGTGTATGTCATTAGTTAGAATATTCGTCGATGTTAAGAGTGTTTTCCAGAATGTACTTTTGCATTCATCTGGAGGAATGGACGCTTCCACACGTGCAATTTAAGTTTAGCGGGTGTTAAAATAAAAGTGTTATGTATTAATCATATTAAAATTAGACATAAATAAAAAATAAAGTGTTTTCCTGAAGTTTTCATAAGTTTTATTATTTATTGATTTGTCAACCCAGGTAACAGTGAGTATCTAATCGAATGGAGAATGGACAATCAAACGGAATGTATTATTTTATTTCAGCAGAGTTTGCTTTTAATTCCATATAAAACTCAATTATTTTGAATGGGGTAATTTCTATGAAATGAAAACGGGATATGTTACTTTCGAAATACATATCGTTTCATTAAAAAGAATGCTTCGTTTAATTTAAATAACAAAAATGTTCAATATAAAAACGAAGACGTTTGATACAATTGCCTTTCATTTATTCAAAATGCGTTACCCGTTTACAATCAAAGAATAAGTGTTTATTTCAATGAAGAATACGTTTAAATCGACTGGCTCCTTCTTTTCAGGTAAACGCAAATTCTTTTAATTCAAACGCCTTTTTACAACTCATTATGCTTTTGAAAGAAACGCCACTCGCTAGAATTAAACGCATTTGCTTGTGGAGCCAAATCAAAAGCGCAAATCGTTTGAATTAAATATATTTCGTTCAATATGAGTGAATATTTCTCTGAGTGATCCGTCGCTTAATTTCGTCGGTTTCGTTGGCGTCCTTTGATAAGTTACAACCCTGATAGTTGAAATTGTCTACATACTCGATATTAAGGTCCCCCACTGTGATGCTTGAATTTGCTGGCGTCCTTGTTTTCGATTGCATCATGGCCTTTGTTTTGCTTTCGTTGATATGTAGTCCAACTTCCTTTGCGGCGTTATTGAGGTTATGCAGGAGGCTTTCTGCATCACCCAACCTTCGAGACATGATGTTGATATCGTCGGCGTACGCTACTAATTGAGTCGACTTGATGAGTAGCGTTCCGCTGCTGTCCATATTCATGGCTCGAATTACATACTCCAAAGCCAGGTTGAAGAGCGTCGGCGCCAGCCCGTCGCCCTGCTTGAGTCCAGTACGAGTTTCAAATAGGTCAGTGAGTCGATTCTGCACTCTGACCTGCGATACGGTATTAGTCATCGTCATCCTTGTGAGTCGCACTAACTTTGCCGGTATACCAAAGTTCAGCATAATGTTGTACAGTACACTTCGGTCGATACTGTCGTATGCCTGCTTGAAGTCGACAAAGATTTGGTATACGTCGATGTTGTATTCCCAGCACTTTTGGAGTAGTAGCTTCACTGTGTAAAGCTGATCGGTCGTTGAACGACCAGGTCTGAAGCCGCCTTGATACTCGCCAATGATTTGTTCTGCGTACGGATTGATTCTCTTTTCAAGAATTTTTGATAAAATCTTATAGGCCGTACAAACTAATGATATGCCCCTGTAATTCTCACACTTCAGCTTGTCACCCTTTTTGTGGATTGGGCAGATTATGCTTTTGCGCCAATCTTCGGGGATTACCTCGTCGTTCCATATTTTCAGCAGTAGCACATGTACAGCGTTGGTCAGGCACGTTCCACCATGCTTCAGCAGTTCTGCTGGGATCTCGTCAGCGCCGGGCGCTGTATTATTTTGGAGCGACTGTATGGCAAGACTCACCTCCTCTACTGTTGGGGGTAGAACGGGAGGGCCTGGTTCGGCTAACTGCTCAAGAGCTGGCTCCGCGGGGGATGTTAATGATGCATTGAGGAGCTCTTCAAAATGCGAGGCCCATCGTTTGTTGACGCTTTCGATGTCGCTGATGATGTTACCATCCTTGTCCTTACATAGGCTTGTCCTGGGTTGATATCCGTTCTTGATATTATTTATAAGTTTGTACGCCTGTCTAGTGTTCTTACTGGCTAATCTTTGGTTTATTTGCTGTAACTGCTCGTCAAAATGTTTGCGTTTCTTACGTCCAATTAACTTATTAGATGCTCGCCGAAGCTCGTTATATCTTTCTTTCTTGGCTCGGGATGGGCGTTGTGTGTATTGGCGATAGGCTTCATTTTTCGCCTCAATCGAGGCCCTGCATTCGTCGTCGAACCAGTCTGCTCGTCTGCGCCGGCCTTTATAGCCCACGACCTCTTCTGCGACCTCCTTGATGCTGTCTTTGAGCTCCTCCCAGAACTCATGGATGCCTAGATTATTGATGTTATCAAGCATGGGCGACAGTTTTTCCTCAAGGGCTGTAGTATACGCAGCCGCCGTGGCATCATCAATCAAATTGTCAACCTCGAAGATCTTGGCAGGGTTGATTCTCGTTAGGTGCACCGAAGAGATTCTGCACCTGTAGGTCGTCTTCACCAAATAGTGATCGGTGTCGCAGTTGGCTCCTCGATAGGATCGAACATCTAGGACATTAGAAGCCCATCTCTTGCTGATCAGTACGTTTTCGATTTGGTTCACGGTGTATTCATCTGGAGACTTCCAGGTCTGCTTATGAATTCGTCGATGAGGGAAGCATGTAGAGCTTATGACCAAGTTTCTGCCGCTCGCGAAGTCGATAAGTCGCTGACCGTTGTTGTTGTTTTCGTCGTGGAGGCTATGACCACCAGTAGTTCCCCTATGCCAGCTTTCGTTTCCGACTTTGGCGTTAAAGTCTCCTAGCAGCAGCTTGACGTCGTTTGATGGAAGTGAGTCGAAGAGTGTTTCTAGGTCGTTGTAGAACTCGTCCTTAATCGCGTCTTCTTTTACTTCTGTAGGGGCATGCGCATTAATGAGCCAGAGATTAGCGAAACGGGTCTTAATGCGGATCGCACATAGCCGCTCGTTGATGGGTTTGAAGCCAATAACGTGGTCCTTGAGCTGCTTATTGTAAAAGACTACTTGGGAAAATTTTGGAAATTTGTAATGGTGCTCCTTTTCATTACTAATCTTATGGAGTAGTTTTTGCTAACATCTTTATACACTGCGCAGCAGATAAACTTCAATTAGTCGGATCTCTTCGCAAACTGATTTCTTCAGTGGTTTATTTTCATAAATGCGTCATCTTGATAATTTTTATAGAGAATTGGGTAGCTAGCTAGTTAAATCGGGAGAACCTAGCAATATCTCGATATTAGCATGTCTAGAAAAATATTAGGGAAGACTGGTTGCAGCTCTGACAATGTGTACTGTGGTTCCATCCCTCAACTTGCTGAAATCTAAACCAACCTGTTCAAAATTTGTCATCTCAGTGCTAGATGAATCAATGCTATTGGAATCAACTGATCCGCGAAAAGATCAAGCCAATTAAAGTCGAGTTGCAAAAGGTGTTTGGAAATTATCTAAAATGACTGAAAAAGTGATGAAAATGTTGTTTCGGGCATACGGTTGATTTGATCGCTTTTATGTTGTGAGTGTTATGCGATGTGGCTTCTTATTTCTCATTTCATATGCTTTGCTTTTCGGGAGTAAGACGCGTGCTAGAGTCAAAGACGTTCAATTTTGGCAATTTTTCCTGAGCCTTTTATGATTCCGAATGCAGTACTCCGTATCAATTGTGGGTTATTAAAACCTTGCAAAGACTTTTTTCTTTAAAACACAACTTTCCTTTTATGTATTTTATCTGTAGTTTTTATGGTTTTAATTCCACTAAATCGAAGTTGATATTAATATTTTCTTTTCGGCCTTTTCCATTTTTTTCTTATACGAGTACCTACTAGCCAAAAAGCCGCCCCCAAAATTTGGCGCCCCGGGCGACCGCTCGGCTCGCCCCCCTTAAGAGCGGGCGCTGTGTGTAAATGATCATTTCGGGCACCAGTTGTGCCCTTCTTCAGTACAGATCCACTCCTTCTTTTTCAATCTATATTCCAGGCGAGGAAAACATCGACACAGCTGGAAGTTTATAACTAACTATTTCCACAATTTCTTAAAACTCAAACCATGGGCGTAGCCAGGATTTCCGTCAGGGGACGGCAAGCCCAGAATTTTTTCAACATCAAGATTTTCTTAGGAGTTGAAATATTGTTAGCCAATTTTAGAGTAGCCTGGCTTGTGGTTGGATTGGTGCACAGAGTCATGGATTCCACTCTCACCGTAAACGAATTCGTTTTATGGTGTTTTTCGAACTCACGACCTACGTGATGGGCTATGATGTCGCTCAGATTGTAAACACCTTTCCATTTATGGAGATAAATAACTTCGGTTTCGTTTTGTGTTGCCTCGATAGCAGAACTCAAATGAAAAACCCAAAATTGTAGTGAAACCGATATATTTCGTGCTATCAACAGCCCATGTTCAGGGTTTAGTTTTCTATAAAAACAATCACATCCCAATAAAACGAAACTCCAAATTCACGAGACAGATTAAATTATCAGATATGTTTGAAGAACACGCATGCAATTATAAAACGGATAAAAAGGACTTCACCAACTCTTATTATAACTTAATTAAGAGATCACGTCAACGAAACAGCAGTTTAGATCTTGGAAATTGGATGTCACTCACACATTTGCGGCCCTAGTTTAGTTTTTTTTTGCGAATTTTGGAGTCAAATTTTTAAAATAGAGATGATAATGATTTTCTTCTGCATTCTGATTACATTCAACTGGCCTCCAATATCTGCGCGTAGTTTGTCTATTTTCAGTGCATTTTTTGCATCGCGGACTGCATATTCCACTTGCGAAATCATTTGTTTCGTCTGTCACTTTCATTTTAGCAATGTAGCATCGTCAGAATATTTATAAATCCTTTATTGATTCACTCAGAGAAAAAAACGCACATTCATATTAAAAGCTCCACATTTAAATTGAACGCAGTATTCGTTTGAAAAATCTCGTTTGATTTGAGCGAGTTCTCATTTACGCTAAAAGAATTTCTTTTAAAACAAAAGAGTAGCTAAGCCCCAAACGGCGGTCGTTTAAATCAAAAGATTCCGCATTACATAGTAATGTGTATGCATTCCTTTACGTAACAAATACACATACATAAAGGACGCGATGCCAAAATATCATTTGTTTCAACGTAGCACAACAGGTAGTTAATACTTCTGGCCGGTCCGATGAGTCTCACGTGTTCATGTTCATTGTGTACAAATGTGTAGTGTCTAACAACAAACGTGTATGTCATTAGTTAGAATCTTCGTCGATGTTAAGAGTGTTTTCGAGAATGTTCTTTTGCATTCATCTGGAGGAATGGACGCTTCCACACGTGCAATTTAAGTTTAGCGGGTGTTAAAATAAAAGTGTTATGTACTAATCATATTAAAATTAGCCATAAATAAAAAATAAAGTGTTTTCCTGAAGTTTTCATAAGTTTTATTATTTATTGATTTGTCAACCCAGGTAACAGTGAGTATCTAATCGAATGGAGAATGGACAATCAAACGGAATGTATTATTTTATTTCAGCAGAGTTTGCTTTTAATTCCATATAAAACTCAATTATTTTGAATGGGGTAATTTCTATTAAATGAAAACGGGATATGTTACTTTCGAAATACATATCGTTTCATTAAAAAGAATGCTTCGTTTAATTTAAATAACAAAAATGTTCAATATAAAAACGAAGACGTTTGATACAATTGCCTTGCATTTATTCAAAATGCGTTACCCGTTTACAATCAAAGAATAAGTGTTTATTTCAATGAAGAATACGTTTAAATCGACTGGCTCCTTCTTTTCAGGTGAACGCAAATTCTTTTAATTCAAACGCCTTTTTACAACTCATTATGCTTTTGAAAGAAACGCGACTCGTTAGAATTAAACACATTTGCTTGTGGAGCCAAATCAAAAGCGCAAATCGTTTGAATTAAATATATTTCGTTCAATATGAGTGAATATTTCTCTGAGTGTTGAAATAGGGTTAACGGTTCCCTCTAAATTTATCAAAGTATTAACAGTGGTTAAATTTATTGCTGGTATGATTCTCTCTCTCGATTACCGTAACTTCTAGTGGAGCATGGTGCGTTGATGACTACCATGTGTAGTCCATCAACGTTACAAAGACAATTGAATTCGGAGTGTGATACGGTTGTCAGCCATACCACTTCCAAGTCGCATTGTTACGATAAGAATATTTCTTATTATCTTCTTCTGAATAATAAACTTGCGACGAGTCGTGCCGAGTTTGGAAACTCGTTTCTCAATGAGTGTCTATTTCACAGAGTGGCGACCGAACGATCACGGCCACAGAGCACGACGCTGGTATGATTCAGCTAGAAAATAAATTTTGATTTAATAACTTGAAAGACCCGCTCTGGGGCTCACTTGTTTGAGTCGCACTCTACGATGCTAGTAATCTGGAGGTCCGGAGATTGAATCTCGGCGTGGTCCAAAATGTCCGTACTTGTAAATAGAAATATATAGTACATACAACATTATATACACGCCGAAATTATATGCAATGAACCGTTGACTCGAAATTCCTATAAACGGCTAAGTTAACGCACCATGGCCCCATAAGGGGCTATACGGTACTGAGAAGAAATGAGACCCGTTCTTTACAAGGTCCTTAACCATGGAAGGTCATGCTTATTATTAGTACGGAAAGGTCATGCTTCGTCGATTCGACGACGCTCAATTTTGACGCCTCATACAAATCACCCTTTCTCAAAATATTTATAAAATTTGACAGATTTTCAATCGTTAGTTTATTTAGAATTAGTACAGTGACTTTAGTTCTAGACCCAAACATCCAAAAAAAGAGCTGACTTTTGATGCCAAATTGTTCTGTGGCCTGACCGCATTACGCAGTAAAAATTTAGACTTCTTTGCGCGTCACATTTGGCGGGGAGGGGGTGGCAAAGGGGTGAAATTATGATTTTTTGCCCATATTTAGTTAACTATAATATTTAAGACAAAATGTTCTGAGGACTACACAAAATTTCCTTTCTAATGATATACTATATCATATACCTTCTCTTGGCAGATTATATACTAGACCTAAAAACATTCGGTGTAATTTCGATTTTTTGATAGTTACATTTGGCGCTCTAGCTCCTGAAGTAATTTAATTGGAGCCATGGTAATTGAAATAACTATTCCTAACAATATATAGCTGTCCCACACGGAGACTCAAGCTGCCCCGACAAAGCATTCTCCTATATCCCCTATTAACATTTAAAAAAAAGGCATGCCTGTAACTTGTCGCCGAATCACAACAGGCGGGAAAAAATTTGGTAAACGTTAAGGCTAAGTCCCATTAGACCCTCCACCAAATATTACTTCGATCGGATTAAAACAAAGGGTACCTTCCATACAAAATGACCCGAAAATTGCCTACGAGCAAAACTTTAGTTTTGGTTGACTTGTTCCCTTATTTCTTAATAAACTAGTGGCATTGAATTTGAATAATTTGTATGGGAGGTACCCTTTGTTTTAATCAATTTATGAAAATGTTGCATAGTGCAGCGATTTTTTTACTACATCGATAAGGAGTTTTTTACCATCTTCATCGACCGGTGCACCCGGTGTTGTATGGTGTGTTGAAGAAAACCTGAAACCGTTACTGAAATCTGAGTACCAAACAAACCTAGTTTCACATAATGTGGATGGTATAAAAGAAGCAACTGTTTAGACAGTATGTGCATACATGTAAGTTAAGCCTGCGCACTAACAACACCGAAGCGACAACAAAGCACTTCAATTTAGATAATACTTCAAAGATTTTATTCAATTACTATCCCGATAAATCGATAGTGGTAAACTTTAAATAACGACACAAAATTGAGATTTGTGTCGTTATTTAGAGTTTTGCATCATGCCAATCATGACCTAATCTATATGTATTTGAATAAACAAAATATAATGCTCGTTCATCATGGAAATATCCATTCACGCCATATTTCAATCAGTAAATTTAAATAAATCTTGAAAAGTTTTATAGTATATTCACACATGGCTGAACTTGCGTTTTTTCACGAGCTATGTAGCTTTGTAAAAAGCCTTAAAATTAATTATACATACCTAGAGGTACGGAAATTTCGTTTTTACGAAAAAGATGCGAATTTCGGCGAAATTTGCTCATTTTTGCGAACTGATGCGAAATATTCAAATTTGTACTTTTCCACGAAATGTTAATTTTTCTTCAAAAAAAAAAAGAATCAATTGTGAAGGAAAGTTTTTCTTCTCAGATTGATTTTTTGTCAAAAGATTCCCATTAATAAGAATAGAGAAATTTCCAAAAATGTAAGAGTTCGCAGACGAGCACAATGGCTGGCCAAACACCGAGCAAGGTGTTTAGTCGGAGGTTGGATGAATGAATTTTGTTCCCTGCATAGGGTATACACTCATCGTGCTATTCACACGATTAGAACTCGGTATCGTTTTTATTTCTTTGAATTTTTTTCTAATTTTTTTAATTTTATACCTTTTTAAAAAACTCCATAACTCTTGAAAAAAAACCAAAACAGTTCAGCCATGTGATTTTGAGAGTATACACATTTTAGTCTAGCGCCGAATTTTCCAATAAAATTATAATGGGCCATTTTTTAGTGCATCTTATAGGCTGGTTAGTCTTATCGCATAGAGAAGACACACACAATATTCAGAAAGCTTTTCCATTGTATTGAATGGAACTTTTGTTTATTTTGCATAGTTCTGCCATATTTTGCTTGGTTACGCCATCATCTTAGATTAAAAAATCATAGCACGGTTCCATACAACAGCGTAAATAAGCAAACGATAAGATAACTATGCAAAATAAACAAAAATGCCATTCAGTACAATGGAAAAGCTTTCTGAATATTGTGTGTGTCTTCTCTATGTGATAAGACTAACCAGCCTATAAGATGTACGAAAAAATGGTCCGATGTATTATACAGGGTGGCCCATTAAAAGGGAACTAGTGAAAACCATGAATAACTTTTAATTTCTAAACCGATTTTTTTTAAATTTTCACATCAAAAATAGACACTTGGGAGATATATTTGTACTACGTTTGGCGTAGCTTGCGCGGAAAACGTCCGTTAAAATCTCCATTGTGGCTGCAGCGGTATGGCAAGGTGCTCCATCTTGCTGAAACCACAAATCTGGTCGGTTTTGGACAAAAGGACGAATAACATTGTTGAGCATCTCACGATATCGTTGTCCTTCTTCGGGTTGATTTAGTTGCATCTGATTCGAAGCTGGCTTCCACCCGCTCAATGATTTCGTCCGTCCTCGTACGGCGTCTCCGGGCTTGTCGAGGGCTATTAACGGTTCCTTGTCCTCGAAAACGGCGAACAACTCTGCGAATCGTTTATCTCGAGAGAGCAACTCTTACATGGAGCGTTCGTCGATACTCGCGCTGTGCCTCGACAATCGAACTTTATCCGCGTGTAAATTTGTATTATTTGAACTCGTTACTCAACCGTATCTTTCCATGTTGTTTTTTTTCAATACTAACGCATATGGATGCTTTCCATTTTATTTTGTCAATGTAATTTTATAAAAACTTGATATAAATTTGAGCAAGGACACAAGCATTCATTACCATTCATTCATTTTTTGTCTGCTTGGGAGAGGATACATTGATTTTGCTGGACCATTTCTTAATTCAATGTGGTTAATCGTCGCCGACGCGTATTCTCGATTTCCATTTATTACTCAATTGACTTCTACTGTAACTGAAAACACTATCGACTCTCTTTCAGCAATTTTTGCCATTGAAGGTTTCCCGAAAATCTTAGTTAGTGATAATGGACCGCAATTGACACCAGAAGCATTCGAGACGTTTTGCAAGCAACGGGGCATTCGCCATTTAACTATAGCGCCTTTCCATCCAGCATCAAACGGTTTAGCTGAACGTTTCGTGCAATCTTTCAAAACTGCAGTCAACAAAAATGTTCAAGAGGGCCTGCCGGTAAGCAGCAGTAGTCAAATATCTCGCTTCATATCGGTTCACGCCCAATGCACAGGGTAAAACACCAGCTGAACTACTTCATGGACGTCCTATACGAACAGTACTCAGTCAAATTTTTGAACAGCCAAGTACTCCACAGTCGAAAAGGCCGAAACCAAAGTATGCAACGCATCAACAGGTATATGCTCGAAATTACTCAAGGGGGAAGGAGAAATGGATCGAGGGAGTCATTATTCGTCCTATTGGGAATATGATGTTCTTGGTGTCCACCGCTTATGATTCCTGGAAGCGTCATGCTAATCAGCTCAAGCCGAGATCGCGCGAGTTCCAGCGACTTTGACCATTACCCTGATGAATTCTCGTGGTCACCCGACACGCCTATCAATTCACAACAGGGATATCGAAATGAACAGCAAACACCACCGTCATCCTCCATCGGTTTGAATGACTCGGAACGAATCGCACGCAATTCTCCATCTTCACAACAACCTCTGGAGGAACCCCAACAACCACCTGAGATGCCTATTCGTAGAAGCAGCAGAATCCGGCGTAATGTAGAACGTTTCAATTATCATGACTTCAGATAAGTTGAAAACTAATGCTACTCTTTTTGAAATATAATTTATATTGAATTGTCAGTAAATTACCATCACTTAGTTTTTGAGATTTTAAAACAGACACTTGAATTAATCAAATTTTAAGATATACTAAGTTTTTTTGAATAATTGAATTTTAAAGGAGGAGACATGATATATATACCTACACCTATTATTGTAAACTTACAATCACACATACACATGTAACTAGAAATATTGAAATAAAGAGTCAGTCTGCTATCGGATATCATCGTGTCGAGTTCTCTTTTTACTGCCGGCTCCAAACACATCACCAACCATAGTCTCATGGACCGAATTCCTCCATGACGACATGTCAGGCGTAGTATACGAGACCTAGAGAGAGAGGTCCAGGGATACAAGCGAGACCCTTACGATGAAGATGCCTACCGAGCTGCCATCGCAGAGATTCACACTGCAGAAGTTAGTCGGTCTTTCGCGAGTTTAGGTGCGACGTTTCAGGGCGATTATTATCTTGTGTACGTACTGCTGCTGCTAACGAAATTTTTGTTCAAGGTACCAACACCTAGATGTTGATAACTTAAATTATTGAATTTGAATTTCAATCTGTCTACCTTCAGTACTCGCCAACTCGGAAGCAAACAAATTTAAAGGTTTTTCTGTACTAGAGAAAACCGCGAATTGCTTACGAAATAAGTAAAATAGGAAATAGACACTTTGTGTGCATTTCGAAAGCCAATTTTATAGAGTAACGACCAATATTCTGGGCCACTGCGAATTACAGATTTGAACTCCTTGTATCTGCCTTGTTTTCCTAAAGCCTTGGTAAGGGTTGAGGTACATATTAAACCACAGCTGTTTGCTTTGAAAAATCTTCAGATTCAGATTCAGATTTTAGTAACGAAACTTCATATTAGACAGTTGTCCCTTTAAGCAGTCGCTTTTTTGTGAAGTTTCGATTCAAAATTTGTTCGATAATGTGTCTGCCCGGGTATAGTTAAATCACGGATCGAGGACTAAAATATCAGGGTGCCACAGTGGCTGCTCACGCATTACCCACCAACATCAATATAAAATAAATAACAGGCGCGACCATCCAGCATTGGACTAAGGCCGCAGGATGTGTTAGTGACATCCTATTTCCAAGATCTTATCTGCTTTTTGTTGAGGTAATGAGATCAGCATCACGGTCAGCAGTGTTATTTATCCCCATAAATGGGTACTCGTTTAACATCTGAGTGAGATCATAGTCCGTCACAAGCTCGTGAGTTCGAAAAACACCATGGAACACGGTGAGATTCGAACTCATGAGCCTGTGCACCGAAGGTGCGCGCACTAACCGCTAGACCAGCCAGACTACTACTCAATATAATATGTCGATATAATGTCGATGTTTAGTTCAAGTGTGTGGCCAGCTATTTTTGAACCTATCTCCCGAATAAAATGCACGTAAAACGAACGAAGCTTATTCGAGAATGATTTTGCTTCTGTAGTTCCTTAAAAACTCTCGAGTCGTCTTCAAAATATACTTGCAAAAAAAAGCACACAAACAAGTGTCGAACTATCCAGTCAAACCGTTTTTTTTTCGTGAGTTTAGCTTCACGATTGAATTCAATTTCTGTCAGTTTATTTTTGCTTATCTGATATCAGTTTTTTATTATTTTTATTTTTCTACAATTCGTATTTTTCTGAAAACCCAAAACTTGGGCACAGAACTTAAATCTCAAAATGCACCTTAACCCTCCGTCGGGCGCACCTCAAATCAAAATAAAATCGGGCGCACTCGGCCTAAGAGGCCACCCATCTATGCTTCTTAATATGTTGCTATACATTTCAGATACTTTTCGGAAATTGAGTTATTAATATCTAAGGGATGTAATTTAACTAAATATAGTACAAAGAAACCTATTTCATAACAGAATACAGAAATAAAATTATCGATTTACCAGAAAAAAAACAAGAGAGAAAATTTTATGAAGAATACTGCATCCATTGGTCATTAGAAAAATTGAAATTAATGAAAGGCAGGCAGTCTAAATTGATAATCGTTCTTTAAAAAAGGTTCTTAAAGCTCCAAATTAAATGTGGAAACGCATCTTTGATGCAGCGCTTTCGCGGAGTTTAGGCACATTCTAAATTATGACGCGATCAGGCGCACCCGGACTGTAAAGCCAGAGTCCTTACCATACAACTGTCTAAACGACCATGGAAAACTAAAGGAAGGCATTGTGTGAGATTCTTAAACTTTGACGAGTAAACGGAGCTAAAAAGTTGTGGGCCCTCACTAGCGTGGAGCAGAGCAGAAACTGTTTTGCTGGCCTCTCAGGCCGGGTGCGCCCGACGGAGGGTTAAAGCGCAGAAGACCGCATTAAAACACTCTTCAAATATCGATCGTACTGATGCCGGACTCTAGAGGCTCCCGATTAGAAAACATACGGATTACTGAGACTGAGCCGATTCGTTGTGAACGCCGGATTATAAGGTGTTCCGGATTAGATGGAGGCCGGATTATAGAGATTCCACTGTACAATTTGTTTGAGGGCCGCTATGTCAAATAACAATTTTCTTCGATTCATAATTTTTTATCGTATGGAAGAGTCCGGAATCATTGTCCCCCCGGGCCCGGATTTTCTCTCCACGGCCCTGCCTAATGGGAACGAGAAAAACATGTTCATATTCATCAAATGTCATACTTTCCAAGAGATTGAAGAAACCCAGAATTTTTCCCACGTAGCGTAACGGAGCCCAACTCAGTAAATCGTCTGAGTCCATCAAAAATGCTATAGTTGATTTTGCTTGACCTTTGTACAATAAACAACTTCTGCAATAAAAGGTTCAACCCCGTAAAGAACTAGGAAAATACTTCCCGGAGTACGAGACAACTAAGATGTATCACTATGGATCCTAGGACCCGCAACAACGGCTCACCGGTCTATCTTACTTTTTCCATTACGAGAGCATTGTACAACGCACTACCATGGGCATAGACAGAATTTTATTTAGAAGGCATCGTCCTGGATGGGTTTTTGTTCTTTGTTTTACTTAGTGTTTGTCGAAATAGGAGTTTTTCATTCGTCGTTGTATTTGAGGATCAATACAAATGCCTCTTTTCGAATTTCGTTTTCTCTTAATTTAAAAAAATATATAAAATCTCAAATATATCGCTTTAATATGTGGAAATGTTATGGACAAAAGTCTAAATCTACACGGGATCCGCAAGTTGGGGGTAATTTTTCAGAATTATGTTGCAACATACACACTTACAAATGTAAGCAGGATCTTACGTTGGCGGTGAGACAATTTTGAACCGCACTTTTAGGAGGCAAGCAAGCAGTATCCAACACATTACATACCTTAAGCCCATCATAGAGCCAATTCTTCTTCAACAAAGTTTGCTGCGCTATGTGAACATACTATAAGCCCCCGTAGAGGTCAATAGTTTACACGATCACGATCGCCTAGAAGTAACTTATATATGCATCGCGATCTTCGCAATGGTATTTTAACAAATCACGAGCGCAACTTTTTTTATAGTATGCCTTCTTATGGAGACGCCTTGCACGAACCCATGACAACACGCTAGTACTATAGTCGTTTCTGCATAAAATGGTCAATAAATTGGCTTGACTCTACTATGGTCCCCGGGAAGCATAATGTCTTATGTACAAAGGAAGCAATATACAGAACAGAGAGCAGACAAAAAGTATGGAGTATAGGAGTATGGCGGCGCATGGGGCCTCCGGTCAGGCCAATCACCCACAAAAGCAGAATAACCGGCTTCGAAATCTTCAATCTTTTCAGCTGTTTGGTTTATATTGGAAAAACTTATTCTCTGTTTATTTTCTTTGATCAATTTATATAATTGAGTGTTATGCTATGCTCGATGGTGTTCTAATCGATTTATGCGAAGCCGGGAAATGATATAAGCTGTTTATTTGAATTTCTTGTTATTTTTTTAATAAGACTGGATTAGGAGCATGATGCTTATCTGCAATTTTTTTTTTGTCTCTGTTAATTGCGTGCTGTTCAAATCATGGAGTAATTTGATACTATAGGTAATAAATTAAATTAATTCAATCAAATTGCATAAAAATGTGTTTTTTCGCACGATAGCTACCGCAGACGGCTGTAGACAAATGGAAACTCTCTAGGAATCGGTTAATGCTAAACAAATACAAAATATCAATTCCCCATTTCAGCTGTTTATTATTGCTCCAATTTTTACTCTGAGCTGTAGAATACAATTTTTTTCTTCAATCTAAGCTCACATTTTGTATGCGTTAATTTGCATATTAAATTAATATTTGCCGATGATTTGCCAGGTCTGAAAATCATCATATTTCCACTATTGCAGTAAAGTTACTGCCTTAAGTCTTTCGTTTTTTCTTGAAGGAGAAGAATAGCCTTTTCTAGCAACAGTCGTGTGAGTAAAAACTTCTCAGAGACAATAACCATAATACATTAGAAACTGGACTTTTAAAACGAAGGACGCGTGAAGCGTATTTAGCCATATACACATATGGACAAAAAAATTAGTACACCGCCCACTGCATTTTGTCACCTATTCTTTTCCTCATAGCCATTAACGATGTACTAGTAAGCGCGCTTCCAAACCAAATGAAAGGTATCAGACGGAAAATGTTTGATCACCTGCAACACCTGGACTATGCTGACGATATTTGTCTGCTATCAAATAAAAAAGGAGGATCTAGCTCAAATGGCCGATGCTCTGCATTGCGAAAGTCGTAATGCTGGGCTAAAGATAAACGCTGCCAAGACCAAGTACTTGAGCTCTGATCCACAGGGACAAGGCAGAATTTGTGTTTCGGGCCAGGCAGTCGAAAAAGTTGACGAATTCTGCTACCTCGGAAGCAAAGTCACAGCAGATGCCGGCGCGGTCGCTGATGTGCAATCGCGTATCAACAAGGCTAGAACAGCCTTCTTCACTTTGACTCCCTTCTGGCAAAATAACAACATTTCCAGGCGCACCAAAATCCGAATCTTCAATTCAATTGTGAACTAACATCTAAGCTGCAAACTTTCGTAAAACAGTGTCTACGGCGCATCCTACAAATCTGCTGGCCGGAGATTATGTCGAATGATGATCTCCTTAATATCACAGGCTCGGATAGGATAGGCACTTCTGTCAAAAGGCGAAAGTGGCAATTCATCGTCATTTTAGACGATGCTAAAAATGCTTTGCATTTCTTTCTGAAATGCTTTGTCGCCTGACGGGATTAAGCTCCCGCGTTTCATTCGGGAATCTCTAGCCTAACATCGATTAATCTATCTACCACCATTAAAGTGCGGATTATAAAACAACTGATCCCAAGTGCCACGTTGTTGGACGTACAATATTTGCTTCGCTGTGCCGAACTTATTCTTTCGGAATCTCAGCTAAACAAGCAGAATTGAAACATTCTCAAAACCTTGAAGCGACAAACCATTTTTGTATCTCGTCAGCAGACCTCAAATGATTAAATTTTTATTCCATATAGAAAAGCAAAAAAACAAGATGGTATGGTGACTATTTCTCAAAATACTTTTTTAAAGCTCCTCAATTTAATGCGTTTCCCCTCTGCCGAAAAAAAAACTAATCCTGACCACTGATCCCCTCTCCCTCTGAAAAGAAATCTACGCCACTGTCCGTCATTGGAGCCAGAAGATTGAACTTGTTTCAGAGAAGACAAATATCGTCGGCGTAGTTCAGGTGTTGAAGGAAATGAAATAATTTCCATCTGATCCCCTTTCTTTTATGGTTTATGGTAATTAATTAGAAACAGCATCTGGTGATAAAATACAGCCTTGTCTAACGCCACTATTCTAGATAATTCGCCCTTGTGCAAAATATGACATTGGCTTCCGTTATAGGACTCCTTCATGATGCAAATAAGTTTCTCTGGTATGCCTCGCCTAGGTAATGCTGTCGAGATATAAGCCCGGTCAAAGCTGTCAAAAGCCTTTTGGAAGTCAATGAATATACGATGTAACGGGGATCTCCATTCAACGGATTTTGTTCAATTATAATTCGGAGGGTGTTAATGTAAGCGCTAGATAAAAAACCCTCACGAAAACCAGCTCGTTCATTATTCAGGGTGCGGTCGACCGTTTCTTTGATCGGGCCAACCAGTTTGGAGACTGCTGCAAGGAGACATATTTAACGCCAATTAGTATAATCCTTTGAAATTTTCTTTCCTACGAATTTTACTAATAGCGCCTTTCTTCCATAATTGAGAGGGAGTCTCGGTTGTCCAACACTCATGAATCAGGGGAAGGTTAATATCCGCTCTAGCGTAGACATCCGCTTTTAAAAGTTCCAGAGGGATACCATCTTAGGATTTTCCAGCTGCCAATGATTTAAGGGCCTTGGTTATTTCCAGTTTAGATGGTACACCGGTATTACCTTTAGTCACTTGCCGAAGTCATACTGTTTCCGGTGGACTTGAAGGTCCAAATATATTGCTGAGGATCTCCATGAAATGCTCACTCATCGGCGCAGTTGTTGTTCGTCTGTGACTAGCAGAGACCGTCTTTCTCTTTTACAGGATGCTCATGCGTTAAAGATTTGCCAGTAAGTGGCATTATAAGCTTATGTAAAGAATCTCACTGTCACCACGATAAGCCACCTCTTCTGCCTCCAACGCTAACGCGTTGATGCTGTGGTGTTTAGGTATCGTCTTCTTTTTTTTTTTAAAGAACTGTAGTCGGATCCCAGTTGTTGCTTGACCGTACTCTCATAGCCGAGTTTATGTGCTTCTTAATTCTCTTCCGTACAGTTACTGCAGTTATTAGAGATCATGTAGCGTCGCTAATAAATGGTTTCCTACCTCGCTGAAGTCTGCCTGCAAATGTTTCGCCACACGATAAAAAAAAAGTTCCATTTCCATCTATCATTAATTGAAGACGAATCTATTGTTTGTGCATTAGTAGTATAGTACAGATATGTTTAGACCCAAACATAAAAAAAAAGAAATTCTTGATGCCAAATTGTTGAACACACTGCCCAATATACGTAGTAAAAAGTAAAAATAATTTGCGCCATGGGTTAAGGGGGGAGAAGGTGGCGAACGTGTGAACATTTCTGCAAATACATATCTGGAAAACTATTAGTCTGTCCGCAAAATGTCCTGAAAACGAAACAAACTACACATAATAATCTTTGTAATGATATATAGCACTCTAGACATTTTCTCAGAAAATTATACCCTAGACCCAAAAGTATTATAGTGAATTCACAATTTTTTTAGTTTTACATTTCGCACTGTAACTCTTGTTGGAATAGACCTAGAGTCATAAGATCTTGTCCATATACATATTGCTAACAGAATTTATTTGATTTGGTCCAAAAATGAAAGTGCTCCAACCATAAACCCCCCCCCCCTCACTCCTCCTAATATTTTTCAAAAGGTTGGGTTGCTAGTCTAAGCCCCATTATGCTCTCCACCAAAAATAATGACCATCCGATCAAAACTAAGGGTACTCCCCATACCAAGTGAACCAAAAATCTAACACATTTTTTCACTTGTAAACTCTATCTAAAATACAAAAAAAAACAATAATCTCGTAAAAAGTCATTATAACAGTTGATTGTAGTCTTCTGAATAATTATCCAAAAATTTGTACCAGAGCGTGCCTTGCTAGTACCTACGAAAAATCGGGCTTAAAGGTTGCTAGTACACATTCGATATATTCGCAAATAGCCTTAGAACTGGCACCACCGACCTTCAAACCCAATTTGTTGATACTTGTAGCGTATGCTCCGGGTAATGATATTGCTAAAAAAAATCAATTTAAACTTTGCTCGCCATTTTCAATTGCATTCAATTTCATTCATTCGTAACCGCCCGTTCTGTGCACACAAAATCAATTGTCTGTTGCCCTTCTGCATCGATTTTCCTATCCACACTTTTCTGTGCTTCGGCTGAGATGTGCTGCAGTTACTAGAATCAAAATGTACGAACGAAAGATGGGGGATGATATTGCTAAAGTCATAAACTTCGATAAGAGCTAGCATTGCCGAGTCGGTTGAGTGTCAAGTGGAGTATATTGGGTTGGACGAGGTTTCAAACCTCCAGAAGAATTCAGGTTTTTTTTCTTTTTATTTTATTTTTAATAAGTTTCCCAATTTTAATTTTTTTGTTATATTGGTGTGGCCATTATACTGTGCATACTAAACCACGTGTTGTTTTATTACATATACGGAAATTTATTTTCAAATGTTCTGTTAACGTTATGTTGATGCTCAGCGAACGTTATGTTCAAACGTTCATTTAAACGATGTTCAACCGCTATCCTGTAATTCCAGAAGTCCAAAAATCCTTTGAAACCGATTATATACATTGCCCCAAACATTCTAATCTTTGCAGATTCTGCAACAGTTGAGCGTAGAGTTCCACAAAACACCAACTGGTCCGGATATAATACATATTGACACTGAAGGAACATCTGCAGCAGATCGACAAGAAAGTCACTGGGTGGCTCAGTCTCGAAAGACTCGTAGACGAAACCACCAGGGCCATTGTGTCCTCTTATGAAGAAAATTGCCCTCTAAGGGTTATAAAGGAAAATAAGTGTGTTCCGTGGTGGAATAGGGAGCTAGCTCGCCTCAGGAAAAAGGTGAGGCAGCTTTTTAACATGGCCAAGTGCAACGGGGACTACAACAAAGATCAGAGACGCAAAAAGGCGTAGCTGGTCAAATTTTTGCGGCGGTTTCAATAGTACTACCAAAGCGGCAAGACTGTACAAAGTACTAACCAAAAACGGTTGCAGTTCGATTAACACTCTGAAAAGAGAATACGGGGACATCACGAGGGATGCCGAAAGTACGGACATGCTACTCCTAGCAACCCATTTCCCCGGCTGCAGACTAGACTATAACGTGAATGATGGCCACAGTTGCATGAATCCGCCCAACAGAGCAAACAGAGCTGACTGCGCAGCAGCAAGAGATATTTTCACATATGACAGGATAAGGTGGGTAATCGGGACGTTTGATCCCTTCAAATCGCCCAGCATGGATGGAATCTTTCCGGCACTCATGCAAAGAAGGCAAAAGGAGCTGATTCCTTTCATGGTTAGTATAGAAGTAGTTTTGCTTTGTGATATATCCCAACAGCCTGGAGATCAGTGAGGCTAGTCTTTATACCCAAAGTGAGTGAAAGGCCGGCGGACGACCCCAAGTAGTATCGCCCTATTAGCCTAACGTCTTTCCTCATGAAAACTATGGAAAAGTTACTGGACGCTCATATTAGGAGTACACTTCTGAAGACGCGGCCGCTGCACCCAAAACAATATGCCTATCAACCGGGCAAATCGAGGAAATCGGCACTACAAAGCTTAGAGGAAGAGATCGAGGTGGCCATGTCTAATAAAGAAATGGCACTATGTGCCTTTCTAGACATAGAGGGCGCCTTTGACAATACGTCATTTGATTCCATAGGAACGGCACGAAGATCCAAGGGGGGCGACAGTGCTAGCATAATGTGGGTGCAACGAATGCTGTCGTCTAGAATTATATTTACCAGTATAGGCAAGACTACCCTCACTGCCCCAGCCACACGTGGCCGCACCTGAACGTACCCTAAGTCTAATAAACATGAGTAGAAACAGGGTTCGGATAATTTGCGGGCTCCTCACGGGGCACTGCCGTCTGAATGGACATTTAAAGACCATGCGCATTGTTTCCGACGCGAGCTGTCGCTTTTGCGCGGCTGACGACGAAACGGCTGCGCACATTTTTTGTGAATGTGAGAGGCTACCAATGCGCCGCTTGGAATGTTTCGGCATTATGTTCCCTTTCGAGGAGGATATCGCCTCCTTGAACATGGGCCAGCTTGATCGGTTTACCGAACGAAGTCGGTTAGATGAGTTCATCTAACACATAGCTTGGGCAATGGTACAATAGACCAACGGTCACAGTGCCCAGGGCTACCTAACAGCCACAGCCCACACCAAATCTAATCTAATCTAATCTAATTGCCCCAAACATTGCCTTTCGAACGACACCCATTATGCCCATACTCTGTTCCCTGGTATAAAAATGTCCTTTTGGTGGTAATATCATCTTTCGAAAACTCAAAATCAACTTGTTGTCATTTCGGAGGACTCGTCACAACGAATTCTGACACCCATATCGTCTATAGTGCACTCCCACACAGAAAGGACATTTTGTGCGCAAAGACATCTTTCACATAATAAGTGTCGATATCAAAACATTAAGGACCGCACCACTTAACTACCAACCAAGTTTCATCGAAATCCGTCCAGGAGGAGAGCCAGGGGAATTATTTGAAGGATGCCATTTCGTTCAATGGTGAATTTACCGCTATTCCCGCCACTCACCATAATTGTGATCACCGATTCTTTGTCAGGGCCATCAAAGGATAATGTATACTAAATTTGGTGTAGATCAAACCACGGGAAGATCGATTTTAAGCTTCGTTACGTTTTTGTTACGTTACAATGTCACATTATTTCACGGAACGACCTCCGCTTTAGTATTTCAGATAGCCTCCGCAGATAGCATGTCAAAAACATCTCAAAAGCATAAAGGTTATTAGGTTTTCAAATCTTTAATATACTTTTTGCCCACCCTACACTTATTTCTTAAAGGAATATCATTATTCCTAAGCCACGACTATGAATTCTGTCCCAGTCACATTAAATAAAATAAAATGTTTTAGCTAGGGATATTAAACAAGTATGTTCGCTATGTGGAATATACAATACAGTGGCAGCGACCACTATTATCTACGCCACTGTCACGTGAGCTTACAGATTAGTTTAAGCTGACCAGACGTACAGCATTTTCCTGTACAGTACAGCATTTTGACCTGTTGTACAGCATTGGGAAATGTACAGCAAAATGTACAGCATTCCCCATGATACACAATAAAACCTAATTCACTAAATAATAAGCTCCTCGGTGAGGCTTTTGATCAGTTTTCTCTGTTTTTAAGGTGTCAAATTTGACTCCTGTACCCTGTACGATCGATAATAATTAGCGAGATAATGGCACTTTTGTGTTAGACAATCGTTCATTTTCGATAACTCGGGAACCCATCTCGATCGTTCCGAAATTTGGCACACTTTCTCGGAAGTTACGGCTGCCTAAATCGTAATTTTGAGTTTCGGCACGATCGACATTAATCGAGATAATCGCACTTTTATGTTTGTCAATCATTCATTATCCATAACTCGAGAATTGATCGAAATTTCTGAAATGAAAACACATGTAGAGCTGCTTGACGCACAATTCCTCGAAGTTTCAAGGTCCTACTTATCAACGCTCTGAAGTTACAGCTGCCCTAATTGCACTTTTGTGTTTTTTTTTAATCGAAAATTGTCTATAACTTGGAATTTCTTGAGCGAAATTTTGAAATTTGGCAGACTTGTAGAGCATCGCGCTGTCCACAATTGGTGAACATTTTAAGGCTCTAGCTTCCAAGGTTCAATATTCCAGTCGTCAAAAGATGTGATTTTAATTTGTCGCAAAACTGTACTCCATCAGATTCCCCTATCAACCTCTATCTATAGGAAGAAGCATAATAAAGAAAGAACTCTGCAATGGTATTTACATAAAGAGTTTTGCCCACAATATGTCGTTTGAATCCGCCACATAGCATCACTAACGTAACCATATGGGAAATAGGATAAGGCACTTTTCCACTGCTCGGAAGGGTCTCCGCAGACTTCTCTCCATAGCTACATTGAAACTGAGCCTGGAAGGCTATCACCATAGCTTCCAAATGAGGTATCAGTTGATCAGCTATCACCACAGCGGCCTAATGAGGTATCAGTTTATCTATTCCAATAAACGAAACGAAGCTTTTAAATTAGTAGGTACTTTGCGGGCATCATGAAAAGCTAGTCGCCGGATCATACGACTGTCCTTACAGAAATCTTTGTTTTATGTGTATAATAACTTGGTTGTTTGAGTCATCCCGTGAAGTTTTGGGTAACGAACTCCACATAAAAAAAACCCATCTGTAATTTTTTTATTTGAAGTTTCGTTACTCAAACCTACACGGGATAATTAAAAAACGTACTTAATCTTATAACAGGTACTGTTCCCTGTTATAGGTTTTTGTTTTAAAACATACGTTCGCCTTTCACATGCTGATGATTTTTTGTCAAGGAGAAACAGTGGCGAAGATAGATTTTCGAAAATGGAGGGGTTCACTTGGATGTGTCAAATGAAAAGCAACAACAACGCGTTGGTCTCGACGATGACACGATCCAAGATAGAGCTGCCTGTAGAAATATGCTGAGATATTACCGCCAAAACGGGCGATATGCCTACACCGCTGGTCGAGCAACGCGAAACCATGGAGCGGTATAAAGAACGAGGCAAGGAAGAAGAATGAGGGGATGAGTGGTCAGGATTTTTTTTCAGCATAGGAGAAATGCATTAAACTCAGAGGTTCTAAATAAAGAATTTAAGGAATAATCAACGATATATTGTTTCTACGCTTTTCGAACGAATCGCAATTTTCTTTAGTCCTTTAAGGTCTGGTATCGAGATCGAAAGAATTTTTTAGCTGAGATTCCGGAGGAGTAGGTTTGATACAGCAAAGCAAATATTGTTGTGGGGTGAACTTAAAATTAAAGGTTCGTCTGCAAAATCGAGGAATCGTTCTTGCACTGAAGATGGATGCGGTAAACATAGGTCTCAACGAGTGGTTTGTCTGCAGCATAATGTTGCAGAGTGAGGAAGCAGGACGTAAATACGTTGAGGCAGCCTCTATAAAGTAATAGCGAAAGATTATCCGTCAGGTGAGTGAACGAGATGGTTATGAGAAAAATTCTGCACAGCTGCACACCGGGTAACATGAAGTAGTATTGGTCAAGTTCAAGCCCGCTCATATGCCGCTGTATTACAAAATTTTCTTAGTAAATGCGTGATCTGTTCTTGTGGCAGTCGCACTATCTGAAAACAACTCTTGAAGAAATCCAACTATGGCTGAGGATTTGCCCGAAAACCGAATTCCGCAAGTATGTGTACAGCATTTTGTCTTCGAGATTCTGGTCACCTTAGATTAGTTAATTTGATCTCCTTCGACTATAATTGTTTTTGTAAAAATAGGATGATTATGCGGATTGGTTATGTCATGCACAAACTAAATCTTTTTTGTGCAATATGTTACTTTCAATCATTACCTAGCCTAACTTATTTCATGTTGCGTTCCCATGCTATTAACCAATCATTAATAGGTACTAAAAATCAATGAAACTTAAATGAGTCAAAGTATCTTAGTATGTATCTTTGCTGTTTCTTTTTTCACATTTTTTTTTTTGCCGCACCAAAGATAAGAGATGCGAATAGACAAACGTTGCATAAATGCATGACACATTTTGTCGTGCAAATTCTCCACTATTGAATACATACGAGTACGTACAGTATTTTGCAAAAAAAAACAAAACGTTTTGTTGATTTTTCTGTCATTTATGCTCTCACTTTTATACATTGCACGTTGTATCGGGCGGCACAATGTTTGTGGTTTTTCAAACTTTAAAAGTACGGACGATTGTATCGATGGCGTATTGGCAAAAACCATTCGTGCTTTACGTGAATGTTTCATTCATCTGTACAAATGCGAACGGGTGTATGATATCTGGCAATTCCTGTAAAATGCGCGGATGCATCGCAAAACTCATTGGCAAAACTAAACGCACCGAAGCATAGATAACCATGTTAAGTTGGGGCCAGTTACGAAAAAAAAGAATGTCTGTCATTGCACTCGTTTCGCTTACCAATAATATCACACGCAACATTGGTTTTCCGCAGGTTGGTTCAGCAGGTGTGAGTCGGTTACATAGCATAATGTCTTATCTAATTTTCTTGCTGGGTGTATAGGATTAGATGATACTTACGAATATAATCTATCGTTTATTTAATAAATTTATAATTACGTCAATAGACTAGAAAATGTTTCCCATAATATCATCCAGGCAGCCCACAATCTCTGCTGAACTGTAGCCAACAGATTTGAAGAACTTGTCTTAAAAATAGGGAAATTCCACTCCCTTATAAAGAACCTAGTTTTCGTGACTTTCTTGGAAATTTGAAGAATAGATCATAATTGCGAAAAATACCCCCCGCCCCCCATTGCAATAATTATATCCCCAAAACATATTATTTTTAATAGCTCGATGAATACTGAATTAGTTCAAAATAGTATGCAATTCTTAATGTTATCTTCAGGATTCAATTGCGACTACATTGCATAACATTCAAATTAAATGAATACATTGTTACTTTGTCTATGCATATCTCCATGATTCTCTTTCATAACATGATTGCGACGATAAAAACGAACGGAATTAATAAATAAAGGATTTGTACTTACGAGAAGTTAATTTTTTTCACCTATCTCATACTCGTAGCATAGACTAGACTAGACTAGACTAGACACTAAGATTTACCTAAGTTCCTAAGTGAAATGGTTGGTTACGCATGACCGATAGCGTGAAAATTGTGAAAGATATTATATGGTTCGTTATGTTGCATGCGATCCAATTGCTATCATGCAGATTGCAGATTGACGATTTGTTTGAATGCTGTTTTCTTAATAGAAGAGTAAATTGGTGTTGTGTAAAAAAAAACGAATCTAATTTGTGATTGTATCTGTAATTTCTGATAACCAGATCGTAATAGAAACAATTAGATCATTTGATTAAACAAACTTAATCTTTGAAGTACACTGAGGGCAGGGGCGAACCCAGGAATTTATTTCGGGGGGTGATTTGTATTTGCAAAGTGGCTCATGAAATACAACGTTTTAAATGTTCCTAGACCTTACGCTTAAGAGTGCCCATATACGGTCCGGTCGATTGACCAATCGATTGCGCATAATTGATCTGATGCCCGTACAGCACATACACTATGCAGTTTATCGTGCAGTCTGAAATGACAGAGTCACGGTCCACACGACACAACACAACATAGCGAAAATATTTTGTGGCGATGGAAAATTGACATCCATTGCTACTTTCGATGGAGAATGACCGCCACAACCGCAACATGAAAAATGACCACTGGCTTATGTCAACAAATCAGCAACTCAAAACACATGTCATCACGACAGATTGTATGAAAAATTGCATGACAATATGTTCCACACGTCCTATAAAAAAATTGGATTGGATGGTAAAAATTTCCAATCAAAAAATTGCATTCATCGATTGCACACAATCGATCTGATGCCCGTACATCGCATACACTATGCAAATAAATATTATATAAAATTTATCGTGCAATCTGAAATGACAGTCTCACAGTCCACACGACACAACACAACGTAGCGAAGATTATATATTTAATGGCGATGGAAGATGGACATCCATTGCTGCTTTCGATGGAGAATGGGCCTGTCTAGACACTTTCAATTTTCGTCTGTCTTCGTCATTTTGACAATTGAAACTTGGGATGTTTGCGAAAGCGCGCATGTGTGGACAAAGCTAATGACCGCCACAACCATAACATGAACATGGTTTATGTCAATAAATCAGCAACTGAAAACACATGATTATCATGACAGATTGTATGAAAAATTGCATGGCAATATATTCCACACGTCCATTTAAAAAATTGGATTGGATCGAATTTATCGGGCAATCAAAAAATTGCTTCAATTGATTGGAAGGTCTATGGGCACTATAAAACGATAGTCTGACGTCGGCAATAGGGAAAATCATCATTTAGGTATTTGATTTATCCATAATGATATGTTGTGTGAATTTTATTCATGCCTATAAATTTCATTTTAAAATTTCGGGGGGTGTTTTATCATCCAAATTCCCCCCTTGGGTTCGCCCCTGACTGAGGAAGCGCTCATCCTCGGAGTTATAGGTACTGTGTAACTTGTCCTAAAAATAGGGAAGCAATATAACACTGATTTGATCAGTGAAATTACAAAATCTACGCCCCTATATATCTAAAAATCGTGGCGCCAGGATTAGTCGAATTTTCCTCCTCAATTCCTCGTATGATAGCCTGCTGTCCAGTGCCGTCTTGCGCAAGCTGGCTGTCCGGAATTAGCTCTATGGAAGAACTATTTCAGAGAGACAGAGAGGCTCTGGTTTTGGGGATAAGGGTAGGGGTAAACGTAGTCAGGAAAACGACGATGCGGGAATGCCCGCAAGGCTCTATTGTAGGACCGTTTGTGTGGAACTTTATGATGGACGACTTGCTGGCATTCCTTCGAAGTAGGGTTAAATTCTGTGCTTACACCGGCGAGCTCCTCCTCCCGGTGGAGAGCCAAATGCGGCGTGAGCTTGAGGAAAAGTGTTCCCAACTAATGGGTATTTTCCATGCGTGTATTACCTTCGGAGCAGGAACTCTCATGGACTGGGGTAATTTACTCGTGGATGCTTTGATTGATTGACGTAGTACGAAAGTGCCGTCCAGTTTCTGAGAACTGACTTCATGTCCTGATTATCTGTCCGAGGTACTCGGATGTACGCGTGCTAGACCTCTTTGAGGTTATCTTAAATCAGACATGTCAAACTCGCAGCCCGCGGGCCGAATGCGGCCCACCTCGCAGTTTTGTGCGGCCCGCGGCCAGGTCGAAGAAGCACAATGTGTATCAGCACAAATGCTTAAAAATAAAAAAATAAAACGGGATGTTGAACTCAATCAGTTTAATAAAAAACTCACTAAAACTCGTCAGGAAGTCATTGGCTTATGCAAGCTCAAACTATGTATTTTAGAAATCTTCCTCTATACTACAAAAATAATTGTCAGACTATTATTTGAGGTACATTTGAGTAAGGCAGCCTTTTTTTGAGGAGGAAATTATGAAGCCTTTTCGTAAATTTGTTTTATCCCGAAATTCGATCCAGAAAAAGTTTTAGTCTTTGCCGAACGTAATAGTTACCTCCCACGCTTGCACTATAGTTCGCGTTCGCATCTTGGATTAAGACTTATTTTAAGGCCAAGCTCTAAAATTTATTAAACATGACCATTTCAGCTCAAATACACGATGTTTGCCTCATGGCGTATTAAGCTTCACTGGTACATGCGTTTGTTTCAAACCACTACACAAAACAAATTTTTGTCTATTTTTAACCAGAAAGATGTCCATTTTTGTTACAATTTTCGTTCGCAAGGCTTTTTATACCCTTCACTCGTAGAGTAAAGGGTATATTAACTTTGTCATGAAGTTTGTAACGCATTGAAGGAAGCATCTCCGACCATATAAAATATGTATATATATGATCAGCATGACGAGCTGAGTCGATTGGGCGATGTCCGTCTGTCTGTCTGTCCGTCTGTCCGTCTGTTGCTACGCGTTTTACTCGGCCAGTTTAACAGCTATCGAGCTGAAATTTTGCACAAATGTTTCTTTTTATTGCAGGCAGTTTGTATGTTTGAATCGCTAAAATCGGACCGTGGGGTCATGGGGCTGCCATACAAACCTAACCCCCCCAATTTGGTTTTTCTAAGAAAAACTTTTTCATGTGTTTACTAATTTCAACGAAATTTCACACAAATGTGTTTCTATTGATAACACAAAACATATGTAAGAATGGATCAAATCGGACCATGGGGTCATGGGGCTGCCATACAAACCTAACCCCCCAAATTAGGTTCTTCTAAGAAAAACTTTTTCATTTGTGCACCAATTTGAACCAAATTTCACACAAATGTGTTTCTATTGATGCCACAAAATATATGTAAGAATAAATAGAATCAGACTGTGGGGTCATGGGGCTGTCATACAAACCCAGCCCCCAAATTGAGTTTTTCTAAGAAAAACTTTTTTATTTGTCCACCAATTTCAATCAAACCTCATAAAAGTGCATTTCATTTGATGCCACAAAACATGTGTAAAAATGAATGGAATCGGACGATGGGGTCATGGGGCTATCATACAAAGCCAACCCCCTAAATTGAGTTCTTCTACGAAAAACTTTTTTATTTGTGCACCACTTTCAACCAAAACTCGTAAAAGTGCACTTCAATTGATGCCATAAATAATCGGACTTTGGAGTCATGGGGCTACCATACAAGCCCAACCTCCCCATTTTGGATCTTCTAAGAAACATTTTTTCTACACCAATTTAAAAAAAAACCTCAATGCGTCTTTATCAAAACAAAAAAAAGTAAAACAAATGGAATCGTACAATAAAGTTTTCTGAGATATTTTTTTTATTTTACCACTTATTCCAACCAAATCTCACACAAATATTGTTTCATCGACGCCACAGAATTTGTCAATATCAAATATTATGCGAAAACAGAAGGAAAAGAATGGGGAAGTATTAAATACAAGTCATAGGTTTGCCCCAAAAAACTTTTAGCCCGAGGAGAGTGAAGGGTATTCAAATTTCGGCCGCGCCCGAAATTAGCCTCGGTCTCGTTTTAGCTATTTTTTGGAATGACGGGTGCTACCATAAGCTGTCCAAAATTTGGCGGAAATTAATTCATAAATAATGAACGAACGTTGATAATCGAAATCAAATTTTCGGTTTGAGCACGTTCACTGTCTGACCGGTTTTCGTCGACATTACAATGTCGTCTGGTATCCGAAAATCCATATGAGTCACATGCGACTCATAGACGTGCACGGGGAGGAATGCTGTGTACACATTTGACTCATACACAGTGAACGGGTTAACTTTTTGTCTAATGTACCTCAATTTGTTCGAAGAAAATACGTAGCCTTAGGGACGTACCGAGCAAACATTTGTTGGGGGGTGAAAAGTAAAATTTTCCGACTAGATTTGAAAATTCACCAATTATAATTAGAGGTACGGAAATTTCGTTTTTATGGTATAGATGCGAATTTCGGAGAAAATTGCTCATTTATGCGAATCAATGCGAAATGTTCTAACTTGCACTTTAGCCACAAAAAAAGTTTATTTTTTTTCCAAAAATGTCAATCATTGGAGATAAATTTTCATCTCAGGTTTTTTTAGACGTTTTCCGTTAATAAGTGCAGAGAAATTGTTGAATGCAGAGAGTTTGGTAAATCACGGGCACGATGAATTAACTTTGTTTTCTGCAATGCGATTTTTTGGGAAGAGTTTTTCTCGTGGTTCGGCGAACTTTACATAAAAAAAAGATAAAAGCCTAATATCGTTACGGAATATACCTCAGAAGTTTCTCGTTTTACAGTTACCGTAACTCCTTGAGGAGATGTCTTGTCAACTACTAATTATAACTATGTGTGTTGTCTGAATTCAGAGTATGTGATGCAGTTGGTAGACACACTTCATACTTAATAATGAACACGGGGCGTTTTTTTTGCAACGCGAGTTTTGAACAGTGGTTTGCACATTTCATCGAAATTTCCAATATCCAAATTAGTTTATGTTTTTTATTTACGAAATTTCCGTAATTCTAAATATAATATATTTTTTTAGTGTTCATGTTAACATCGAAAAAAAGAAAGACAGAAACACGAAGGATTGTATGAATATATAGAAATTTGATTCAACCAATGATTGTGACCAATGAATAAGAAAATCTAAAAAGGAAATGCAAATAACCGCAAAATACACAAGATATGCGACTTTTTTTCGGGACCAAAATATTTTCTATTGTAACTTGATTTTGTAGCTTCGATAACATTTCTCGTACGAATTTTACATGGAAAATTAATTGCAAACAAAATCATGCACATGCGCAGCTTAATGATGTAACGACGTAGTAGGGGCGTCGGAAAAATGTTGGCAATGAATACGAATTTTCAAAATTAATAGATGCTTAAAATTAATTAATCTGTTCCTGTTACATAACTGTATACCAACAGCATCAACATTTACGTACACTATTGCCAAAAGTACATTTAAATGGGATTGCAAAGCGTTGCATGGTATAAATTCGTTTAAATACAAAATTTTAAATAGTGTGTATTCCAGTGCATTGCGGTTGAATACTCCAACCAATGAAAAAGCCAAAAAGTATTAAACCATACCAGCCCCTAACACTCAATTTCCTACGCCACTGCTAACTATAACAAAAACAAATTGTCCCCTTTATTTTCAGATATTTCGTTTCCTTCTTTTTCTTCTTCATTGGTTGTGACACGCCGTAACTTAATTTTGGACCATCGCTCCAGAATTCGATGTAATGTGATCCATTTTATCGACAATATCCTTTGCAGAAAACATTAGCATCAAATTGTCTAAACGTTCATCCCCCATTAATGATTATTCATCTCAATTTACTAAATGATCGTTCGCTAGAAGCTGATGATACTGGACACTGCCATCTAGATAGACAGGCCGGATTATCAGCTGATCTGTCAGTGGTCATGCAACACTAGTAGTGCCATGGTTGGTCATGGTCCGCGCTTAGTACTGCCAAAGTACCGCTCAGTACAATCCACAAATTGTCCACAATCCAAATATCAGTGGCTGTCAGCCTGTCATTTCGTGTGACTTGCTATGATATACACATGCCAGTGCGTTGATTTTTGAGATAAATATGGTAAGTACGATGTTGATGTATACTATTTTACCACTTGCACATCAAAAACACATTAAAGCAAACCATAACCTTTGTTTCGTAATAAACGCTCGGCATATTTAAACTTTTGGGTTCAGAAGCACTGGAGGTTGTGGGCTTTACAAATGTCAACTGTCACTGGTCACGAACGCACTTTGTCCACTTGTAGACGAACAAATTTCTGCAGTTCGGCCTGTCTATCTAGATGGCAGTGCACTGGACATGTCAAATGAAATGAAATTTGAATTTCAGCACGAAGGCAGTCAGGGATCTCCTTTGAAATACAAAAAGAACAATTACTGTTTTTATTCTAATTCCCAAATTTCGTGGGTTCGAATTTTAACTAATTGTGACTTATCGTTCCATTCTATACACCAACTGCGGTGCATGTCTGTAGTAATTATGGCATGGCAACTTACCAGCTCTATGGGAACTACGCGGAACTTTGTCTGTTTGGAGGAGAAGAGCCCCAACCTTCAGTCACAAGGTCAGCAACTCTACCTACTGAGCTATAGACGGTTAGAGGTCTCAAGTGCAAAGATTCCAATGTGACATTTCCGAAATTGAATAACTCGATATTTCTCCCGTTGGGGCTCTTCTCATCCAAACAGACAAAGTTCCGCGTAGTTCCCATAGAGCTGGTAAGTTGCCATGCCATAATTACTACAGACATGCACCGCAGTTGGTGTATAGAATGGAACGATAAGTCACAATTAGTACAAAAAGAAGTTTCGATCACCACAGTTCCGCATTTACTGAGATTATCGTGCAATTCCTATCGGCCGGAATTTGAAATATTTCTTGAAATGGTTGGAGCAGTTTGGCTATTCTTCTGTGGACTTTGAGATAAAAACGTCAAGAAGGATTTCAGCTGTAATTTGAGATGATTCGTCCAATTTTTTTCGGAGCACGACAAGTTCGGTGTTGTTTTTTTAGTCCGATTCAGGGTAAATATCTAATTTTCTTGCGAAAATCATGGAGCTTTGCACTAACGCATTGATTATCCTGTCGTTGTTAATGTCTTTAGACGTCTTTATTGTACTGCGAATGAGTTTTTTGGCGTCAATAATTTTAAGGGCCTGAGCTTCCAAATTTTCAGTTAAAATTTTCAATTTGAACATTAGTTATATGTTGTTATGCCGAATAGCTCTGTTAATAAGTATGTACATTCAATTATATACTTTAAAATTCGCAACTTTAAAATGTTTATATTCTTAAACATCGACAGGTATTCTTTTGTAAATTTATTAATGCCGAAAGTCGCAATCCTACATATTTCCACTGAGGTCAAATTTGCCGACTGCAGATGAGAATTTAAAATGTTAGGGGGGTAGATACGTCCCTGCGTAGCCTTCTATACGCGTTTTCATTTTTTTTTCTGCGGCCCGCTTCAACCTGAAAACAGTGAAATTTGGCCCAGGCCAAGCTTTGACTTTGACACCCCTGTCCTAAATAATGGAGTCGCGGATGTGACGGGGTGTTTGACCAAAAAAGAACCTATCAGAGCTCTGAATGTATTTGCTCTTGAATCATTTAGACGCCGAACGCTGCAGGTACGTGATTGAGTAGCAAGATTAGCAAAGCTATACTGATGTCTATAGCGTTGTAACTTGTTCATTGTTGGGTATTTATTTATTTATTTAATACTTAATATTACAAAACGGGAATAAATTCCCAAAACATGTAATGTAAAGAATTCAAAGTAAGGAAAATAAGTATAAAGGAAAAATAAACTTATAAAAGTAAAGAAAAAAAAAACAAAGAAAAGAAAAAAAAATAAGTTCAAACTACAATTCAAAAAGTTAAAATAATAAAAAAAACAATTAAAATTCAAAAAGTTAAATGAAAAATAATTAAAGTTTTTGTAGCAAGGTGCTTTTTAAAGAAAAAAAAGAAGAAGGCAACGGACCAATCTCCAATCGGTCGTAGTTTCTCATAGCTCTAAGTAACGGAGAGTTTTTATAAATAGAGAGTGAAGATTGAGGAGGATTGAAAATTGCAACTGATCGAGTGTTGTAAGATGGAAACCGATATTTTATATCTTCTATGAGTGATGAAGTAGTAAGACCCTTGCATAACCTGTAAAGGAAACACTGGTCAAGACAGTCTCTTCTTTTACTTAGTGATGGTAGATTTAGGAAATTAAGCCGATCTTGATAAGGCCTATAAGCCAAGTTATATTTAAACAATAAGGTTCTAGAAAACTTTCTCTGAACTTTTTCTAATGCATCACGAGAAACAGAAGAATAAGGAGACCAAACTACCGAGGCGAATTCTAATATGCTGCGTACTAGTGTCACAAATAAGTTCACACAAGTATTAATAGATTCAAAGCTAGAGGAGCACCGTAAAACGAACCCAGCTAGTTTCGACGATTTGCTAATAATCGACGAGTAGTGATCAGTAAAACGTAATTTACAATCAAAAACAACCCCTAGATCTGTAACCGTAGAAACACATTGGAGGGGAATGGAGTTAATTTGGTATTGAAAAATGAAAGGAGTAGATTTCAGCGAATATACCATAACGGAGCACTTAGAAATATTAAGATCCAGCTCGTTAGAGATACACCAGGACGTAAAGCTATCCAAATCGGATTGCAAAGCTATACAATCAGAAATAGATGAAATAGCTGAAAATAGTTTGCTATCATCGGCGTAAAAGAGAGAGTGACAGTTAAGACAAGATGGAAGATCGTTTAAAAAAAGTAAAAAAAGAAGGGGACCTAAAATAGATCCTTGTGGCACACCTGATGATGGACAAAATTCGGAAGAGGTTAAATTTTGGAAAACAACTCTAGATGAGCGATCATTAAGATAAGAGAAGATCCATACAATAAGGTAAGATGGGAATCCCAATGCAGTTAATTTATTAAGAAGAATTTGGTGGTTGACGTTGTCAAATGCTTTTGCGAAGTCTGTATAAATTACATGTACGTCCAAGTGCTTATTGAAGGATTTTGACACAAAATTAACAAGTTCAACTAAGTTGGTGATAACGGATTTGTTTTTGGAGAATCCATGTTGTTGATCCTTAATAAGATAACTAAAATGTTCATGAATGAACTTATATACAATCTTTTCAAGAAGTTTCGAAAAGGATGACAGAAGAGAGATAGGCCTATAGTTAGACACAGAATTAGGATCGCCCTTTTTCGGTATGGGAACCACATACGACGATTTCCACTGAGTTGGGAAAACACCTTCATGTAGGCTTTTACTAAATAAAATGGCGAGAGGTTTAGATATGGAAAATTGTGTTTCTTTTAAAAACGAATTTGGGATTCCATCAGGTCCTGAAGAAGAATTAGTTTTACAAGAAGATATAAGTAATTCAACATAGGATGGTAAAATGAGAGGTGGTAAATTTAAATTGTCCATTTCTTGAGGTACAACAGGAGGACAAGTTAATGAAGATGTTTTAAAAGTACTGGCAAAAAATGTTGCAAAAAGCTCACACATTTCAGAAGGGTTATCTGCGCTTATATTGTTGAAGGTGAGAATGGAAGGCTGATTTGAAGAAGATCTCAAGTTTTTTACATAGGACCAAAATATTTTACTCTCATTGTTCCTCAGACTGTCCTCAACAGTCTTAATATAGACAGACCGAGCAAGTGAGATTAGCCGTTTGATCCTCGATCTAAGGCAGCGAAACATTATGCGGTCGGATTGGTGTCCATAACGTTTCAAACGAGTGTGAAGTCGCTTCTTTTTTAGAATCAAGTTTCGAATCTGAGGTGTAAACCAAATCGGACCTTTTCGAAGCTTTAAATTAGATATTGGGACGTATTCATATAAGATGTTATGTAAAATAGTATAGAAAGTAGCTACAGCTGTTTCGCAATCAAGGTCTTTTAAAATAAAGTACCAATTCATTTGATTCAATTTCTCATTAATTGCTACATAATTTGCTTTTCTGAAATTGAATCTACGACGCATAACCTTAGAACGATAAGGGGATAAGTTAATGTTGATCTCATTGGCGATAGCCGGGTGATAAGGATCACAAGGTACGTATCCAGATGTACGCGTGGATGATGAAAATCCACCCAAAGGAATGTTACTAAACTGAAGGTCGAGGATACGCCCCATGAAGTTTGGAAACACATTGAATTGGAGAAGGTTACACGATTGCATAAAGGCTGACAGAGACCTAAAAAGAGCCAAGGAAGTAGATGCTAGAGGGAGACCTGGACTATTAGGCCACTTAATGCTAGGAAGATTAAAGTCCCCACAAACTATTAAGTATGAATTAGGGAAACATACGTTCATGGTATCTGATAAATGACTGAAGAGACTCTCATAAACATCTAAAGAAGAATTACAAGGAACAAACACACAGGCAACTAATAACGGTGTAGAAACAGAATTAATTTTTACGATTACACAATCATAAGGTTTAGAATGAGAAGTAGAGACAAGCACACATTGAATATGATCACGAACAGCAATTAGCGATCCGCCTCCAGTAGAAAGTCCTAGAAGATCAAGGTTTCTATCACAACGGAAGGTAACACACCCCTCCAGAATTTCACCACTATTTATAGAAGAGTTAAGCCAAGTCTCCGTCAAACAAATGATGTCATGGTTGAATGATAAAGAAGAAAGATTAAGAGATTGGAGTTTGGTACGTAACGTACGTGAAATTAGTAAAGGTATTTATATTTATTTTGGGGTTCTTGTTGACCGTCGTTTCGGAAAATTTCGCCTAGTAAATCCTTTTATTAAAACACCAGCAGGCCAAAAGGAGGATTCACAAGGCGACGATAGATCATTCGGCAAAGTAAGTTTAAATGACGAAACAATCCTGTTAGGAATATTATCCTTGGTAAGCTTCTTACAGATGAAAATAGGAGGATCAAATCCCAGCTTGTTGATGACATACTGTTTTACTTCAGCTTCCGTAGTGTCGTACGCTAGTCTTGACACAAACAATTGCTTGGGAGGAGTACACACTCGAAGGTCGTTAACGGCGGATTGAGCAGCTACAACGGATAAAGGAACGACCAGATTTGAAGTTGCAGATGAGTTGTACGATTGAGAACTGAGAACAGAGGTGTCAGATGAGCAAGATGCAGCAGGCTCGTTGTTTTCAGTTGGAGTGATCTTAGCACGTGATCTCGTGATGACGCCCTCAGATGAAGACGCAGTTGCAAGTCCTGGTACTGACGCAACAATATTTTTGTGGCTGTTGTCGGGGCACAATTTTTGCTGCAATGCCTTAAATTTTGCTCATAGTACGTCAAGTTCTCTACGGAAATCGTCTAAGAGCTGTTGATGGGATAAATTGTTGCTATTTGATCTGCATTCAGGGCAAAACCACCGCAACCCATTGTTTTTTGATAAAATATCGACTATTGAACCTGCGATATCGGTACAGTTCGGATGATAACGCCGACCACATATGCCAGCACAGGCGATGATGGGAGCAATTGACTGGCCACAGTTTGTTGCACACTCCATTTCCAAAAAAATAAGTTTTGTAAGAAAAAAAAAAAAAATCGAAGTTCTAATGTTCGATACTGCCAACTCAACCCTGCGCGGGTATAAAAGTCAAAAGATAAAATGTTTTTGTAACGCGCCTAAGTGTATGCAAAATTAAAGCACAATAAGTGACAGCTGAAATATCACTCAGACACAAATTGCACTCAAAATCAAGAATCACTCTAATTCGAAGTCACTTTTCACAAGATTATGAAATAAGTAAATAAACAGTCTCAGCTGATTCTTAAGAAAATGCACTAACACAAGAATCACGAACGACCCGAGTCGTATAGTCAATGCATAGAGCGATTATGTTCAATGATTTAGTGTCTTATGTTCTGTTTTTGCATATAATAGTTCACTTTCACGACTGTCATCCAGTGATGATAAACACTGTTGATGATTAATTCGGTGAACATTCGAGTAATCCGACGCACTTCATACGAGAATAATAGTTCAAAGTAATATGGAAGCACCAGGTAAAAAACATATAATAATTATAATTATTAAAATGGTAAATTGCAAATTTTTTCAGAACAAATTTTAGCGCGGTTGAATGAATTGACAGTTGACAGTTGATGATAGTAAAGGGGTAGTTGATGGGTAGTAAAGTGTATGACAAGCAGGGGACACCCCCACGGGCTCTGAGACATTGCGTTTATTCCAGAGGGACTATCCCTCTCCCCCGTATAATTAAGTTCACCAGTCCTACGTGGTTGTGCAAGGCGTCCACACTGCACCAGAGGCAGTGGGTGGGGCAAAACGTCTATTGCGAGAGCAGAGGTCCCTTAACTTTTAGCATGGGAAGTCGAAAGGCGACAACGGCCCGTGAAGTTGGGCTACAACCGGGTGCGGATACCCATAGAACGGCAGAGGTAGTAGAAAGACCTCGCATCTAGCAGTATGTAAACGCAAACCTTAACACTTGCTAAGAAAAACAGTTACACCGCACGAGGGGCGCTGATTGACATCACAAAATCAATCCGTTTCACCTATTCAAGGCCGTCTGATAATCCTTCACGGTATGTACAGATAGAGACGTTAAACTACCCTTCGGACATCTGTGGCTTTGCCTTTCCGCAGGGGAGTCTGTGTGGCATAATCCGTGTGACCTATTCAAGGCCGTCTGATAAACCTTCACGGTAGGCATAGACGTTAAACTCCCTTTCGGACATCTTTGGCTTTGCCTTCCCGCGGGGGAGTCTGTGTCGCCTAATCCGTGTGACCTATTCAAGATCGCCTGATAAATCTTCACGGTAGGCATAGACGTTTAACTCCCCTTCGGACATCTTGCCTTCCCGCAGGGAAGTCTGTCCCTGTCGTATGACACAGGATAAATGTGTGTCGCATGCCAAACACATTTTTGGTGAGTTTTGACACCACCACTATCCCATGAACACGAGTCATGTAGGGTGGCTTACGGCATTAATGACTTTCTCCCTCTTATTTCAGATGTTCAGCCGACTACATTTGCAGCGTTTCCTTGCTAGGGAGGAACTAGTTGTAACCGAATTTGTAAAGCCTCGAAGAGGCTAGTTAGGGAGAATTGCCTTGTGCAATATGCCTACGCGCCTATTACCTAACAAGTTTTTCGATTGAAGCCCACACAGACCGAGTCGCATTGCTGCCTAGTAAATGCAAGGAGCCGTCTGCATTGAAAAGTAGCGCTACTTGGCCAGAGAAGGATCACACCTGCCATTGAGAAGTCTTTAGTGAATAGTGTATACCTCGGGGATGGGCGTGCTCAGGAGGCCATGACCTCTACCCATCTAGGCGTTGGAATCGAGGTGATTGTGGTGTTAGCCAATTCGACCAGCTGAAGCCGCAACCTATGGAAAGGTTCCGTATGGAGGTATCTCTGTCAAGAAAATCTGGCTTAAAACCGAATAAACAGCAATGCCCGCATTTCGGTATGGCCTATGGCTAAGGTACTCCTTTCTCGCGGCGCCAGTGAACGCAGACTGACTGTAGCTTAACCTGAAGAACCCTCGCACCGTGGCATTCAATGGATCTTGAAGTCTAATCGACACTATCTGTCTCATTAGTACCCATTTTGTTTTTAATTATAATAAAAAAATGGAAAATCGAATTAGGTTTTTATGTTTATACCAAGGCCAGGCACGCACAGAGGGTGGGGCAAAAGGGACAATTTCCACCGGACCCTGCGTCGGAAAGGGCCTCAAAAAGTGGTCGCACACACGTAGTTTGCAAAATTATTACACAAATCGATGTTCTGATCAACAGCACACTCTGCCGAGATTCACCCAATTAATCGGAGATAAAAAAAAATCTCAATGTTTTCAATTGCTTGTATTTTGAACTTTTTGCATACCTAGTAAATCGTTACGCGGAGAAAAATAGGCAAACAAATGCAGCCTTGCTAGATAAACGTGGCGTGAGGCGTGAAATTGGACTTCCTGATAGGTCTCCTCGAATTTGGAAATTACTTTATCTGGATTGCATTTTCTACCGAAATCTCTACACAACAGTATATTTCCGGTCAACGCTTTAAAGTGCTCTCTCAAAATTAATGAGCATGAGGTTAAATGCGTTGTGAAAAATTTCAACATCTAGCTGTAGGATTGACTTGACGATATTTCGACTAGTGTTGAGGTATCAGCATCCTGTAACCCCGTGGATACGAGCATGTGTGTACTTTTCTCTCAAAATGGCCAAATTTTGCACAGTAATGAAAATAGGCAAAATGGGACCACAGGGATCCCCTTTACCTAAAATGTTGATCAATGCCTAAATGTGATAAATCTTTAAAATTTATGGAAAGTGAAGTAGGTTTAGCTAATGGATAACGCATCTACCAAGCCAGTTATATCTTTCAATAGAACGTCAAAATTGTCAAATTTGAGTCAAATTGTAATTGTGGAATGTTGAGTAAAAAAATTTTCAAGAACCTAAATACTTTCTAATTGTTACAAATTACCGACAATGTGTGCACAAATGAACCATGAGTGTCATATTTTCGAAATTTTCGAAATGTTCTTATCTTTTGAGACTTCTATCTAGCTGACTATTGATTTGGTGGCCCTGAGCGTTGCTGCACTACATTTTTTTTTCGATATAGAGTCCTAACTCCCCACGGATAGATTCCTTTAATTGTTTCAACGCGCGTGGAATAAAGAGAATAAAATTAGAAGTGGTTGATTCGGGGATTGATTGGAATGTCGTCAAATTTCGTTATAACCCTACCTAAAACCTCCGCTGTTTTTCGTTCTCGTATGCTATACTTATCGACAGCTTGTACGTACATTCGGGTTTCATCCTAGCCAATCAGAACAATAATAATCAATTGCATTTTCCGATGTTAGCATTTTTATTTATAGAAAGATTATCATTATTTGGCATCACATTTTTTGGCAAGGGTGGTGGGGTGTATTAAATGTCTTAGGGAAAACATTTTTTTGCGTGAATTCTTACGATCCCGTGTGTTTACCTATAATAATGTAGAAGATGATTAACGCATACAACGATTGACGCAGTATTGCGTAGATGACCGAGAGCTCGCTGCGAGTATTCAGCAGGTGAACAACACTACAAACATATTGATTCGCGGGTTTGGCAGTAGTTGACAATATGTTTTTTAAATAGATTCGAGGACGTCACTTTAATTGGGTCTTAGCTAGCCCTTTTATTTATGTTGAAGGTGGCCTATAGACGATATATGGATGTTAAAATAGAGGATTCCTTGAGACGAGGAGAATGCATGCATTTTTGAAAAAGGATATTTCCACCAAAAAGGACATTCTTCGACAAGAAGCAGTGTACGGACATTATGCATGTCGTTCGAAACAGGGAGTTTAGGAGAATAGTATATGATCAGTTTTAAAGGATTTTCGGACTTCTGGAGTAACAAGATAATAGTAGATCCTTGTTTAAATGAAGGTGAATGTCATAGTAGTTAAATAAATTCTTCTGGAGCGATTCTTACATTCAAAAAGCCCTTATTTTGCAGTTAACCGTTTTATGGGCAACATGAATCTCATTTAAGAGAGGATGCTCAGGAGCTGGTGCGCAACCAGAGTCTTTGAGGAGGGAGAATTGAGGTTGGCGTCGCAAGAAATAATCCCGATATTTTACAGTTTATAAAACAGAAACAGATTTGGATTTGTTGCAGATTCTTGCGCATGTTTTAACCCATGGTGTTCAGGTATAGAAATCTAAAAGGTAAAATATTATTAAACCAGGCAGATGTATTTACGAAGCAAATTTTGACGACATTTAAAAAAAACTTCCCCACCTACGATCAAAAAAATATATAGATAGAGCCATAGACCAAACAATGTGTACCCATTTACTAGCACATTCATAATATCAGTGGCGTGCACATTTTTACAAGGGGTAGGTCGTGTAATTTAGTATTAATTGGAATTTAGGTTTTAAATCGCTTTGATAGCACGTGGCAGTCATGTAACCTATATGTTCTTCAACACAAAATCGCTTTTACGCAATCGTTGCAACGATTTTATCATTTCATGCAATTGAGCCCCTTTCTTCTTCTTCCTTGCCTCGTTCTTTATACCGCTCCATGGCTTCGCGTTGCTTGACCCGCGGTGTAGGCACATCGCCCGTTTTGGCGATAATATCTCAGCATATTTCTACAGGCAGCTCTATCTTGGATCGTGTCATCGCCGAGACCAATGCGTTGTTGTTGCTTTTTCATTTGACACATCCAGGTGTTCTTCGGTCTGCCTCTGGCCTTGGGTCCATCAAGGGGAACTTCCATTGATATCGCTTTCTTTGCGGGGTTCTCAGGCGGACGCCGTTGAACATGGCAATTGAGCCCCTTTAATCATACTTTTTCCCTACTCCCTTGTGCGAGACTAAAATGCAACACAACCAATGTACTGGGGTGACAACCTGACTAGCAAAACAATCGTTCGGATACAAAGAGAAGAAGAAACGAGAGAAAATCACTTTTCGATAGTCCATTTGTACGGATCACAACTTGTTCATCATCCCTGCACGTTTGTCTTCTTATTTTTTTTGGGTTTGCGAAAATTCAGAACAGGTATAATCAAAGGAACAGGTCAATACATTTCGTATCTGTCATACTGTACAGCGTGATTGCAAATTAATTGGCCTGTCCGCAAAGATGACCATCTTTTTTTCCCAAAAATACATTTGGAGCATGCAGAGCATGCGATCTTTGTTTAATACCCTCTCTGTAAAATTTAGGGAAGTACTTCACTGGGAACCTATCGGTTATATTAAAAGGACTAAATGTCCCTTTTTATCTTAAATTGAACATTATCAAAACGCTGACTAAGCTAAGAATAGTTATCTGTACAAGATAAATAAATTCAAGTCGGTAGGAGGAGGTAAAATGATATAAAAAGAGTTTTAAAAGGAAGTGCCGATTCCAACGGGGGACTTTTTGAATTATGTATTTAGTATGTGCTTTCTCTTGTTAAAAAAATAAGGCAACATTTTTAGAAAATAGCGTTTTACGGAACCCACAAGAGGTGCAATTTTGTTGGTTGCAAGAAACTCATATGAAAAGAAGTTTTCGCTCCACTAAAACAAATCAAGGTACATACTAATTTTCTTTCGCAAATATTATCATAATGGCACACAGTCAATGGCATCCTCATCTAGAGGATCAAGAACAGCTGTCACTTCCGAACTTTAGTTCTTCTTCTTCTTCCTTGCCTTATTCTTTCTACCGCTCCATGGTCTCGCGTTGCTCGACCTGCGGTGTAGGCACATCGCCCGTTTTGGCGGTAATATCTCAGCATATTTCTGCAGGCAGCTCTATCTTGGATCGTGTCATCGCCGAGACCAATGCGTTGTTGTTGCTTTTTCATTTCACACATCCAGGTGTTCTTCGGTCTGCCTCTGGCCTTGGGTCCATCAAGTGGAACTTCCATTGATATCGCTTTCTTTGCGGGCTTCTCAGGCGGACGCCGTTAAACATGGCAATACCAATCCATTTGTCGGTCTTCGAGCTTTTCGGTGGTTGGTTGGTCTATGGACAAGCTGCCTCGGATGTAGCTACTCTTACACCAACTGACATGCGTAACATTTTCATTTTCGCATGTCAGTTGGTGTAAAAAAAAATTCCGAACTTTAGTTAATCAATAATTAATATCCAACAACCTGCCGAAGCTTGTTTTCAACGCGAAACCAATTTCCTTAAGAAATCGTCCTTTTTGGTACACCTTCTCCGTCACATGAGACACTCAGATGCATAGGCTAACCAATCAAACATATACACCCTTCTGATTAGTAAGCGCTCTGTGGTCACTTCTGTTCTACATTATTACCGGCAAAGCCACAGAATCAAATTGCCTTCTTGAATAAAATAAATAACAGGCGCGACAATCCAGCATTGGAGTAAGGCCGCAGGATGTGTTAGTGACATCCTATTTCCAAGATCTGATCTGCTTTTTGTTGAGGTAATGAGATCAGCATCACGCTTTATCCCCATATATGGATACTCGTTTAACATCTGAGTGAGATCATAGTCCGTCACAAGCTCGTGAGTTCGAAAAACACCATGATCCATGGTGAGATTCGAACTCATGACCCTGTGCACCGAAGGTGCGCGCACTAACCGCTAGACCAGCCAGACTACCAATTCATATAAGTTTTCAAACCACCATCATTTTTCAGCGGATGGACGATAATCGCATGCCAAAGAAAGTAATGAACGCACAACGAATTGACGGAGCGAGGTTGCGTGGACGACCGAGAGCTCGCTGGGAGAACTCCGTAGGTGAAGACGCCCACCAGCTGCTGGGCTTCCGAAACTGAAGGACAAGGTCACCGTAATCGCGACAATTGGAGGTCAACGATTCAGGCGGCCAAAGACCGACGCGACGTCGGGCTATCGTGCCACATTGATGATGATGATCATTTTTCAAAGTTACCCATGTAAGTACCTACCTTACTGTTCGGATTTTGTGTTCAGATTTTTGGCTATTTCATTTCTTTCTGAAGCCTGAAATTTTTTTTTCATCCAACAACCAAGTTAATGAGAACGAGCACATCACCTTAATTAACTGTGTTTCTACGCCTTCTACCTAAATGATGCGGATGCCGAAAGTGTACAAAATCGAGGATGCTGAAGAAAAGCTAACTTAAACCATTAGGTATGTAACATTAGGATTAGGAACTATTCGATGCTAGAAAACGTTAATAAGCTTCCTTGATCCCGTTCGCGATCCTCATGTAATACAAAACAATATAACAAGTGGGAATAGGAATACGAAAAGCTTATCCCAGTCCATCGACGGCGATACATCAGTGCCAGATAAGTCTAGAGTCTAGGAGTTTTCACAACCAGATCCTGCATGAGCAATCTTATTTTCCAGTGAAATACACTCGGAAACTTTTAACGAATTCGGGAATGCAACAACACAGTTCAAATACTAAAGCAACTAAAAACCCTATCCACCTAAATAATTGGAAGAAGAAAAATAAGTAAAAACACAGTTTGTTTTTGGATCAGAAAACTCAATATTCATTTCTTTCATAATCAAAGAAAAATTGTTTCCAAATAATATACAATAGACATTATTAATATATTTCAATGTGTTTATGTATATAAGTGTAATAAATTGTATATCTTAAAATTAAATTTCTATATATATATAAATTTATATAAATATTTATAATCAGCCCCGGTTGTGGGTGTCAAAAACTTCAATAAATACGAGTTTTGCACTAAAAAAATTTCATATTATCTTTTATATATAAATAACCTTAACCAATTCTAAAATAGTTAACTCTAACTAATAATAATATAGATATTAGTTAATTAATTAATTTGTTATAAAAAAAAATATTTTCGATATTTGGTACTTTTGAATCGTTTTTTTTTCGGCAAAGAAAAATATGTGTTTAGCGCAACAAAATTTATTGTATATTTGCGCGCTCGTTAATGTATAATGTTAATATAATAATGTTAATAAATTAATTAATAAATATTTTTGTTAATATTAATATCAATAAGTTATCAATTTGTCAAAAAACCCTTACTAACTAATGACTTGAATGTTTTTTTGGAAGGTTTTAATTTCAATGTTGCAAAATATTATGTACGAAAGCGTACTTTGGAAAATAAAAAAATAAATGCGTATAAGTATTAGAACAAAAACTACATAAGCATAAGCATAAGCAAATAGAGATGATGTATGCTCTTAACAATAATCTAGTGACAAGAAGAAAAAAAGTTGTTAATAAAAAAAAACAGAAAAAAATCAATACGTTTATATTTAAATAAACCTGCTCCATAATGCCCTGTCTTTATAGCTTCCCTAGTTAATTTACATATTTTTTTGGTATTTTTTTTTAATTTTTTTTTTCAAATTTCAATTCAACTGTCCCATAATAAACTTCTCTTACACACTAAAATTACAATAGAAAAATACACGAGTAAAACCGCCTATTGTAAAGACTACCTAATAGCTACTAATTGATATTAAAAAATATAATATGTATATGTTTATTTATATATAATAATATATAATAATGGAGCTGGCTATCACTACACCAAGCGCACAAAAAATCACACAGCAAAAAACTTACATTTTACGTACATAACAATGATATTTTTGTTTTTAGAAAAATACGAAACGAAAGATACACACGTCATTCGCATGTCATTATGAAACAACCCTTGAGAGATTATATTGCGAAAATCGTAATAATGATGTGTTTTGGTCCAATGAAAGGGTGTGGGGGGACGTTTCATTATTGTAGAGAGTTCAATTAATATTAACACACTTTTAACTCTTTTAAGAAACATATTTCAAACGTTCGAAGAACACAATAAAAATTACTAATTTTCAGTCTTAGGATTAGTAGATTCTTTTTAATTTACTTTTTTTTTAATTCAATAAAAAATGCATATGTAATGTCTATTTTTTTTTATGTATCATGGAAGTGGTTCCTGGAAACCCTATCCTGACCAACGCAGCGCTATCTGAGATACAGCTTTTAGACGTTTTCGCCTAAAGCGGATTACGGCCTGTATGCTTGGATGATGTGGTTCGTGGCCGCTGAATGTCAGTGCGAACGGTTTTCCTAAAAATATCCAGTGTAACGGTAAGACGCAGGACACAATTTGAATTGCAATTTATTTTTACCTTAGAAATTACAGTTTTGAATTGTCTCATTCAGAATTGAAGACATCTTTTTATTTAGTAGATGGAATTTCATTGAGGTAATTTTGTACGTCCGATCATTTAAAAACCCTAAGGCGCAACCACAACGTACCCATATCCGACCGATGTTTTACACTGATTTTGCAATGAAAACAATCGCATACAAACAGAAAAATTCTTCAGTGAAATGTGCTCCCATAAGTAATCTGCGTTAACCAAAGCTTCTCTGTTCTACTTTCCTCATGTTTCCACATTAATGGCATAATGAAATTGACAAATTGCAGCAGTGGTGATCCTCGTAGGAGTTTCTGACAGTGAAATCAACTCTCTCAACTCTTAAAACTCTCAAGTCAATGTTTTGGGCTTGCAAATTGTCATGAATATCCTTGTGGCTCCCTTACAAAGTGTCTTTAGTCCCTTCTAGTGCTACGTAGTTAAAATTTGAATCGATTACTCTAGAAGAAGCCCGATTCAGCATCAAGTGTTATTTTTTAATTCGCTTGGTTTTGAAATCTTTGATTTGATTTATTTCAAACCATTAACACAGATACTCCCAATCAATAGGATTATTCCATTTGAAAAATGTCTGTAAGTCGGAAAGTGTTAACGGTATTTTCTTCAAAACTTGGTAACAATATTTTCAGCAACCTGCTTGTTCTTTTAATAACGCGAGATTTCAACCCCAGAGTCCCGTTAGGATTTTCTTACGAGCATTCTTAAGAACAGTACAAATGTCAGTCATTAGCATATCCAGACATGGGCGTAGCCAGGATTTCGATCAGGGGGGCAAGCCCGAATTTTTTTCAATATCATGTTTTTTCTTAGGAGTTGAAATTGTTGGTCGCGAAAGTATTGGAAGGCAAATTTTAAGAAAGGATGGTCGAGAATAATTGTCTACACCATTTAACGAAAAATGGCACCTGCACAGCAAAAAAACCGGAGTGATTTTCACTCGGAATCGGTGTCGAATAGTGTCCATCCGAATCGGAATCGAATTTATACAACATGTGGCTTCGCTCGACCACCAAATTCACTCCGATCGGTGGATACACAAAATACCAAAATCGGATGAAATTAGCCCCAGCACAAAAACTTGATTGAACATGTTACGGAATTGATCCGATAGGTGTAATACTCAATACCAAATGGGATATTCTTTGCAATGTGTCCGAAAAAGGTTTCAATTTAGAAGTTTCGTCCGTTTCGGATTCTTTTCTAATAAAACCCCTGATGGCGGTGTTATTTTGAGCATGTTTACTCCGAAATAATTTTTCTTTTTTATCCTATCGGATTTTCTTGCTCGAATACCCGGAATTTTTTTGCTGTGTGTACGTGTTTAGACTTTTACTGGTGATTCTGATTGCATTCAACTGGGCTCCAATTTCAGCTTTTTGGACACTAGCTTGTCTATATTCAGTGGTATTTTTATCTCTCGGGCTGCATAGTCCACTTGCGATTTAAAAGAAATAGACCAAGATATCAGTTTGTGTCGTCTGTCACTGTTTTTCTTCTGAGAAAATTTTTTAAATCTTTTTTTAATAGAAATACGGTTTACGATTACGATTTCCTCCAAATTAAACAAAATATTAACAGTGAATCTTGATAAAATAACTTAAAAGACACTCGTTCTTTACAAGGTCCCTAACTAGGCAAAGCTGTATACAATTGGTCACTACAATCCCTTTCAGATGTACATAATGTAGTTAAATTCCACTACCTTCACAGAGAGGCCTTCATGTGACCGTTGAAATTGTTTTATGCAGCTCAGTAGTCATGAAATGAAACCGATTTTTTTACTACATCGGTACAAAAATGTTTTACCATAATCATCGACCAGGGTAAGGGGGTCTGGCTACGCCCATGGTTCCAGAGGAAATCAAGCATCAAATGAAATGGTTCCAAAGGATAAATTTCTTCTGGAAAATTTAGCTTGTAATGAGTATAACTTTCTTTAAGTAATTTGAGCTCAAAATTTCAATCGAAGATTGAATTGTATAGGTTTTAAGGGTGATTTAAGTTAATTTCATCCGGAGCTCCTCTAGTCGCTTGTAGAAGCGCTTCAGTGTTCTTAAACTATCGTCTAACGATATACACTTACGGTCAAAAGTATCGACTCAACCTAATAGCGCGTGTATTTGTACGTGTTTTTTGGAAAGTATGATAGTTATTCATAAAAGTCGTATGTCGTTTAAAAGTTCGAAACCTTAGCTACCTGTTGGTACCCTTTTTATCAACATTTGCTTTGCACTTTTTAAATTATTGCCACTTGTAACAAAAAACCCAGAAAAATTGAAGTTTCAGGTAAAGGTCAGGTCAGGTAAACTACCCCTATAAAAGCGCCCGTAATCGGTTTCTCATTATCAGTTGCATCGGGAAAGTTAGGTAACTTACCTCTGAAGTAATTTCAATCACTGTTTTCTCATCAATGGATACGACGCCAGATCAGGCGGCACAAGTTGTAGCCCTATTGTCGGAGAATCATAGTCAGCGAACCGTCGCTCGCCGTCTTGGAATGAGTCAGTCTGCTGTCTCGAGAGTTAGCAGGAGATTTCGAGAGACTGGTAGCTTTAATTCGAGACCAAGAACGGGCCGCCCTCGATCCACTTCAGAGAGAGACGACCGTTTCATTGTAACAAGTACGTTACGAAATCGTTTCCTCACGGGTGTTGCTGCGCAGCGGAACCTGAGGCGTGTTCGCGGAGTAGCTGTCAGTGACCGCACGGTAAGGAGACGATTAAGGGAAGCGAATATCACTCCAAGACGGCCTGCCAGGGGCCCCAAATTGACTGCACGACACCGACAAGCGCGCCTCTTATTTGCTCGTAATCATCTTACTTGGAGCGATACGGAATGGAGCTCAGTATTGTTCACTGACGAGTCGAGAATGTGTCTGCATGTCAGTGACAGAAGATGTCGAGTCTACAGGCGTCCAACTGAGCGATTTGCGCAGTGCTGTTTCACTGAAACGGTTGCATACGGCGGCGGTTCCTGTATGATGTGGGCTGGCATTTCATTGGAGGGAAAAACGAATCTCGTATTCGTGCCCGCAGGAGGCCGAGGAGGAGGGCTGACAGCTGAGCGATACGTTACCGATGTTCTCCGTGTCCACGTTGTGCCCTATGCAGCATTTATTGGCGAGAACTTTACTTTGATGCACGACAATGCCCGGTGTCATGCGTCGCGCCTCACTCGGCAGTTCTTGAATGAAGCCAATATGTCGTCACTTAACTGGCCTGCGCGCAGTCCCGACATCAATCCCATTGAACACTTATGGGACGAACTCAAGAGAAGAGTCCGAGCCAGAAATCCAGTCCCTTCATCCACTGAAGAATTGAAGGCAGCCCTATTAAAGGAGTGGAACGGTATTCCTCAAGATACCATCAGCAACTTGATCAAATCAATGCAGAATCGACTGGAAGCTGTCATTAGCGCAAGAGGAGGAAATGCCAAATACTAAAATAATAAATACTTAACTTATTTTCCAACAGTTTTTGTTTTATTTGCAAAAAACCTAACCAAAATCCATTTTCATATTTGCTCATTTTCGCTACGTTTTCGTTCAAAGAGCATCAATTTTAAAAGTGCTCACCAAATATTGGTTAAAATGGTACCAACGTAAAGCTGAGGCCTTAAGCTTTTCAATGACATACGATTTTTATGGATACCTGCTATACTTTTCGAAAAACACGTACAAATACACGCGCTTTTAGGTTGAGTCGATACTTTTGACCGTAAGTGTAGATCTTCTTTGTCATCCATCTCCAAACATTTATGATGATATTTAGTTCTAAGGCGTATGGTGGTGATTTCGTAACGTCGATGGATTGGTCTTGAAACCAATTTTTCATCAGTCTTGCTTTGGAAATGGGGGCAATATCTTGTTGAAATCTTATAGGAGTTGCATGGAAAATGTCAGTAATCTTAGGCATTACATTAGGAAGAATATTTTCATAAGCCTGGACGCTTTGAATATCGCTCATTTCCATTAGCTCAATAGTTCCTTTACAAGATATTCAACCCCAAAAAATAAATTGTATGGATTGTGGAAGCGCGTTATTTTCACTGAAAAAAACGTATCTCGTCGGTCCCGATGGATTTAGGTATTATTTCTACGATTTGAGCAAGAAGAAATTAATTTTGTCGAAGCATCACTCAGGAGTAAAAAGTTTCGTGGTGCGGGGTCCAATATCTTGGTGTGGAACTATTGAGCTTGTTGAAGTGAGCGGTATTCAGACCGCCCTGGCTTAGAAAAATATTCTGTCTAATGTAATGCTTAAAATTACCGACATTAACCATGCAACTCCTATATGATTTCAACAAAATAATGCCCCCATTCATAAAGCAAGGCAGATCAACGTTATGAAATGACCACCATTCTTTCTAGATATAAATATCACCAAGAATGTTTGGAGATAGATGACAGTTTAACAAAACTTAAGAGCTTCTATAAGTGATTATGGGAGCTTAGGACGACTTTAACTTAAATTACCGTTAAAACGTATACAATTCTATACCAGAATGACTTTTTGAGCTCAAATCACTTAAAGGATGTTCTGTTCATTACTAGCCACATTTTCCAGAGGTACCGGGGCATAACGGGTAGCAATTTGTCCAGCATAATGCAATACAGCACGATTGCTATGATAAATTCTCTGAAATCGAGCGATACTTCATATTGACTATAATACATTTTCAACATTTCAGTCATTGGCCACAGTCAGAATGTCGGCCATACAATATAAAAGAACAAAAAATGTGAAAGACATGTTCCCGTTCGTGTTCGTATTAGTGTACAGGTGATACGTTTCGTTGTTTTTTGTTTTATCATTATATTTGATTGAATGAAGATGCATACCGAGCTGCCATCGCTGCGATTCACACTGAAGAAGTGAATTCGTCTATTGCGAGCTTAGGTGCGAATAGAGTCCTTTCGGGGCGTCCACCACCAATCTCGCCTGAGGAGATTAGGCTCCCGAGAGCTACCAGAGTAATACTACCTAAATTCATACCTTTCTCCCATAAAGCAGCAGACATCCAAAAAATATGTCCAAATTGCAATGGCCAGCTGCGCCCACTAATCTTACCCCAAAACTCTATCGCAGCAGCTATATTTTTGTCCCTAGACCTCACGGCGAACCATAGTTCGAACTCACACAGATGCAGAGCGGTTCCACACCTTTCTGCACCGCTGAAAGAAGAAGAAGGAGGAGAGTTTCTGCTGTTTTGTGATTCCTCTCGGTAATCCAAGGGAAGCCTATTGTAGGAAGATGAGTTGAGGAGGGACCTCAAATTTTGTCTACCTCGGCAAGACATTTGCAAATCCGTTGGCCGAGAGAAAATAGCGAAGCGTGTGGAAACTCTCTTCTCTCTGTTTTGGACGACACCAGACTATTCATGGTTCATTCACAATTGTCAATGTACGTTGTCGGTATAGACATGCAACATTTGTTTTTTTTTTTTATTTACGAAAATGGCAAAGGGACGACGAGCAATTCAAACTCAGCCCCGGACTACCGATCTGAGCATATGCATGCCACAGCTGGTTCGTTGAGGATCCTTTTTGGTTGACCCAACCTGCACGATTGAAGAACCATTGGCTTCGTTGCCTACGCCATCTCCGGAGCTCCATTTAATGGGTTACGTTAGACCCATAATAACTTGTTCAGAAATCTTTAAAGTAATATTGAGATGCCACACAATATGAACTTTCCATTCAGTGGCGTAGTTAGAAAATAAACTTAAAAGGGTACGAGCAACGATGTCCATACAATCTCCCTCGCAGAGATCCTTGTGTATCAAGACATTACCTGGGCTACCACCATACGAACCAGTGGCGACCCTACGTTATGGGTTTGGGGGGTGCAAACCGCCACCGAAATTAATTGACGATATAGTGATGCTGATGAAGAATACGACTTGACTTGTTTGTTTTAAAATACGAGTTTGTAATAGTACTGGTCTAATTTACTAATTTTGAAAATTCGGGGTACCTATAGACTTTGGGTCGTTTCATACCGAAAGGTATTCCTTATAAAAGCATACGCTGAAATCATCCAATCAGCAACTCATTGCGCAAACCCTAACAATTTGACCAGATTATGCAGACAACTTGCTAGCTCTGTTTACGGCTGATTGCATTTAAATCGGACCAGTCTAAACATTTCTTGAAAACATAACGGTGCTTCCATCATTCATTATTTTTTGAGAATGAAAGATCGCTAAAACATAACGGTACTTTTGCCCTTAGACGTGATTCAATTTTTCGAAAATTGTGGACGGTTGAGATAGATTCTATACTAATAACTCCACACCCAAATGCATGCATTTAAGCCTGCGCAGTGATTTCAAGCATTTCATTTCGTCGTTCAGATGTGATAGAGTTTCACAAAAACTTCTAAGAATTGTTGAGTGTTAGAATGGAGATTGCGCAAACGATTCTACATCCAGATAAATGCCTGTAAATCGCGCTTGCCCAAACATTTGTAACTCATCGAAAGATTGCAAAAACATAACGGTACTTTCGTCAATTGGTTCTGATAATATTTTATCGAAAATTGTGAATAATGCTGAATGGCATTATGGAGAGTTGAGATGGATTTTATACGAAACAATTTCACAAAGATGGACACATTTGAATCGTGTTTGGCCCAAGCATTTCCATCTTCTTGAAAGAGCGGGAAAACCTAACGATGCCTTATCGATTGGCAAGAAGTTGGATGCATTTCAACCGAGCCTGCATAAAAATTTCTAGCTCTTCGAAAAACCAGCAAAACATAGCGGTACTTTCAACGCTTACGCATGATACAATTTTTTCAAAAATTATGAAAATTGTTGAGTGTTAAGATGGAGATTATACAAATATGTAGTTACGCACCCAGATGGATGCATTTAAATCGTGTCTGCCCTATGATTTCCAAATCGAAGAATAATTCTGAAAACATGACATAACGGTACTTTAATCGATTGGGCATAATTCAACTTAATCGAAAATTATTGTAAAGTGATAGAATGCATATTGCATGTTGTTTAGCACGAAAATGTTTTTGTTTTTCATTGAACTTTTTAATCGGACAATTTGAAATGCAGGCATCATGGGTTTCAAATTATTATGTACTATGGATTGGGAAACTAGAGCCCCGAGACAAGTCCATAAATTCCAAGAAAGGATTTTCATTTAGAATGGTCAAAAGAGCTGAAGGTGATGTGATTTTATATCCAGAAATCAAGCCATCATTATTTTGATTTTCGCGTTAAATAATTTCGGTATATTACGCTTTTAGGTCCCCAAGGGAAATTTTTCTTGTTCTTCTTATCGACACTAGCGACACCGTCCGCCATAAAGCGGACACATAGCTTATCGGAAAATCAAAAATATCGGAAACATCAAAAATTTCCCTTGGGGACCTGAAAGCGTAATATACCATAATTTCGGAAATATGAATTCTCTTCTCGTAATGAAAGCAATTTATGTATATGTACTTATTTACATGTTGCATATATTCTACCAGATAGCATTTTGTTCGTAAAAAAAATAGATAGTGAACGTATGGAATGAAACGAATAGCAATGGAATGTATATTGATAGACCATATAACAAGCGTGTGAAATCAATGATGGAAGGAAGTAGTCCAGAAGAAAAACAAAATTCCAAAAAAACACAAAAGATTCTACAAGTATTGAAGCAGCACAACAAGATATTAATTCTGTATTCATCATAATCATATTAGATAATATTTACCTCTGTGAGTTAAACATCGAAAAATCGTCAAGCTTCAACGTTTGCAATGGGCGAGGCTTGTACTGTACAACCAATGGACGATAATCCGACTTGACGGAGCGAGGTTGCGTAGACGACCGAGAGCTCGCTGCGAGAACTCTGAACGTGAAGATGCCCACCAACTGCTGGGCTTCCGAAACTCGAGGACAAGGTCACGTAATCGTGATAATTGGAGGTCAACCATTCAGGCGGCCAAAGCCCGAAACGTCGGGCTATCGTGCCACATTGATGATGATGATGTGTTAAACTTGAAAACTATGGACACTGATGATTCAATCACTCTATAAAGTTTGTTATGGTATGGTAATTCCATTGATGCGAGCAGGGCTGCGCAGAAGGTTATTCGACTCTGATGTGAAGAGCGACGTAGAACTGATCAACACCAAAAAAAAACACCTTCGTCTTGTGCTTTATATTTTCTTTCTTTTTTGGTTAGAGCTTTAGCTGAGCGATACTATATTCTCGTATCAAACAAACTATAATCACTTCCACAATATTACAATTTTATAGGCCTTACATTGCAAAAGCGAAATTTTAAAATTACTAACTGTATGTTTCAATACAAAAAAAACTCGCCCAAAAGAAAATATTCTTGTGTCAAACATATACTCTACGACAAAAAAAAAAACAAACGCAATCCTGAAAAAATCGAAACACGAAAAACTAAGAAAAGCAAAAGTGTTCATGTATTGGTGTCATCATCAGGTAAACAGCAGACCTATAGATCTAAGGAAAAAAAAACACAGTTCGACTTAAAACCCCAAATCTACTGACACACAACAAAAACAAAATTGCAAAGCAAAAGAAAATCCAACGGAAATCTGAACAATCAAATAGATACACGTGAAGAGTATTTTTACGACGAAGAAAAAGCAGCAGCAGCGCGTCTCACCAAACTGTCAAATAATATGAAATGTAAAATGTATTCAAAATGAAACCACACTGTATTATGTTTTTTTTTTATTTCAATTAAAAGTTTTAATCATCATCATTTTTTTTTCAGCCATTAATAATTAACAAAAACAATTTTTTTTTATTCAGTAAATTGTAATAATAGAAAAATCAATAATAATAATATATTTAATAATAAGATGTATAAATGTATCAAAAAAAAAAGTTTTTATGGTTTTAACTTTTTTTTCTCTCTCTGTTTTTCTGTTTTTTTTTTTTACTATGTGTCTGCTCATGCTTCTCTCGCGTCGTTCACAGAAAAATCTAATTTTACAATAATTTTCTTTAAGATTTTTATCGTGTTTAAATACAAAATACAATACAAAAAATACTAATAATATTCAATAATATTATCAAAGAGAAAATATTTAAAATAATTATTCAAATAGATATATCAAAAAATAATATTACAAATATATATATATATATAAAAATAGGTAAAACAAAAACAAACAAACGATGAAAATTCGTAGATAGTAGGTGTATGAGTACGTTATTTTATAGATATATATAAAAAAAATATTCAAATCTTTTTGTTTTAAATTTTTACTAAATGCATAGATTGGAATACAATACAATAATACTCTCTACAAAAGAAGAAAACAATCGGCGAATACATAATATTTTTTACATGAAAAAAATTTAAAAATGTAAAAAAGACATAAAAAACCAACAATAATAGTTTTGTGTTTTGTTTAATTTTTTTTTAATTCTTGTCTGTATCGGTGTGCGCTGGATGTTGAAATTCGTATCAAGTGATTTGTGCTTTTTTACTATATGTATGTATGTGGGTTGGGATAATGGGACGAGTCCCAAGAAATTTGGGACATGTCCTAACTGATTGGGCCATGTCTAAAATTGTTGGAACTTGTCTCAAATTATTGGGACGTGTAACAAATGATTGGAATTTGTCCATGAAAAAAAATGGGAAATGTTTCATACGATTGGGACTTGTCTCAAATGATTGGGAATTGTCTGAAATGACTGGAACTTGTCCCCGAAAAAAATTGGAAATGCTTCATATGATTGGGACGTGTTTCAAATGATTGGGACGTGTTTCAAATGATTGGGACGAGTTCCAAAAAATTGGGACATGTCTCAAATGGTTGGGACGAGTTCCAAAAAATCAGGACATGTCTCAATTGCTTGGAACGTGTCTCAAATGGTTGGAAGTTATCTAAAAAAAATTAAAGACTTGGAAATGCTTCATTTGATTGGGACGTGTTTCAAATGATTGGGACTTGTCTCAAATGATTGGGACGAGTTCCAAAATATTGGGACAAGTCTCAAATGGTTGGGACGAGTTCCAAAAAATCAGGACATGTCTCAAATGTTTGGAACGTGTCTCAAATGATTGGAAGTTAACTCAAAAAATTAAAGACTTGTCTAAATTGTCCCAAATTTGTCCCAAAAAAATACGGACACAACTAGAACAAGAACAACACACTCACGCACACGAGTTATGACAAGAAGAACAAAAAAATGTACATGTACTTACTACAAAATACTTAGACAGGTAAAAAAAGTTCATAAGAAATGTACATGAAACTATGACGTATCGGTGTCTAATAGTCACAATCAAAGTAAAAACATAGTACGCTTAAATGTAATTTAATATTATAAAAAAATAAAACTAATTGAAAAACAAACAAACACACTCTCTAACTATGCATATGTAAATCGATACAATCATATAAAAAGGCATTTTATATCTATGTATATATCGCGCTAAACAAAACTAAAGAAATGCGTAATTTGTTGTATACTTTGTTCTTATGCAGTGTTTTTTCTGTTTCTCCTTCTTCTCCATCTTCTTTGTCGTCGTCTTGCTAACTACATTTTTATGATAAACAAATAACATGTTTCGGGGGAGACAATTCGCTCCCTTTTTGACTTCGTCTGTAAAATTATCGACTTGTTTCATGCATATTTTTGATCGGGTCAAATTTCAACAAAAACAATGTAAAAAAAAAAAAACCTATTTGAAAGGCATAAGAAAACAAAGTATAAAACATTACATAGGGAGAGTCTCATATTATTTCATAATACATATTTTTCGTAAAAATTTTTATAAATTACTACAATACAAACAAAAAACTAAAACTAATAGTACACAAAAAAAAGAGAACTGGGCGAGCATATTTATTTAAATAACAACTTGAGATTTCTATAGGAATTAAGTTCGTTTTTTTTTTTTTTTTGGACCTACATATGTATTTCTATTCACCGTTATGTTTTTTTTCCTTCTCTCTCTCATTCAATTTTTTTCAACAATATTTTGTTTAATGTTTTTTTTTTCGATTTATTTCGTTTTTTTTTATTTATTTGACACAATCTTGTGACTAAATATTAAAATAATTCTATATAGATTGTGTGTGTATAGTTTTTCTTTTTTAAGTCGTTTTGATTGTTTTATTTTTATGTGTTATTATTGTATAATTTAAGTTGCGAATTCCAATATGAGACAAACTTAATTAAACAAAAAAAAATGTTTTTTTTTCATCATAATCGTAACATAGTGGAAAATTGTTTCTCTTTCTTTTTTTTTTATACCTACAGTTTTTCCCCCCGACTCTCAATATAGAATCTGCTTAAATCTTATAAATATAATTATGAAACAAACAACTACATAATATTATGTATAGAGAATGTTGCGCGGTCATGTTCAAATATGTATATATAAGTATGTATCTAATTGATAATCGCCAGAGGGCGTTGCGTCGTCTATCTGTCGGTTCCGAGGAAAACTTAAATGAGCGCAGTTGAGTTTTCAAACTTAAATCTTATATATTTCAAAAATCCTATAAATAGTCCAATTATAGGCAAACAAAAAATGGGACTAAATTAAATCAATCACTAGAACACAATAATTGCTACTTATATAATAATTATTTTGGACATTAGTTTGTGTCCACCTGTATGTAGTCTCAGTGAATGCGAAGAAAACAATTGTTTTTAATTTTTTTTTTTCAATTTTTTTTAAATAGAAACCCAACACTATAAGGACATAATGAAATATTGTATCAATATGCGTGAGCAACGGACAAAATCAATTTAAACAAAAACCTACAAACATACAGCATTTTTTATGATATTCGCAGAATACAAAATAATTCTAGTATATATATACTTAGTTGGATTAAGAAATGCATTATATATCGGCATTATATGTTTATTTCAATATGTATATATATATTTATATGAGTCACGCCCCGATTTTGCCTCTGCATGTTGTATATTATGTATTCTTATTATAATGTACGTGTATATTATATGCATAACGGTAAAAAACGTATATATTTAAGTATCGGCTCGATCTTAGGAAAAATAAAATCATTTATAAATGTATTTGCATGTATGTATGTACAGACTCAAAATTCCTATGCGATTTCAGTATATCCAACAATACTCATAGTACGAGTACACAAAAGTAAAAAAAATATATTTTTAATATTAAATATTAATTATAATAATTATTGTAATAATCAAATCTAATCAAATACTGTATATTTTCATTTTGTCGATTATTTTGCAGGGAATAATAATAAATATATATATTTATATTTAACATGAAATAAAAGAGCACAAAAAAAAAACGAATTTATTATTTTTTTATACACTCTTTATATTGGGTTTTAATGGTCAATTTATTTTTTTATTTTAATTTAAATTAATCACTTTTCACTCGCATATTGCAAACAACCAACATTTCATTATTATTGACGTTTTGGTGTCGTTGAGGAAATCGAAAAAAAACTTATTGTTTTAATTTGGGATCTATTTTCAATTGCCTCTCTAATTTATTATTATTTTTATTATTAATTTATTAATATTATCTGTCAAGAGAATAAGCCGCTATTTTTCATAGATTTAATTCTATTTATTTATTGGTTTTTTGTTTTTATTTCAAAAAAAAAAATATTTGCCTAAATACAGATTCTAACTCCACATATAATATAAGAAAAAATTTTGCTAATTTCATTTTTGGTTAACTATCCTGTAATTTTGCATCACACACATACACGGGCGCGCGTCGCACGGTGACAGATGGATATGGATTTGGCGCAAAACAGAGCAAAATGAGAGAAGAGAGCGAAAAGATGTTTTCTATGAGGGAATGAAGTTAGGGGGAGGAGAAATGTCAAAATTACAACTACAATGTACAAAAAGGGAGAAGAATAAAAGCCCCTTCTTCCTTCTGTACTTTAAACAAATTGCCAAACGAAAGAGAGCTGATTTTTTCCTTCAAAGTCAGTGACGTAGCTAGGAGTTTATTTCGGGGAGGGGTCCAGCGTCACAAGAATACTATCGTGCTATTTAATTTTTGGTTTCGATTTTACTTTCTTTTACAGGATTCTTCCGCAAAAACCACAATATTCGAGAAGATAGGGAAAGGATGAGCTACTTTTTCGAGTAATAACTACTGCTAAGCCCATTAATGAAGGATAATCATGATATCCATCCGCCTATCCTATCCGCTGATAAAAAAATCCCTACATATGATATGCAAGCAGCAGAAGGCTACATTCTTATACTACACCTAATAATCGGCGTTTCGATCGAGAATTTTAGTTCCGTTTTATTAGATCAATTACAGGACAGACCAGCACTTCTGTCAAATTTCTATGGAAGTCGTGCTGGTCGTGTCCTGTACTCGACCCATTACAAGGTTTCATTAGGACAAAATCAGGTTTAGAACGTCAACGTCATACATCACCATTATTTGCACTGCTCATCAAAGCAAGTGAATATCTTGTGTTTTTCAGTAAAGAGTAAGGGATGTCTCTGTTCATACTTAATTTACGGGTGGGCGGATCACGATTTACCCATGAGAGAAATAAGTTCACGTTTACTCCAGAAATCGACAAGCGCCAGCTATTTGGAGCTTATCTTTTACGTGATCCAAAAGGCCGAATAACTCCCGTAACTATTTTTTGTCGCGATTCACAGGACCGCACATCACTACACGAGTCCAGTACTCCATACCAATCTCAATGTCGACACAAGGAGCCCTTACTGTAGATTTGTTACTGGTGGGTCCCATACGATCGATTGTATTCACGTTACACTTGACGTCCATTCACGTTACACTTGAACATAAAGTTTAGAGCTTCAAGTTAACACGAAAACATGCCCATTCGTGGGGGAGGTTCGCAAATGATTCAAATAAATAAAATGAGATTGACCCCATGGACCCCTTCCCTGGCTACGTCCCTGTTCAGAGTACCAACGAGTATATCGGGTATGGGGAAAGAGAGTCGAAATTGAAGCTAATGGCGTTTGGCTAAGGGTTGAAATTCTAGCTAACGGTATTTGAGGTTAAATTTTCAAATTCCATTTTTTTTAGGTTATGTATACACGTATTTTTTGCAACACGTGCCTGCGTGCATTCAACTAAACTAAATTTGGTGGATTTATAAGCCAACAAAACTAATTTGTGCGCTTTTTTTATTCATACAATTTGCCTTACATTTATTTGTGCATAAGGTGTGACTATCTTTTTTATATCCTTCACTTTCTAAGTGATAGATAATATTAACTTTGTATGCATTTTTTTTTTTTGGTTTTCATTCTGCATAAATTGATATGTAAGGTCCTATTGGTTTTTTAGGCTTATAGACACTTGAATAAGTCAGTCCATCATTTTTTTTAGCATACCGGAGAATCGGTTGGGATAGAACATTTTCCTTTATTTTTTTTCGTTTTTTTTTAATTTATAAAACACGAAAAAGACACACGGCTCACACGAAAGAATCGGAACGATATTTGCATTGGATATTGTCATATTGTCGGTGTTGAACTTTGTAAATAAAATTGTTACATTTTTAGATAACTGTAAACTGTGTCACATGTTCGAAATAAAAAAAAAACTAAATATGGGCCCCAAGCACATACCTTGAGAGATACATATATTTTATTTAAATGTTTGCATAAGATAAAATACCTACGTTTGAACAGATTATACAGAATTATGCCGCGCCGCGACAAATTAAGAAACGTGTGAATTTCTTTGGGTGTTTACATAAATATTAAAAGTAGAACAGGGTAGTTAAAAAACTTTATTTCAAAAAGATCAGTTCATAATACTAGTATTTCGCTTGTTTCGTAGTCATTTTCAGGTTGTGTCCTTAAAATGTAAAAGTTGACTTTGAGTAGGACAAAAACTTTTTATTGAAAATTGTGAAGGAGTCGCATAACCATTAAAATGTAGCGGCGGAAGTTCGTATCTATAGAAAGGGGCTGTTTCGCTACAGAGAATCGCTAGCTTTATATCTTTTCCATACGCAATAGTAGAATTCTATGGGCTGAAGCGATAGTGACAACAACAAATGTTGGTACAGTACCCTTTAATCGAACTGAAACGCTAGCAACGCAGTAAACGTAAAATTGCTACGTATCCACGAAGATCATTGGCTACCTTGCGCGCTAAGCACATAGCCATTGCGAAATTGGATAAATTAGCGAAGAAAGGGGACCCTGTCGAGTAAGAACATTTTTGAATTAGATTTGGTGGAGTACCCAATTAAGTAAAATTTCGTACAAAAATCAATATTCGCCTATCAAGTTCTCTAGACGAGCGGAGGGGCTGGCTAACTCCTGCCAAAAGATTTGAAACGGCTGCTTGCGAACTGATTTTTACATTTTTTCATAAAACACGTCAAATTTCGATAAATGGACTCAAAATCTGAAAAATACAAAATTGTCCCAAACAGCTTAGTACAGTATGTAAGTATGCATTTGCGCAGTACACAGCAGTAGTGCTGTATGTATTTGGACAGTACATACATAGTCTTCAATGCACAATGCTCCCAAGGTGTTAAGGCATTGCCATCTTGATAGACGGGCAGAACTACAGAAAGAAAATAGAAAATAGAAAAGTTCTACCCGAGTCCACAATTTCGTCCGTGGTGGCCACTGACTGTTGACCTGTTGTTGTTGTTGCTATTGTTTTAATACGGTCCTTAGCCATTGACAGTTGGAAATTGGTTCATTTTAATCAGCTGGTTATCCGGCTTGTATATCTAGATGGCGTTGGTTAGGGTAATGGTTGGAATAAGGTTCACATTTTCCAATTTAAGAAGCTTCCATAATATGCTATTTGCCAGCTATGAGTGGGTCTACAAAAAAAATTGTTTTCTTTGATCTGCAGCTCAATGTCCCTCATACTATATGGTAGAAACCGGAGGTCATCACCATGTGACCTCTTAGAAAACGAAGCCCGAAATGAACGACTATCTGGTATTTGAAAGAAAAATTAAGGACTCCGAGTTCTTATGGGCACAGCCAACCATTACTCATTTTATTACCCACTCAATAGTGGGTGTTTCATGAGTTACTTACTGTTAGCCTAAATTACGCTCCCGCTTCGGACGCCTGATGTATGTCTGACCAGAGGAGTATTTTAGGAACCTGGCATTAGCAGTCATTCATGACCAATTTCCAATTTCTTCATTTCAAAACGATGGTTCGCCGGGCGGGATTCATTTTCAGGCTAATTGCTCCGCATTTGTGAGTTGGTGAATTTATATTTTGGAAATAGGTTCACAAGTCGATAGCACGTTCGGAGAACATGTCGTCGATTGTGTATTTTACTGCTATTCTAAACAGCACAATTTGGGAGCACATGCCGTCAGCTGTGGATTTACTGTTATTCTAGACGGCCAACATTTTGAAGGATATAAAGTAGCTTAGGCTTGCCCCGTATTTTGAGCGTACGGCACAGTTGCCAGAATACAGCTCTAATGAGGCACCTATAAACACACGCGTGTGCGGGCATTACCGCATAATCGACACATAGCAGAGAAAATGGGTTCGACGTGTGTCTATAGTGCGGCCAATATGCAGCTGGCTGTCTTTAGGCTCATCGCAAAGGCACAACACGCTAGACGCACTGCCAATGCATATTCTCTACTGTATCGGTTAGAGCATGTTGTACTGAATGCCTGAATTTAAAAATGATACTTGCGTGAAGGTAGTTCTGCATTTGTATGGATCTTTTTTTTCAAATTTGCAAATACCTTTATTCGAGCTACGTTACACGGAAGGTGGCGTTCACGTAGCTGTAATGACAGCGAAAAAAAAAACAACGATAGCTGGCCCAGTATTATTTCCAAAAATCTGCAATTTAATCACACGCGAAATGCATCCTGAACCAATGTTCTCGGCCTTGTAAGTTTTTTTGGTAATGCACCGATTCGTCATCAAAAATTCCTAGATATTCAACTGGAATCAAGTTTTAGGGACAATAGTAGGCTTCAAGATTTTTTATCAATACCATAGAAAGTACCGTTATACAATAGTAGGCTTCCGGATGTATTATGACTACTCGTACTATAGAAAGTCCCGTTATTCGAATAATCGTCAGTCGTTTCTGGATTGAATTTTTTTTATCACTACTACAGAAAGTACCGTTATATAAATAGATCTATCGAAAAATGTTTTGGTATTCTAGGCCGCTATCGAAATCACAACTGAGATTGGAAGGCGTTGGATTGTTTTGAACCAATCACACAAACAAAGTCATTCGCAAACAATGCTGGATCCTCACTTTAAGTTGGCGTATTTATCATCCTATTTTGTTGTTGTTTCTTTTTTTTAATTTGATTATTACATTATTTGTCATGTTTGGGATTACTCGTATAATTTTGGAAAATAGACACCCAGACCGACCGGCGTGGTATTAAAAGAAGTAATGTTTGTGGATGGATGGATGTCTATGGTTAAATAGGCTTCTGGATTTTAAATCACTATACGAAAGAAAGTTCCCTTATACGAATATTCGTTTCCGGAAAGAAAGTACCGTTATATAAATATCCACTTCGAAAAATTCCTTCTTATGTCAGCCGGCTATCGACATCACAACTAAGGTTGCGGAAGGCATTGGTAAGTTTTGAACCAATCAAACAAACAAACTCCTTCGGAAAGCTTGGGCGAAAAATGATGGCATATTTCTCTTCCTATTTTTTTTTTGAATTCCATGAACTCAATATTCAACATTTTTGAAATTAGAATTTTGGACCTTAAGCAACCAGACGGCCGGCCCACGTGGTGCGGTAGAAAAAAAGGTCATGTTTTGTGAATTAATTGATGTCTGATGGCCTGCTATCTGATATTGATTATTATCATTAGGTATCAGCAAAGAAGTTCCACTCAAAAGAAAAAAAAGGAAAATTCAGACATCCTTACCAGAACGGGTAATGTATTCCTACATCGCAGGCTGTTGCTCGGCCATGCCATATGTAGTCATATAGCAGAGCCAGGAAGATTTACGCAACAAATTTTCTTGTGTTCAACTGAGTTGAGAGGAGATTAAATAATCTATGGATTGACACACAAATAGGGATGCATGCCTTTCCAATTTATTTATTTCTATTTTGTTCAGGTGAACGAGGCCTTCTTCCCGTACTAATTTATGCAATTCGAAGGCATCAATTCAGCGGAACAAAATTCAATTCAATTCAAAATAACACCGAGAAAGCCTAACGGTATGCACGGTGATTTTGAAAGAATTTTTCAATTATGTCTGTAGAGAGAAGGGTACGTCCAGGGCCCATCAAGGTGTTGGACTCGAGGTGGCTGTAGGTTGTTAGCAAGACAACGAGCTGGTGTTGCAGCCCCGAGGTTGGGTTTCTGAGGGTGAGTGCATTCACGAAAGACCGAAGGTCCAAAACTCTCGAAGGAGATAAGGGCGTAAAGCCTAGGTGCTCCCCTGACGGTAAACCCGTAGATGGTAAACTTGTAGAGAGAAAGGTAAATCCCTATTTAGTGTGATGATGGCGATCCCGATGTCTCTATATATGATTGGCATTCCACGAGTAAACGACAAAAATTCAGTTTTTTTGTAAAATGCGTTACCGAGACATCGGGAGCGGCATCCTTTTGTGGTGGCAATTTGAGGATGTTCTGTGTATGGGCAATGTAAATAAATCCCAAATTCGGTGACATCAAAAGCTGGGAGCCGTATGACTTCTGCACACAAAAAGCGATCAGCATTCGCGTCCGAGATAAACTAAAGTATATGATATCCCATGCGATACACGATAACTTATCTTGGACGCGGAGGCACAAAACTTTTTTACAACAGGAGCCTTTTTAGATGAAATTGGGTCCGCGCCTATGACTTTCATACTCATACATATAGAAAACCAACGACATCCAGCACAATCAATGTGGAGACATACATAATTTAAAAAAAAGATCCAACGACCCTTCAACGTTTAGCCACAAATACGTGATCCAGGATAATATAATGGTACTTTTCAAAATGAGCCTAATTTGGTTCAACATCTGGCCGCATACACTCGATTCAGAAAGAGAGAGATAACGGTACTTTTTGAAATGAGATCCAGTCCGATTCAACGTCAGGTAAAGGACACGTTATATCACGTGTAAAATAACGGTACTTTTTCAAAAATGAGCTGTAATTTTGTACAATGTGTGAGACGGTTTCGGTAGTGCACGAAAAGGATAGTTAAGCCGTTTGTATTTTTTTTTTTGCTTCAATGATAACGGTCATCATAATAATTATTCTTTTGCGTGACATTAGGGGAACGGAAGATAACGGTACTTTTGTGCATGATATCAGTGTGAGATAACGGTACTTTCTTAAAATTTGGAAAGACACTAAATTTTAGCGTATGACAATGGTACTTCTAAAAAAAGGAGCAAAAACTCGGTTCACATGATACTATAGGCAAAATAACGGTACTTTTCAACAAAAATTCTGCTCAACGTTTGATCACATGATTCTTAAATCTGTCAAATTTGATATAGGAAATGTATACGTATGTACTACATAAATTTATAAATTGCATCCTTGATTCTGCGATAGTCTCGTATGACCGTTTCAGGACTTGAGATGCTTTTTCAATGCTTTTTAATCGTTGGATGGACTGACAACATAGTGCCCTTTTTTGATAGGTAACATTTAAAATTTATTAAGAAAATTTCCGTATAATTTCATCAATTATTCAGGGGAATAAATTGGAAATTTAAAAAATCAAATAAAAATTATGCCAAATCGAAAAAAACAAAAACAATTTTGAACTATGAATCTCCCTTATGTCGGGGGCCTGATCCAAAGACCTCAATGTGCGAAAAGGGTCTACACTCTACACCTCGTGGGAATTGTCTTAATTTCCATGAAAATAATTTTTCAGTCTTACCAAGTTGAATAAACTAATTTAATTTTGTATTATATTTCTAAAAAAAAATACATGTCTAAGGCCGAAAAATTTTTGCTAATTTTGTTTTTTTTTTATGTTTTACATGCACAAAATGCATTTAAATTTAATATTTTGCTATTTTGAACAAAAAAAAAAACCGAGGCAACAGTTACTCCTTCTTCTTCAGTCCCAACGCACTCACTCATCTTATCATTTTGCTGTTCGTGCCGCTCCATTTTCTGTCATTTGATCGACCTCACCATTATTGCTCATCGTCATTCGCGACGCGTTTTAGTGTGATAAAATTGGCCTAAAAATTTTTGGTATACCTAAAAAATGGGAACTTCCAGAAAAAAAGGAGTAGAGAGATTTTCTTTTCAACGGAAGCCAAAAAATTAAGAGCTAACAATCAATAGAATTTCATAATTTTTTAGTGTTTTTCTTTTGTTTTAAATTCAAACGCGCACGGTTGCGGATAAATTCATTTTATATTAAAAAAAAATGTTTTTTTTTTGTTTTGTTATGATGGTTCTCCTGACTTGAACTTTTTTAGATTTTTTTTATTAGTTTTTATTTTTTTATTTTTATTATTTAAGGGATAGTGTAGAAAAATATGTTTTAGTTTTTATTTTTGAGTATGCGTAATTCATTCATTATTTTTTCACATCTGTATGTCTCTCTCTCTCTCTTTCTTTCATTCTTTCTTTCTTTCTACCCTACTAACCATACATACACGACGAATATTTACGATAATGAAAAACCTACTACACAGAAGAGGAAGAAAATCATGTTTTATTCCCATCAGAATGAAGAACAGAGAAGAAAAGCGTCTAATCGTTGCACCCGCTCGTGTATATATCCATATACAATTTGCACACAAAACATTTTTCTGTATTCACAATAATAAATTTAATTAGGGCAAATACGTTTTTATTTTTGTATATTTTTAATATTTTCTTTTATTTCATTCAATTCGATAACAAACAAATAAACAAATTATAGATTATCAAAAAAAGGAATATATCATTCGATAATATATATAATATAAAAAAAAAATTATGATTATGATCATCATCATCATCAATACTCTTATAATACAATAATATAGAGCATAGAGGGCGTAGAAAAAAAGAAATAATTTAATTATTAATTATTATTAATATTGGACACTAGTAGTAGTTTTTTTTACTATGTACAAATCATGTATTTTTGCAATAAAACAGAATAAAAAAAAGATAGAAAAAAGCAAAATGTTCAATTACATTTAAGAATTAAAAATTATTATTATTATTAATAGATCCTAAAAATAAGAAAAGTGTGAAAAGCAAACAAAATAAACAGAAGATAAAACAAAGACATTTATAATAAAATTTAAAATTACTAAAAATCAGTCCATCAGATTCCCGTTATTATCATACAAAAATTAAATATTATTTGTGTGGTTTTTATGTGTGTAGTTTTTATTTTACCCTCAATTTTAAGGTTCTGTGGGCTTTTTTACTGGATATTTTTCGGTCGCGTACGCGTAAATTATAACGGTATTTGGATTGCATATTTTCCGTGTTTTTTTTCCTTCACGTTCTTACTAATTTTGTTTTGTTTTATTTCTCTTTATCAGAAGTAGAATATTAATTTTTGGGAAAAGTGTAACAATTGGCATTCCGTGTAAAAATTCATCCTAACATTATTTTCTTCGTTTTTGTATTTCATTAAAAAAAATATCCTTTAAGTTGTATACATATTTTAAAATGCACGGACGCGAAAAAAAAGGTAAAACGAACAAGAAATTTCAAAACAAACAAAATAAAAAACGAGTGTGTGTCGGAAAAGTGTTTTTTGTTTTGCATTGGACAAAAAAGGTTCACGTGTCGCAACGGGCGGCGTTGGCGCGGCTAGAGATAATCACGATCATTCACATTTTTTTTGCGTTTTTCATTTTTATTTTTTTATTTTGTATAATATTTAATAGTAATATTTGTATAAGAAAAATTCCCTATTTGTTTATTGACTGAATTCTGATTATTTTTTTGCGCGGCTTTTGAATTTTCATGCATCATTTAAATTTTTTTTGTTTTTCTGATAAAACCGTTCTTAATCTAACGAGCAATATATTTATCATATATAATTATAGGTGTATGTTTATTTATCAGAAGATACATATATACGTTTAATAGTATCGCAATAGTTTCTCAAAGCATGCATGTGGTTCTTGTATTTTTTTTTTAATTCTATATATTCAAATACCGTTATGTTGGATTTATTTATTTTTATTTAATAATAATTCTTTTCCGTGGACATTTAAACGAAACATAACCAGAGGAGGTGTATGGAGAAGCGATGACATGAACAATTTATTTAACAAAAATTAAAAAAAAAATGGAATATATATAATTTAAGTTTTCAATTATATCACATAAAACAGGAATATTGTTTTTATCGTTTTAGGACTTCTGTTTTTATTTCTTATTTTGGTCACAAGAGTCTGACAACAAACGAATAAAAAAAAAGCAAAAACAAACAAACAAAATAGAGAGCTTCACAGTTTCTTTTTTTTTCGACATGCAAAAAATTAATAGTAGTAGGTATAATACGGAGAGATCGAGTTGAAAGTGTTATAACACAGACAGAAAGATACGAAATAATTCGATCAGTAGCATTTCCATTTTATAAAAACAACTTTCCCGATCAAATAAAAAATTGTCCGATTCAAATCAACATTTTTCCTAATCAAATTAACAATAATTTCACCCCGCTACAATGTTGAAGTGGCTGATATGGTTTTAAATTGATTTGAATAAGTGCCGACTTGAGCTGGAAAAATGTGAATTTAAATTGGATATTTTTTTATTTAATTCGGATGAATGTTAATTTTTATTTAAAAAGTCGTTAATACGAGATAGAAATGCTAGATTTACATTAGATGGGCAATTTTTGCGAAAAATCGCGCGCGCGACATAACGGTACAATTTCTTTGTGTAAATCCAACAAAATGAACCATATACACATACATAGTTTGGACACGTCATCGTTTCCCCAAGGAGGGGGGGGGCACCACCTCTCGCTATATTAGTCATGCTCTCACTATTTATATTTTGTTTTTCTATTTATATCACCATAATCAATTAGATCTGTTTTTTTTTTTAGAGTTAAGGAAAATGTAAAAAATTATTTCATGCAGTAAAAAAACTAGTAACGGTGTTGCGTTTTGAAAAAAAATCTTTTTTCGCCATTTTTTTTTTGTAATATTTCATAAAGATTTTTGAATAGATTTACTTTCATTTTGATTCCTTCATACTGTATGCAGACGACATACATAAGTTTTGTTTTTAGTTCTCAATACAAAAAATATATGTAGATATAAATATATATTTATATATTGTATACGTTAGCGCTAAATTGTTTTTTTTTTCTTTTGTCACATAACTTTTTAATTAATTTTTTTCCTTGTTTTTAATTTATTTCATCTTATTTTTTGTTGCGTTGAAAAGACTTAAAAATACATACAACTGTTGTTCCCATCATAAAAATGTTTTTATTTTTATTTTATTATTTTTGTGTGTTTCAGTTTTTAAATTTTAATAAAAAATATAGTTTAACGGTTTCGAACTTTTTCTCTATGTTGGTTGGTGGTTTGGTCCATTTGCATGGAACAATTTTTTTTTCACGATTTTTGTTTACGGGAGAAGGAAATAATATTATTTAAAAAAAAACTATTTATATATATATGAAAAACAAGACTAATTCTATTATGAAATTTATATATAACCAAAATAAGTTATGTCCTAGAAAATTAAATAATTCATTGAATTCTTTATATGTATATATATAAATTTATGCATAAAAAAAGATAACAACGTTTTTATTTTTAGTATTATTTTGCTTATATCGATAAATATTTAAAATTAAAAAAAAAAAACAAAAGAGAAAGCCTGAATTGCTCCATTTTTTTTTTTTTTGTTGAGAGAGTGACACGCGGGAGGAAGGAGTGGGGTGGTGGTGCGTAAAGACCATCCCCACAAGTTTTCTTGCTCAAAATCGAGTTTCACTGGTACGAGTGAGTTTTACCGGGCTAACTGTGAAACTCACCCCAATCCTGATAACTATTTTTTTTTTTGTTTATTTTTAAAATACTTTTTTTTCTCCGCCTTATACTGCCCACATTATCTTACAGTTTTCTACGCTTTTGCATACACACTTCTATAGTAAATCTAATATCTTAGAAAAAAAACCGAAAAATGCTTACAATCCAATTGGCGGTACCTGTACATACCGATAGATATACAAACGATAATCCTTACTCGCCAGCACAACACTGCCGTCATCCATCAATGCCACGTCAAAACACTGTGCATGCTTCACTTTCGATTCGAGCGCCGACACCAGTTGACCGTCTTGCGTGAATATCGTCAAATTGAAATTATTGTGATTGTCTGCAATTAGAATTTCGCCAGCCGTATTGATACCAACCCCAATCGGATAGTTGGTGATACCTTCGCCGCCAATCTGTCGTAAATATGTGCCCTCGTAGTTGAACACTTTGACGCAATGCGCGCGATTGTCGCTGATGAAAATCTCCTGCTTATCGTTCACCACGACACCGTTCGGGAACTCCAAATGTTTGCTGCATCCAAACTTTTGCAGCACGTTACCGTTCTGATCGAAAATAATGACGCGCATCACCTTACACTCGACCACAATGATGCGTCCCTTGTTGTCCACCGTTACGCCACGTGGATGTTGCAAAATGTTGGCACCAAATTTCCGCACAAACTGACCGTACTGATTGTAGATCTGGATTTGGTGTGTTGGCGAGCGTTCGGTGACGATGATATCGCCCGAATTACGCACGACCGCCACACGGTTGGGATAGAGCAGCTGACCGTCACGTTTGCCGCATTCGCCGAATTGGAATTTGAAACGACCCTCTTTGTCGAAAATCTGGATACGATGATTGTTTGTGTCGGCGACGATAATGTCGTTTTGTGCGTTCACCGCCACGCCACTGGGCTCGGTGAATTGTCCCTCCATGACGCCGAATTCGCCAAATTTACAGTGATAGATCATCTTTTGACGCTTGATTTGCGATTTGGGCGGAAAGATGGTGGTCGACAAGAGCTTGGACGTTAAATCGATCATGCTGTCACTTTGACCGTTAACGGTCGAATTGATGATGCCGCCCGACTGGTTGCCCACTCCGTTACCGACACCGTTATTCGCCGACAATGGAATTGTATACTGATCGGCCAGGCCGTTGAAGAGGCCATCGTTGCCGCCGTTGCTCCACTTCTCGTATGGATTCAGCTGAAGATTGACATCGCCCACGAACGGGCCTAAGCTGTTGGCGCTGTTGAACCGTTTTGATATAATATTGGTGTCAAATGCATTCATCGGTCCGCCCATTATACTGCCGTTCGAAGAATTCGAGTATGTCCTGTCCAGAAGCGACGGCTGACACACCGATCCATTTGTCATATTCGATCCCATCACTGAACTCAACGGTGCATTCAAACTACCGTTACTTCCCGCCGGACTCATACCGTTCGACAGGGCATGACTATTGGGCCGGGCAATCGGTGGCTGTTTAGTCGTCGTGATATCCGCCGACGAGCGAATATAGCCGAATGTTGTTCGCACGCCCACCTGAATCGCTTGATAGTTTGACACAAATTCCAGCTCGTTGGACGATTGCAGCTCTTGCATGTACTGCACGAATGATTGTTGCTTATTCTCCATCAGCTTGCGCAACATAATCATTTCCGTCAAACCGGCATGTTTTGTAATACGATCGACACAATCGCACGATTGCAGTGCTTTGTCGATATGCTCTTGGGTCTTGGTCAGCAAGACGTTCTGTGACATGGTTTTGGCGCTATAGAAACTCTCCAGTTCCTTGAGCAATTCCTGTTTACGTTCGTCGATCATCGATCGGAAGAATTGATACGTTTCATTGATCTCATTCTGTGCCTTATGATACTGCACCTGAATACGGGCGGCATTGTGTTCGGCATTTTTCAAAATCGTTCTCAAATCCGAGGCTTTGCCCCGTACATCGGCCACTATATTCAATATGCTCTCAATCTGTTTGGGCGTGGCATCCTGAACGTGCTCGTATTCATGCAAACCGGCCGGATGATCCATCACAATACAATCCTTGCATATTGTCATGCTACACGTGCGACAGAAAAATTTCAACAATTCATTTTTGTGGCGTGTACAAAAGTACTGACTAGACGTTTGTTTCGTTCCAACTCCGCTACCGATCGCTCCGTGACCGTTGTTACCACCATTACCACAATTACCGTTATTATTACCGTTAGGCGTCATGGAAATCGTTGGTGAATTGGTCGTGGCCGTTGTGCTGGACGTAATCAGCAAATCGTTGCCATTCAAATTTGTCGTACCGTTCAACAACGAGCTCATGCTCAGTTTGCCAGCCAGCGATTCATCTTTCAAATTGAAGCGCGATTGCGTCTGTCCACCGTTATCGAATGCATTCATCATAATCAGTTTGGACAATTGTGATTGCGGCTGCGAGTTACCGTTATTGGACTGTTGCGTCTGATGTCGCATCAACGTTAGCGGACTTGTATCGACCAAATGATCGAGATATGAATTATTCAGTGTTGTTGTGATAGCGCCAAAACTATTGATACGAAACACACTGTGTCCGTCAAAACAATTCATAAATTCGTGAGCACTAACACAATTTGAGCATAGATAATTGACACAATCGATACACTTGGCTATGGCATCCGATTGTTTGCTTTTGCAGGCCGTACAACGGATTGGTCCGGTTCCGCCGCCGTTGGGGCTAGTACCGCCCCCGGGACCGTTACCACTGTTTGATGAAGTGGACGAGACCGATGAGGTGGACGAGGCCGATGACGACGAGGACGAGGAATTGGTCTGATGTGATTCAAGACTGCTTGTAGTTAGGCCACCGCTACTGCTGAAATCGTCACAAATTGCCGAATCACTAACGGGCGGTGATGAACCGCTCAGTGTAAGCGGTGAATCTGAGAGATAGTCGTTCTGTTCAAAGGATCCAATCGAATTGGCGCCGGGCAATGAATCTAATGATGGTGTGGGTGATGTAGCCATTATTTAAATGTAAGTTGTAACGGACAATGTCCGTTCAAATTGTCTGACGGTGATAGTTGAGGGTTGACGAAACAACTGAGCTTTTTGCATAGGCAGCGTTGATTTTACACTGATATTGTGGACTGATGCAGTACAGACTGGTGAGTTGAATTCGAATCGGACAGCTGATGACTTTGATGATGATTGTGTTGATGTGTGATTATTATTACTTATGATTGACAATAATAACAACAACAAATACGGGAACAACAGCAAGTGACCGTAGTGGTGATAGACGTTGTCGTCGTCCTGGAACGACGACAAGGACGATGATACAAACAACAAGAGTAACAACAACGATGAGGACAGCGACAATAGTGACAACGATGATTGCTTATTCAATGATGACGACGTTGTTGTTTTTATCGATGATATTGATGATGAAAGTTCAGTGACTCGGGAACATAACAACAATTCAGTAAATTGGCAAACTAGTGACTTTTGCAGCGATGATATCGACACGAAGTATCCAATTAATAGTGATGAAAACAGCGACTTTCCCAGACAACCAACAGGGACAATAGTATTGATGATTCTGTCGACTAGTAACGGCGAGAACGCGACAATAGTTACAACTATTATTGTATCGGACGTTAATAACAAAATTTTAACAAATTTTCTGATGAAATACTCAACTAACATTTGTGCGTGCACGGAACAATTTTTTTTTTTAATTTTTGTTTTGTGTTTGCATGTGTATTTCTAAATTATTGTTTAACAATTCGCTGCTTTCGGGTTGATTTTTAATTTTTTTTTTTAAGAATTCTTTTTAAGTATTTCTCATTTTCAACTACAACACTTTTTCTGTTTACTTTGGAACCGTATTAGCCCATTTTGTTTTTTTTTTTCGTTAAGTAGATGTAAAAAAAACTTAATGGAATTTTTGGGAATTATTTTAGAAATTTTCAAATTTAATTTCGTGTCTTTTTTCTTGAGTTTTTCACTTCCGTTTGGTTGTAACCGATTTAGATTTTCTTTTATGCTTTTTAATTGCAATTGTAGTTTGCGACAACATTGTCTATTAATATTTGTTTGTATTATTTAATTTTATAGAATTTAAATATTTCAATTTAAATGTATTTTTTGTTTGATTTGCTTTAATTCGTTCTCGTTCTACACAAATGCCTATTTTGGGATCACAATCTGAAAGTAGAAGTGAAAGAAAATTTGTTGCAACTTTGGATTCACATTTTCTTCTTTTTTTTTTACTACATAAACAAAAACACACTATTCTGTTTGCACTTTCTCTATTCTGGATTATTTCTGATTTTTTCGCAAAATGCACTTTCTTTGAATATATGGGGGGTAGTAGGGTAATTTTCAAAAAATTTCTTCGATCAGAATTACGCGCGTTATTGAATCAAGGCCGCGCACTTTTGAAAAAACCACACAACCAAAAAAAATGCGGGAAAATGCAGACGTGTTTTACACAACTACCAAAAACTATACAATAAGAATTTTTTTGGGAATTTTTATTGTTGTTGTTGTTATTATTATTATTTTTGTATGATCACATACACACGCGAATACATATTTGCTATTTTATACACATACCGAAAAGGTTTCTTCTTCCTTTTTCTTAAATTTTTCCTTTTTCATTCGAAGACGAAGATTGTGATGTCGTTGTCGCGCCAAGAAGAGAAACACACCATAAAATCCGAACGACCGAAAAAAGGACCTTTTTTCTACAATCAACCGACTAGAGAGTCCCTGTTTTCTTTATTCCCGCGTCTGAATGAAAAAGAGAACTTGCACCCTTATTCACACACAGAGAGCTCTCTATACCACAGTCAGTCCTCACTCAGTCAACGCGACGAACGATTTAATAGGGTAGGTATAAAACGGATTCGACACGACGTATACGACCGTTCGTAGCACGGACAAAACGACGACTACAGCACGATAACGAAACAACCCCTGACAACCCTCTATGTGTATATAGCATGTGACGCGCTTATATGAGTACATAGCACAAATAAAAATATTCCAAGTCGGGGTGTGCTGGCAAAAAAGGGGAAAAACACAGGGAAAATTTCCAGGCAAAACCCCGACGCCAGGAACCATCTTTCAGAGACGCAGAAACGAGAAACTTTCACCCCAGGAGCAGGAAACGAGTGTGGTATTTGTGTTGCAGGGTTGTAGGATATACGAGTAGTCTGCAAGTATATAAGGAATAGGTTCGATGTACCCAGTCATACAAAAAACCGCAAACACTCCTGATGTCTACTAATAACGTATTTTATATTACATATGTATATAAATGTAGGTACATACTCATATATGCATGGAAAAATTACAATCAATAAAAGATACAAGACAAATCGAATGGAGAGTGCATTTGGGACTCTTAATTTAAATATGAAAAACTACACACGCATCTAAATTTTTTTATCTTTCCAAAAAAGCATATTTTAAAATTATGTATGCATACACAAGACCTCTCTACATATTCTACCTGTTTGAAACCGTCTTCTAAGAAAGCCAACGCAGGTATCTCTATCTCTGCATATTCGAATTCAAGATAAGGTTCTCCTCTGTCTCGCATTCTCTCTATTTCTTATTATCAGTGCCCTTCAAACAAACTCGCGCGCACTTCGTTTTTTTGGTTTTTTCCTATACAATATTTCAATAAGCCACAGGTAAATCCTCAAAAATGAACGCGTTAGAAGGTATAGTAGCGGTAGGTAAAGTAAAACGCACAACAAAAGATTTAATATCTCAAGAATCTTGTGAAAATCCAATGAAATATGGAAACAATTTTAATGATTTGATTATATAAATCAATCGAACGGGTTATGTACGAGAGTATAGCGGACAGCACTGGTTTTTCTTTATGTTGAGAGTCAGTGGGTCAAGGTTTCTATATGGAAGAGTTTTGATCTTGAATGCGATGAGTATACTGACCTAAGATAGACATTATGTATGTATAGATACATATTTCGGATAACATGCAAATTTCAGATTGTGTGTAAAAAAAAAAGACATCAAGGTGATTTTTATTGAACATCACATAGTTTAGGTGATTAGCCATTAACAAAATCGTTAAATTATTTTTATACCCTTCGCTCATAGAGTGAAAGGGTATATTAACTTTGTCATGAAGTTTGTAATGCATTGAAGGAAGCATCTCCGACCATATAAAAAGTATACATATATGATCAGCATGACTTGGGGAGTCGATTGGGCGATGTCCGTCTGTCCGTCTGTCTGTCTGTCTGTTGCGACGCGTTTTACTCAGCCATTTTAAAAGCTATGAAGCTGAAATTTTGCACAAGTGCTTCTTTTTGCTGCAGGCAGTTTGTATGTTTGAATCGGTAAAATCGGACAATGGGGTCATGGGGCTGCCATACAAACCCAACTACTCAAAATTAGGTTCTTCTCAGAAAAACTTTTTTATTTGTGCACCAATTTCAACCAAATTACACACAAACGTGTTTCTCTTGGTGACACAATACATATCTATGAATTGATCAAATCTAACCATGGGATCATGGGGTGGCCATACAAACCAAACCCTCATTTTGGTTCTTCTAAGAAACATTTTTTGCACCAATTTCACAAAACCTTGAAATAATGTGACTTTACCAAAGCAACAAAAAAATTAAAAACGAATGGAATCGTACTGTGGGGTCATGCTTCCGCAACCGCAATAAAATTTTCCGAAGAGAGCGAAGGGTATCCAAATTTCGGCCAGGCCCGAAATTAGCCTCGGCCCCCGGGGGTTGGCGAGCAAAGCGAGCAGGGGGAGAAGCCCTCTAGTTTAAGATAGATTTTTATGCGCAAAAATTATGTTTAGTTGGAGTTAATGTGCATTCATATTTGCAATAAATGTCGCTTGTTCGTGCATAATAATAGCAGGTTCAAATCCTACCTCCGACAAAAAAAATGCATAGTGTTGGAAATTTTACTTGAATACCTATGTATATTTATGGTCGATTGACAAACTACAATCACTCGCCATAGTCACAGGGATTTCCCATACGATCTGCCAGATCGTCAGTCATGCACTCATAATGTTTGTATGAAAAATCCCACTACATAACTGTGATGTATGAATTGATCCTTATGCGACAAGTAAATCGGTAGAGTGTGCTGTTGATCACACACAGCTACACAAATCAAGTCAAATTCTCAGTGGCGTAATGTTTTCCAAATGTCATGTATTCAATATTGGAATGGGGGCTTCTGAGGTTGGAATTTTTCAGCCAGGTCATGACAACCGTATTTAAAGCAGTATACACAAATAAGCAAGCAAGAGCAGCAAAAATCTTCTTATTTATCAACATGTTCCAAGTTTTAATTTTTTTTAGATACATAATGAAATTTTAATAATTTTACGGGTTAAATTCTATATAGTCTATTTAATTATTTATCGGTAAATTGAAGGGAAGTGGCGAAAAATACCAACAGTAATTGATCCTAGAACCAAGATCTGAGGATCACATCATCATAGGTAATTCGCATATAGAGCTTGGACAACTCTGGCCAAAACTACCAGCACGTTGGCATATCCATGCCCAAGTCGAATTAAATCGACTGAAATCAAATTCATGGTAGAGCTTTAACAAATAAAAATTATGGCATCCAGAGGAAACTGCGGATTAATTATCTCGACAGAAGGCTTTTTGGGCCAACATAGGTTCGTTAAACCAAAACAAAAAAAAACTTTCTGACTTTCATTTTTTGAAAACTATTTCGCTCAATAAATCCTTTTGTCAACGCATTTCGAATATATTCTCCTTGATGTAGCAGTCACTTTCGCTTCAAGATTCAAACAATCAACAAACACAATTGCTCAATTTCACGCAAGAACCTTCAAGAGGGGCATTACTCCAAGTAAGTTTAAAGGTTTAACTTATCTTCAATATTCATGTGATAAAAACCCAGCGAAAAACTGATATCAACATAAATCCCCACTCAACAAGCGGCGATTTTCGTGTAATTGATTGCACGTTTAAGCCAATTGTATACAGGCTTTCCGGAGCCCCCGGAGCAACTTAAAGTTGAATATTAAGCTTCTCCGTGCAAAAAATAGTAGATTGAGAATGTTTTGTCTCTATCTTAGATATCTTAGACTCTGCGCGGGTGACTTGCGTTTTTTCTTGTAGACTAAAGTTAATGTCTTTACAACAGTTACCTTATCAAGGATCTATCTAAATAAAAAACTCTTTATATTTTCGGCTTTTAGGGCCCCTGTGAATCGGGAGCCTGTGTTCCACTGACCACATGGAACACAGCACGTTACGCCACTGCAAATTCTAGAAAACATGAGTAGTGTCTAGCTTGGTTGACCAATCGAATTTTCGAGGAGGCCTCATTTCTGTCTGGTTTAAAATCGAGGGTGGATTGGAAAGTTATATATGTACTATGGTTGAGAGATCTTTCTTGCATATGACCACATCTGGAGGGGGAATTCCCCAAATTTGTTTCCCATTCTAGTCAGTTGCCATCATGCTCTGGTCTAGAGAGCAACGGGCCTTCGACGTCGAGAGCTTCTTTTCTAACGGTCGCTCACTTGTTGCTACGCAACGTGCCTTCCGCGCTCGCTTTGAAATTCCTCTTCACATACTTGTTCCTGGCCGTAATTCGATTCTGTCGTGGGTAATCTCATTTCGGGAGTGTGGAAGTATCGCTAAACCGATCCGACCGCATCATCTCTCTGAGAGGCGATCTCCCGTGGCCGCACGCTCTCCAGATTTGGCACGATGCGATTTCTTTATGCACGGTTATAAACTTTGTATTATGTCAAATTGTGTAATACAACGAAATTCAATTCAAAATAATTTTAAGTCTTCCGAAATATTGAAAAATATTTCAATGTTTTTTAATTACAATGTAATACTCCTTTTAAATCATTACTTAATATATTTTACTTAGTTTTAAATTAATTATTATTACATTTGCAAGTTCATTTGCGAAAAGCTAACTTTAATCCAAATTTGTGTAATCGTGCGATATCCTACGCCATAGTTGCTGCTGCTCTGCGGCTTCGAACGCGCCCATAATAACGGTTCCGAATGTCAAGTGACAGCCTGACCGTCATTCTGGCGTGACCACGAGACGAAAAAGCACACGGAGCAGCAGCAGCATATGTGGACGAGGACAAAAACGGGGGTAAGCTTCTATTTTATGGTGTAAAAACCCAGAAATGAAAAACAAGGATGTATTTCATTAACAGCGGAGCAGCCACAGCATATTTGGGCAAAGATAAGAATCGGGGCGGAGCAGCCGCGGCATACTTGACGAGGATAAAAATCGGTGCGGGCAGCACAACAAGACACCGCCAATCATCATCGCTGGATGCTCGAGCCTCGAGGCGACGAGGCAGGCGCTCCGGACAGCACACGAGAAAAATAAAAAAAAAATAAAGGTATTTATTAGTAAATCGGCGGGATAATCGGTTCCCCGTAGTGGAACGCTACGACTGATTACTCCCCAGTAGCGGAGCGGATGTCTCGTCGTCACGAGCATCCAGCACATAACCAAAAAGCAAAACGAAGTATGTATGATGCCATCCCAGTATCTATTATTGACAGTATGGTTATCACTCAGGATGAGATATTTATTGCTATTCAACAGCTAAGCATTAATAAAGGTCCCGGTCCTGACTCAATTCCTCCCTCTTTTGTAACGCGTTGTGTAGACCAACTAATTACTCCTCTACACATAATTTTTAACGAATCACTTCGTTGTGGTATTTTCCCATCTTCCTGGAAACTTTCACATCTGAAACCTATCCACAAAAGCGGTGATAAGCGATTGGTTGAAAACTACCGGGGCATAGCTATCTTGTCAACTATCCCCAAACTTTTCGAGAAAATAGTTTGTGATAAGCTCACTCCCATTATCGATCCTCTTCTCAATGAACAACAACATGGTTTTCGAAAAGGCAGATCGACTACAACTAACCTCATGATACTAGTTTCTGACGTCCTCTGCAAAATGGAAAAAGGTGTCCAAGTAGATGCTGTCTATACAGACTTCAGCAAAGCTTTCGATAGGGTTGATCATTTAATTTTAATTGATAAACTTCACCGCTTTGGTGTAACGGGTTCGTTGCTTAATTGGATCCGATCCTATCTCCATGAACGTATGCAATTTGTCAAATACAAGGGCTTTGTCTCTAAAAGCGTCTTTGCGACCTCAGGGGTGCCTCAGGGAAGTCATCTAGGTCCACTTCTTTTTAACATCTTTATATCCGACCTATCACATATATTACAGGATATTCCTCATCTTTTCTACGCTGACGACTTAAAGTTATACCATTGCATCCTCTCCCTGTATGACTCTGCATTCCTTCAATGTAAACTAGAATCCCTTGAACAGTGGTGTAGTCGTAATAAACTATATCTCAACGTTAAAAAATGCCAAGTGATTAGCTTTTCTCGGAAAAATGATGTTTTAACCACCCCGTACCTTCTCAATAACGTTGAATTGTGTAGGGTTGATCATGTCACCGACCTCGGCGTTATCCTGGACAACAAATAACGCTTTAATCTTCAGTATGATAGGGTTTTATCCTTGGCCACCAAACAGTTTGGCTTTATTAAAAGACGTTCTAAGGAATTTAAAAATATTTGGGTAACTAAAACCTTATACACCACTCTTGTCCGCCCTCTTTTAGAATACGCATGCATAGCCTGGAACCCTGTCTTTGGTCTACACTGCGATAGATTCGAATCTATCCAAAAGCAATTTACACTTTTCGCTTTGAGGGACCTTTATAACCCAGTCGACTATCTAAATCTCCCCTCGTACAGTTACAGGCTAAGTCTAGTAAACTTAATGACTCTCTCTGCAAGAAGAACTCTACTTTGTGCCTGTTTCACCTTTGATGTTATTAACGGTACAATCAAAGTTGATTTTATCCGTAGCAGAATCATTTTTAATGACCAACTGAGACGCACTAGGCATACAACTCTCCTTAAAGAGTACCATCACTCTACCGTCTATGGTTTCAATTAACCAATTAACAGATGCTGCCGCACTTTCAACTCACTCAGTATGCATTATTGTCCTAACATAACTAAATCTGTCTTTAAACTAAACTTGATTAAAGCCCTTCAATAATCCTAGTCCATCCCACCTTTGAAGCCCAATCTCCCACAACCTTCCCACTCAACTGCAATTTACAATTTAGTATTAAGTATGTTTTGTTAATGCCTTGTTTGGTAAATGAATAAAATAAAATAAAAATTATTTTATTTGACCTGAAAGAATATTTGAAGTGGCGCCCGCCGTGCCGAAATTCGGGAAGTAGCCTCGTTCTTCATTTTTTTATACACATGATGCGTCCCATAAAAATCATTCAAAAATTAAAAGACGCTATAAAATGTAAATGACAATTACATATCGATACCTTAGAGCACAATAGTGCTAAGTCCATTTTTCAACATTTGGAGAAAACGCGAAAATAAAGTTTCAAACCTTGTTCCCATCTTAGATAACTTAACTGGATGACTCTGTGCTTTATTATTATATGCCATTCGAGAGCTTAGGAAATGGGCCAACTTTTGTGAACTTTGCAGATTTGTCACTTCAATGTACCGTTACGAAACTCGGGTTTAATTTTGACATTAAAAGTTGAAATTGAAATTTCTGCAAAATTCAAAACATCGTATCTCGGAAGATAGGAAACTCTTCGCATCGTTCGATATGTCCTTTTATTGGATATTTTGCGTACTTTCAGAAGAATAGAAAAAACATTGATTTGGGTAAACTGGAAGCTGGAAAATAGGGAGTTTTTCGAAAAAAGTCGTGGTTTTTGACAAAAATCACAAAAAATTCGTTTACTCCGTAACGGTAAAAGCTAGATAAATAATTTTGGTGACATTTTTCCTAAAACATCCTGTAGAGTCTACCATAGGTCTATGGCTAACCAGCGGCGGGACACCCTGTATATAAATTTTGCCCAATTGTGGAAATCTTGACTTATCGTTCCATCTGATAGGTAACACACACAAGACCTGATGAGTGTGTTTATCTGGTCGAAACCAAAAAGCTTTGGAAAAAAATACCCAAAATTGAGGAAATTGGGGGAAAAAAGTTTGACTTGAACCTTAGATTTTCATGTCACTAGGTTTTATCTACTGAGCTATAGACGCTTAGAGGTCTCAAAGCAAATATTCCAATGGGATATTTCTGAAACCGAATAACTAGATTTTTCTCCCGGTGGGGCTCTTCTCCTCCAACATACAAAGTTTCGCGTAGTTCGAATAGGGCTGGTATGTTGCCATGCCATAATAGTACAGACATGCACACTAGTTTACGTATAGAATGGAACGATAACTCAAGTTTTCGAAAATTAGTTAAACTTTTTCATTTATGTCCCAATTTTTACCAAACATCACATATCATGTGTTCCGGCCGAACATATTCGCAAAATATTTGCAAAAACGGACAAAAACGGCTGCCATACAAATAAATGTTGATAAAATATGAAATCATAAAGGTTTGTGTTCGTAGAGACGACTCATGGGATGATCGCTCAGCGATCGTAGTTTAACATCCAATTCCGAGCCCTATTTACATATTTTTTGAATGTGGCGACATTCCTTGTATCAACTATGGCCTAAGCAGTGGTTCCCAACTCGCAAATGACGGCGGACCACTTCGCTTGAACATGAACCACTACGGACCACCATATTCTTTAATGAAGGAAATTTCGCGATTTTTATTTTACAAGGTCTTAGACTTTTTTATTATACAACAAAGGGGACAACTTATGACAAAAATTGTTGGAAACATGCGAAGAAAACACCACATTTCTCCTCTGTGACCGCCTTGTATTGTAAATACATTAAATAATTTTAAGCAGACTCTACATAGGCTTTGTCGAAATACACACAAAAAAGTTCTGCCGAACCAAGCGCAACAGTTCAGTCGAACTGTTCAAAAGATCAACGAACCGTCAGCGAGTTGAATTTATTGAACCACGCAAATGACGATAAAATTCAATTCCCTTGTTTTTCTTTTGCGTGGTATGGCGAACACTGCGCTAAGTTGGACCAGATTTAGATAAACTTAAAAACTGGAATGTAACATTCCATCGAGTATTCACTAAAGTTTTCAGTACTTTATCTATTCCATAATATTTTTCAAAGCTAACGATTAAAACAATGTTTTCATCCCCATCTCGCGGACCACTGCAGGTCTCTCACGGACCACCTTCGGTCCGCGGACCACCTGTTGGGAAACAGTGGCCTAAAGAAACATATCGGTATAGAAAATATACACATAAATAGCAAGGAACCGATAGTTTAAGTGCGATCGCTAAGCGATCATCCCATGAGTCGTCTCTACGAACACAAACCTTAAGTCTGCCGTTAAGGTACGTTGTCCTCGACGCTGCCGCACGACAGCGACTCGCTCATTCCATATAAAAACTCGTTTTTCTCTCATTTTAAAAGAATGGGCGAGTCGCTGTCGTGCAGTCGTGTCGAGGAAAATGTACCTTTAAGGTACGTTGTGCTAGACGCGGCCGCACGACTGCGACTCGCTCATTCCATATAAAAACTCGTTTCTCTCTCATTTTAAAAACGAGTTTTTATATGGAATGAGCGAGTCGCAGTCGTGCGGCCGCGTCTAGCACAACGTACCTTTATACTACTGGCGCAAAAATTGGCCTCTATCTCGGTCTTGTTTTAATATCTCGTTCTAAATTCATACATGAAACGATCATTTAAGTTATAGAAATAAAAAAATCCAGTAATTTGGCCGTTAAAACTTCATTTCAATCGAAGTGGGAAAAATCCCACAACCCACAACAGAAATTCAATTAATGCTCGTACATATTAATATCGATTGCTGAAAATCAGCCGGAAGACCTCACTATCTTTTTGTAATTTATGAATTAATTTATATACATATAACGCACAAATTTAATCAATAGACAGGTGAATTACTGAATTACCAAATTCATAAATTTATGTACCTATATGTACTATAATCAGTATAAGAACGTTCAACCAACCACCGTGACGAAAAATACTCACAGGAATCGAGGGGTTAGGCTACGAAGAACGAAGCCACCTGCTCTCCACCGCACAGAGCAATCGGGAAATAAAATTCAGTTGAATCTATAAAAAGACTGTGCCCCTGACCATTTTATTTTCAAATCTAATCTAACTGAAATTCATGCGGATATTTAATACCTAAGTATGTCCACAAATATACCAGTATTTGACACTGTTCACCAATCGGCATATATTGTGAAGAAACTTTCAGCTATTGAAAGCTTAAAAGTAAATTTTATGGACTTGAACAAAAAAAACCAATAAAGTGTTAGCATCATAATGATAAGATTTAATCGGTATGTGGCTGTTTGGCCGATTGATACTCGATAAAGCCTAAATAAAAACAGAGACAATATGTTCTGTTCCGATAGCGATATTTAGAACGTTCTCCCCTCCAGTTGGGACAATACTCTCGAGCACAGAAGGTACAGAAGTACTGGAAGAGATAACGAAATTTTTCTATCAATTTTATTAACTTTTTAATTGAAATCTGATCGTTATTGCTAAACAGGTCAGGTTATTTCAAAATTATTATTGGGTGTCTGATGTCAGTACTTTTTCATATCTTTCAATTTGGAGTGCCACTTCTGAAAAATTGAAATAAATAAAAAAAACCTTTATTTCAATAAGAAAACTCCCGTTTGCATATTTCACATATTTTTAGATGGTTCTGATAAGCAATCAACCCAAAGTCAAAATCTGGATATTGTTAGGCCACATCAAATTTACTTGGCTCTTTGTATAAAGTTGTGATCAACAACACACTCTGCCGTACTAGTTATTCCCCATAAATGGATACTGTTGTTAGAGTCCAGTAGGAGCACAATCTCTCATCTGGGTTTTAATTTTAGATTTGATTAGTGACTTTTTCCCGAGGTTTAACCGGTCACGATAAGGGCTTCAACATACGACAATATAGGTCCTAATTTCAAAAACCATCATAAAGTGATCTCAACTACAGTTAGTTTAATAGGCGGATTTGAACTAATCAAGTTGTTGTTGTTATGAAAATTTTATTGAATTTTACCCAAGAGAGAACGGTTTATGTGAAATTTCATAAAGTTTAAATTCAATTGAATAGGAAGCTCAACAATTTCTACTTTACGCGATAGTTTTCACAAAAAAAAAACTACAGCCGTTATCCGGCTGTTATGTGCATTTCGCTCTGTTATAAAGATGGAAGAACGCTTAGGAAGCAGAAAGCTCGAGGCCCACGTGTACGTATTAAAATCCGTTCTGAGTATTCATGTTGGACACAAAGTATTTAAAGTGTCCCGCACATTTTGCACAACTTAATTTGAAGGTAAGCGATGGGAAAATGTGAATAGCTAGCTGGCGGCAAATATGTATGTAAATCCGAAACTGATGGACTCCCAACTCACGATCCTATACTTGACTGGCGAATGCGCTAATCGTTATTCAAAAAAGACTACTGTTACCAAACTAAACTTTTAAATCATCAGTTTCTCTCCCCGGTGAAATAAAGCACCAAAACTTAATTTAAGTTCTAGGTAAGCACGGTATGTGCATAAGTTGTTTTCGGTTTATTCAGAAACAATTTAACGCTCAAATTCCACGTATTCAGGAAACAGTTGAAAAAACTTTACCAACTGTACCAAATTAAATGGATGTTGCAGAACATTATTCAACAACACACATAGTAGTTGTGAATATGCCTGCGCCAACAACCAGTCACATCACTCGCACTATTAGTTAACCAAACAATTGCAACTTGTTGAATGTGCATATGGAATGGTGATGGTGTATGGCGCTACTGCCGCGATTTAAATAAAACAAAACAAAAACAAAACAACCTCCAGAAAAAAAAACATTTTCAATTTAAAAACATACAGGGTTGAGGTTTGGTTGTTTCTTCTACATATAATACCTTATGTCTGTCTATCTGTTGCGCGACAATATTCAAATGTAGGTACGCACATACTTTTTTGCTCTACTTTTCTTGTGGGCCAGCCCATACTATCTTCGGTAATACATAATTTATTTCTGTCTCTAGACGCTTTTTTTTTTGTCTGTGCGTCTAGAAAGTAAAAGATGTAGAGGATCCCCGCAATTTGTCGGTACATATTATATTAGCTATTGTATATTGTCACATTGTTCCTTTCCATTTCAAATGTGTGCAAAATATTACTGAAATTGTTGCGTAATATTTCATAAGTAAAAAAGAGAAGAAAATTATTTCGTCTGAAGATTGGAATATATTTTTTCTCAGAAATTGTCGTAAAAGAAAGCCGATGAAGTACCTTTGATCACATTTCTAAGGCGTTGGTGTTGGGATCGCATGTTCAGCATTGCGAGAGCTTGTACATAATTAATTTTAACCTTGGCTTTTTCGACACGGATTCATAGTATCTACCCGGGTAGATAAAAATATTTCATACAACTTGTTTATCATATTTTCACATCCAAATCCATTCTGTTGAGATATTGAAGTAAATAAGTTTAATTTATCGCTACAGGTGTATTATCGATAGCATCGATTACTTTTTATGTGAAGTATCAATAGTGTAGGGATGTCCAACATTTTTTTTTTTGTAAATGTTTGAATACACTATTTTGTGAGTTTTTTTGGTTAATTTAAAGCAAGTGTGCGAGGGTTTTGTTAATATTTTTGGGTTTTCATTTTTGGACGGTTGTTTTGTACACTTTCCGGTTGCGTCAGCCAAAGGTTGGTTCTATTGATCAATTTTCACCAACTATAGAATATTTTTCTCTGAAATTTCGTATGCAATGCAGCACAAGATTCGAAACTATGTAAATAAAAAAAATATCGAAACATTCGAAAAACTTGTTCAGACAGACACACCGTATTCTCCAGATTTGGCCCCGTGCGACTTCTTTTTGCTTCCAAACTTGAAAAAGTCAGGCAGAAATTTCAGAGGAGGTCATCGCCGCCACGGAGGCCCACTTTGCAGGCCTCGAAAAAAGTATTATTCAGTCGGGCTAAAGAAGTTGGAGCATCACTGGATCAAGTGTATCGAGCTAAAAGGAGACTACATATATTGGAAAACAAATCGCCACTTTTCCAACATTTTTGTTTTTCTAGACTAGGTATATCTACCCGGGTAGATATTCAGGAACCTACGTTTGAAAATCGATAAAACTCAAACGAAAATATGAAGACATCCTGAAGTTTTAAGGTTTTTCTTTTTACCCTATTAACTGAGTCGGGTGCATTTTAATTTTTTGTGAAAACGCGCCGAGTTATTAACGAATGAAAATTGAAATATGTATCTACCCAGGTAAATACTATGAAGGCGAAGGTTAAGTGAGTATTAGCGGCTGGTTAAGTATTGAAATGTTTCAACAGGACTTGGGCAAAAAAAAAACTGTACGGTGACTAAAAATGACGTTTCAAGTTATCCGTACACAGATACGTATCCCTGTTGAAGAAATGTGGAATGTAGTGAAATCTATAGGTACAGATTGGATGTGAATACGTTACGAATTGATTCGCGCATGTCCATATAGAAAATATACGCATACAGTGGTCAGAAGGGACGGTTTAGGTGCGATCGCTTAGCGATAATTACATGAGTCGTCTCTACGAACACAAACCTTGAAGTTGTGCAGGAACGTAGCCAGGAGGGGTCCGACACTCGATTTCAGAAATTTTGACATTATTAGAAATACATTTTTTTCTAAACTGTGGAAACAAGTTTCGGCGTTGCCCCGTTGCAGCACATGCCTCCTGTCCGGCTGTTCCTGTGTCGAATTCAATTTTATCGCTTGACGAGCCTGGACGAGCACGATGGCAAGCATGCGTAGGTACTTATAAGCCCCGCCATCATCAGAAGCAGACAGTGCCACGTCTACAACCATAGGACTCTCTGGTATCAGTACGAAGCAACAACCCTAGCCTAGGGTGGCTTAAAAAATTCGTGATATACGACATTTTTCACTTTATAAGATTTAACGAAACCATATGTATAAATTTACCTTACCTAAAAATTAAAGCATTACAAACAACAGTCAAGAACTATGGAAAGTATGCTTGGGCTCGCGTAGGGACTTCATTTTTACAGGGAAAATATTTTATTTCAAATTCTGGAGACTTACGGAATTTTCCAAAGTTTCCATTATGAAAGACCATCGCCAGGGCCGAATTTAGTCTGTATGGCGCTCCTGGGGCTGTAGCCGCCCTCCGCCACTGGTTATAATTTCCTAGTTTACAATTTCCTCCATTCTATCTTTCGTAAGAAACTTAAATTTTACGAGAGCTTACGCGGATTTTTGAAGGTGACACTTTTACTTTACTTTACTTTGCGATTTCCGTTAAATAATGCAATCAACCCGCTTTTTTTGTTTTTGTGAAAAACATATGTTAAAAAAAATCTAAAAAAAAGCACCACGCTCTGTGGCTCACTTGGTTGAGTCGCACTCTACGATGCTAGTAATCTAGAGGTCCGGAGATCGAATCTCTACGTGGTCCAAAATGTCCGTACATGTGCGGATAGGAAATTATATAGTGTTTGAAACATTATATACACTCCGAAATGATATGCAATGTAACGTTGACTCGAAATTGCCTATAAACGGCTAAGTTAACTCACCATGGCCCCACATGGGGCTATACGGTACTGAGAAGAAGAAGCACCTAATTTATTTAGCTTTCATTGCGCCTGGTATTAAGCGGCAAGTAGTCGTTAAATCCAGAGCTCGCGGCCAAGTATTTGTGTATTATACAGTGAATGGTTCTAGCTCGTTTCAAATTTTGAAGGCCGAGTCATATCACAATTTGAGGTGAAGGTGCAATTGGGCACCCTGGAATGAGACGAGTACACTTAGCTAGAGTAAATTGAAGGGAAGAAATTAAATTTGATTGTGCCAGTTGCTTCTTAAGTTTTCAAAATGCATTTTCCTCAGAATTAAACCAACGAAATTGTGCACAAATTTGCCGTCCCGGGCAGTTGCCCAGGTTGCCCATATGGGAAATTCGGCCCTGACTATCCCAATCTTGGGCCACCTGATTTTTATGTTTCTCAAATTGTTTATTATGTATTCATGGTTGAGTTGTGCATCTGGCACAATTTCTCTGACTGCAAGCTTACATACCTACAATCTAATTTTAACAGCATTTTAAGAATGACTAAATTGGAAGCAGTTTGGGAAGTTAAGTTTCAAAGCCTATTGAAATAATTTCGGGAGGGGTCCGGACCCACTGGACCCCTCCCCTGGCTACGTCTCTGAAGTTGTGGACAATACACGCCTGAGAGGAAGAGAGAGGTTATGGGGATATTCAACGAACGTTATTTATTCGGCGAACTCGGATCAGCGTGATTGCGGCCTGATGTGAACATAACATACAGAAACTTTACAAATTTAACACTCAAGCCATATAATTTGAAACAAAGACTCTCAATCATCTAAATATCAAACCAGAGTGAGATCCTAAAACCACGGCGGCCTTATGTACCCAACAAACATCTAGGACATTTCCATATTATTTTCCGTCAATTTGTGTATTGAGCGCGACGAACGACATCAAGGGAATATCATCGTCGTCAATCCATATTGATTTGAATTCAAATTGATTTGTGTATGGGCCACACGAATTTCGTGCGAATCCATATCAGATTTTGATTGAATATGGTGTCGTCTGAAATAATTCCGTCATCGTATCGTGTCGGCATTATAATACACATCGCTCATCCATATGATATTATAATATGGATTTGCATTCATATGTATTCAAGACACGTTCGAGTTTGTATGTGTATAGGTACTCTATTATGAAGACTATCCGCCGGAGCTGGTCGTTGAAATTGGATTCGATATTTACGCGAGCCACTCACTAGACCTTAATTTGCATTTTTTCACACTATGTTTTTGGTCAAACATATCATTAAAGCTTGTTTGAATAGTAATTAAAATTTTCGGTTTTCCTGTTTTGCGCCATAGTTACTTTACTATCATTGTGTCGGTGTCGGCTGACTGGCGTTGGCATTGAAACGTATTGTATCTATGTATGTCCCCGTGTGCACTTTTATTTATGTAAAATATTCTTGGAAATTAAATAAATTAGAACTGAGCAAAAACAATGTCTCTGCTGTCAGACAAAACGACCTTCAGTCATCAATATCCTTAAACTGTCTTGATATGTATATACTTTTCGCGACAGGGTTTGTTTTTTTTTTTTACCCAAAAAACAGTCCATGGGACTTATTTATTTTTAAGATATAAAATGTATTCAATGTGAAATTCAAGAAAAATAAATTGAATTTTAAAAAGACATCTATACCTGGTCTGTTGTATTACCATAAAGTAAGAAATTGGAATAGAGATGGAACTCCATATAACATTAAAACCTACTGAACAACATTTTACCTTTGAGTGTGTGCTGTATGTAACGTGTACATACAGAAGATGTCTTCGTATGTATACGTTACATACAGCACACACTCAAAGGTAAAATGTTGTTCAGTAGGTTTTAATGTTATATGGAGTTCCATCTCTATTCCAATTTCTTACTTTATGGCATTACGTCTTTTATGTGGGTGTAGATGGAATTTTGTTCGTTTTTCCATGTTTTCACGTTATACCTGTGTACATATTTCATGCGCCGATCGCCGCGGCCTTGAACCTAATTTCGGCCGATATGTTGTTTCATAGAATGCCAAAATGAAATTTATGCTTTTTGATTGGCATTTATCTAAAGGCCATGCTTTTTGGCATAATCGTAGGAGGGTTGGTATGACATTTTTATGATAATTGTCAATTTATGTTCAAATTTGTTTGTGAAAGTGATAAGAACTAGATTTTTAGCACTTTGCTATTACTCATTACTAATACATTTATGTATCTATTTAGTAGCGAGTGAGAAACATATTCTCCTGGGCAGAAAACAAGATATCCCAAAATAAATATTGGCTTCAAAAACAAAATGCATGTAGGTAAATAATCATAATCGGCAATTACAATCCCCTCAATTAACGAAAATCTAATGGAGATCCACAAATAAAAACAAAATCCTAAGATCCATATTGCCAAAGTCCTTAAAAATACCCACAATCAAATTTCCAGAGTACCTACATAATCCCTAAATACAAAATCCCCAAGGCCCAATCTAATTTTCAGAATTGCATTAACTATTGTATACGACTTATTCCAAAATACGTTATTGCAAGCATCAGAAGTACATATGTAATCCCCAGTAACCAGAATACAAAATCCCCACAAAAAATCCCTAAACCACATATCCAGGATTACATTAAACTCGTCAAATTTCTACTGTTATATTATCAGTTTACAGAAGTCCGCAAGAAGGAAAATCCTACCTCTTTATGGACATGTACAATGAGGATTATATGCGAAAAATGGATATGGGGATTTAAAATGGGGGATTCGTTCGTAAGTAGCTCGAATGGGAATAGTCGCGCTTGGAGATATCCAAAGTCAATTTTTGAATAGATTTAATAGATAAATACGTATAATCCCCACAATCGAAGCTTCAAATTAAATAATCCTCAAATAGAAAATCCTAAAAGCACAAATCTCCAGAAAAATTTCCCCGAATAATTTTTTTCAGGATTGCATTGTTCGCAATGGCAAGTGAAAGTCCTTAAATTAATTCTTCTCAGATCTCATTTCCAGGATAACATTGAAAATGGACAAATTTGTATTGTTATATCTTAGGCTTAGGATCATGCAAAAGAGGGATTGTACGTATACGTCAAAAATTTGTTTTGGCGATTTGTTCGTAAGCATTTAATAAAACAGGAAATTGTCGTAGATAATCGCTAAAGTGATATCCAATCGATTTTTAATAGATTGAAATCCCTAAAATCGGAATCCTCAAATAAAAAATCCCCAAAAAGACAAATCTCCAACTAAGCTCTATGAAATCATATTTTCAAGATTTCATTAATATTATGCGCTACCGCTAGTTCCCTAAAACATACTATGTACTACTAAATTCCCATAACCCCTTGTGGGGCATACCGCTTCAATACATAATATCTATGATAAAGTTTCAAAAGTACATCATCCCCAATCCCCAAAGTTTTTTTCTTCAAATGATATGTCAAGGATTACATAAAAAACTGTTAAATTTGTACTTTGATATTGCTTTATGGTGCGTCCATAAAGCGTTTATTGTGTTAGTTTTTTTTGGGGGTTTCGCATTGAGGATTTCTTTGTCAATTGTGAGTAATTAGAGAGATGGTTATTGTGAATAATCCCTCTGGTGCTATCCAAAGTCAATTTTGCCTATTTTGATGTCATTATGTTTTTATTCACATAAAGGTGTTGCAATTTGACGGGATACTAAGCTGAAACAGGGGAACCAACTGGCCGATCCTCAATTTGGCAAACTTGTAGAACAATGGTTCTTAACCTTTTGCACATCGGAGGACCACTCGAACTAATAGCGAATTATTTCTATTGAATATAAAACGCAATTTTGGTCAGTTTATGTGTCCGAATGAATGGCTACAATTAGGAATAATTGCAATTCAGCAATGACCATTTAATACCGCGTCAGTTGGTTGGTTAAATGGTGGTTAGACTACGACAGGCTAAAGCTCAACGCCGAGGATGTCGTTTTGTTTGAGCTTAGTGAAAATCGTGAATCTTTATATCGAATTATGTGAAGATCATATCAAAGGCTCGCGGACCACCTAAGAACATCCCAGAAACCACCACAGTGGTACGCGGACTATCGGTTACGAATACTTGTTGTGGAGCAACTTGTTTTCTCGAAAGTTTCCAATTTCTATGCCTATCAGCGAAGTTAAAGCCGCACAAATCTTTTTCAGTCGAAAATTTTGGATAACACGGGAATCCATGCTCCATGGTACAGTGATGTCAACTTTAGTTGCATTTCAGTGATCGGTGATATTGGTTACTTCCATTCCGAGTAATCGTTACTTTCAAAGAAACTCGGTAAAAAAAAAAAGGACAATGAAAATTCACGTTGATCACAGACATAGTAAGTTCGAAAGATTTTAAATTTTTTTTTTGTTTAAGGGGGCCCTCACACTGGTGCGGACGCCAAATTTCCGTCACACACCCGCGGCAACTTTTTAGTTGTTAAACCAGAGTATACTTTGGTTTCCTCTGAAAATACTCATCGAATCGGCGCCCTTATTGGACGAATATTTCACTGAGAAAACAACAAGGGTATCATTTTGGGCGGGGTGACCCGAAAAAATGTTGTTTTTTTTGCCTCAAATTTGGAATCAGCGACCCAAAACTATCATGGTGTTTCTGCGAGGCCAAACTTTGGGAAAAAATAGATATATGGGAAATTTGATGACATTAAGTAGCAGGTTAATAGTTGTTTCGATAATAATGATAAGCTTTTCAAATGGAATCATCATTTTACGTGGATTCCGGCATAAACTAATTATTGCTAGTTCCAAAAAATCAAGAAAAAGATTATGAAGAGTAGCGCACCACACAATCGAATGCTACCCACCTTTGTCTTTGTCATCTTAAAGATTTATCATCTTTATATATATAACAACCGTAATAATAGCCTAATTGTTTGGTATACCGTGAGGTTTTAAGTAACGAAATTACAGAAAAAGTTATAAAAATGTTAAGAAACTACGAACTTTGTATAAGTTACAACTAGGTGTCTAGTTTATGCCCCTAACCCTTTCAGGCCGCGATGCAACGATTGTGTGGGCAAGTTTAAATGTCTATAGCTAACTTTAGTATTTTGCCATATATTATTAAAGTACATTTGATGACATTAAGTAGCAGGTTAACACTTTCCCGGACACAACGTCTATAGACGTCCAATTTTGAGCATTTGACCATACAAATCGTGTCAAATTTTGGCGTTGTGTCCGGCAATGAGTTAATATGTGTTTCGATAATAATGATAATCTTTTCAAAGGGAATCATAATTTTACGTGGATTCCGGCATAAACTAATTATTGCTAGTCCCAAAAAATCAAGAAAAAGATTATGAAGAGTAGCGCACCACACAATCGAATGCTCCCACCTTTGTCTTTGTCATCTTAAAGATTTATCATCCTTATATATATAACAACCGTAATAATAGCCTAATTGTTTGGTATACCGTGAGGTTTTAAGTAACGAAACTACAGAAAAAATTATAAAAATGTTAACAAACTACGAGCTTTGTATAAGTTACAACTAGGTGTCTAGTTTATGCCCCTAACCCTTTCAGGCCGCGATGCATCGATTGCGTGGACAAGTTTAAATGTCTATAGCTAACTTTAGTATTTTGCCATATATTATTAAAGTACATTTTCCTCGACACGACTGCAACGGCCTAGCGGCAGCGACTCGCTCATTCCAAATAAAAACTCATAAGCTTCGGGCGACGGCTGCTTGGGGTAGGGTAGTTGTTTCGCAAAACGGTCGTATTCGTTCGGCCGATATACGAATAGCATGTATGTAGAAAGCAGTCCCGAGGCTCTTGCTGTACATAATCCATGCACGAATGGTGAAAGTGGTGCACTTGCTTGTTTCTGGGCTTCGGGTGACGGCTGCTTGGGGTAGGGAACTTGCTCTAGAGCCGCTGGAGTCGCTGCGGCCGCGTCGAGGACAACCTACCTTTAAAGTGGTCCAGATGAATCGATTGAGCAGACGATTTTTTATGTTATATGTTCTCACATTGTTCCGTTATTCATTTTACGGTTTTATCAATGTTTGAGTAATTGACATGTTCGGTTGCAGTTTTGTGAAAATGGTCCGCAGGAGTAGGTTATTATTTTAGTTTTTAAACTACCAATAGTCAACAATTTTGTGGAGTGAATATATTTTTGATGATGCTATTTCGGCAGCATTGGAAGACTCCGATGCTCTTGATTTCAGCAGTGATGATGAAGAACGAAACAAGAACTATGTGTCATGCGAAAGCACAGATAGTGAAGGCGAGGAACTGGACATATGTAGGTCCAGTGCGAAAAAATATACCTGAGGAGAAAATATTGAGGAAGTACGTATGAACGTATGATTTTCCACTAAAAGATCTAATCCACTACTGTTACAGAGCTCTAATCGTCGATCAATAAGGAAGCGAAAGCCTTTTTGCCAACCTGTAGTAAATGCCCCTGTTTTTGAGAATGTTGTAAGTTGGAAATTCTCAATTACACATACATATTTCAAAGAACACATCGTGAATACTTTTAATTTACAGAATTACACAGCGGATATGTTGACGCCCTTAGATTATTTTAAAAAGTATTTTGATGATGCCTTTTTTGACAAGGCTGCGGATTCCACAAACAGATATCATTTCTCACAAAAAGGCGAAATAAAAAACATTTTTGGAAAACATATTGCCATTGGTTGTGTTCGTTTTCCACGTTTCGTATGTACTGGCAAAGCAAATTCAAGATCCCGTTAGTGGCGGATACTATGATTCGCGACAGGTTTGTCAAGCTACGGAACGCTTTCCATGTTGTTTTTGAAAATGACATTACCGAATCTGGGAAACGAGGCAATGTATTGTGGAAGGTGCAGCCAATCATTGATACGATTAGAAATGCTTGCTTGAAAATTCAGAAAAAAGAAGATTGGTAGTTTTCAATCGACGAACAGATGATTCCCTTTACCGCGGTCGTTGTCCAGTACGCCAAAGGTTTCCCACAAACAAAGAGGTTTTGGATCGAAAGGATCGTACGTATTTTTCGACATACACTTTATGACTTTGGGGAAAGGTATTTATGGAATTGGGACCATCACGGAAAAAAAACGAATAAAATGCGTTGGCTTGACTGAGGAAAGGAAAATGAAAATGGAGGAGTTCTGCAGCCCAGGGATTGATATTGTCGTTGTGCAATGGAATTGGCTTCGACCGCATATGGGTGCAGTCCTTCCCATGACTTTCGTCGTAGGTGCAAAAAGGAGAACAAGTTTATTGAAGTGGCTCGTCCAAATATAGTCCGCAAATATAATAAGTCAATGAATGGAGTTGATATTTGTGATCAACTCATCGAAGCCTATCGCCATTGAAAGTTATCATTTACTTGGTGTGCTGCAATGCTTGGATGGAGTACTGTAACGCTTGTCGGGCGATAGAGAAACCATCCAAGGATACTCACGATGTAACTGAGCTTTCGGCTTGCTGTAGCTGAAGGTTTGGTGGCAACTCTAACAAGTAACAACGACATGTGAAGCTCCGAATCCGAACCGGACGAAGATTCGACTGCGCCACCTTCAAAACGTACAGGACTCGCAGAATTAGTTGAAACGAGTGAATGACCTGCATCGCATGTCGAGCCATAAACACGATTCACCACAGTTTTAAATTACATAATTTCATTGACCACCAATATTACATAATTCAGTGATGTACTTACTACGCCTAAAAGGCGTAGACAAAAAAATCCTACATTAGTGCCAAAAGACAATGATTCTCATTAATTTCATTACTTCAAATAAACACTTTAATTTGATGGTTGATTTTCTGTTTCTTTTTTACTTTTATTCTGACAAACTGCACATCACACCCCATTGCAAATGTTTTTTTGCCATTTACGAGTATGTATATCATTCTTCATTCCGTCAAGCAACATCCATATTAATTATGATGGTGACATTTTTTGTTGATATATGTACATACAATGTCAATGGCCTCATCCTCATCTAACTTGTATGAAATGTACACAATATTTCGCGTTCCGGTCATAGACCAAACCAAATTTTTCTATATGTACACATACATAGTAGTATGTAGTATGATTAGCACACTTGAAGCTATAATTTGAGTAATACTCGCTGCTCTACACTTGATAATTATTATTGTCATCATCATTAACGTAACATCCCCCGCGGAAAAGCACACACGACAAAGACATCTCATATCAGAGAGTTCAGTTCGTTCGCTGCTACTTTTTCATATCACACACAAATTCAGCCCAACAAAATTGTACGCTGAATCATTGGTCACATATAATAAAAAAAAATGGAAAGAAAAATAAGAACAAATTGTATGTAAGATGGCAAAAAAAAACAAGAAGAATTGAAGACTTTTTCTGGGAGGCTATTGGTCTCCGATGTTGTCTGGAGATTGTTGTTATACGGTTGTTAATAGTCTAATCATTTTAGCGTTTCAAATAGAAAAATTATTCCACAGGAGAGTTTTTGTTCTTCTCGAATTTGTAGGGTCCCGGATATGATCTAAACTCATTTAGGTAGGAAAAATATTTAACATCCTAAAAAGGACACATCCTCATCCGCGAGAATAGGCAAGTAGGAGACAGCAATTGCATTCTATTTCCGGTGGCATTTCGTTATTTCAAGTACCCAGGATGATGTTGATCGCGTACATCAGGGGTGTCAAACTCAAAACCTGGCCCGGGCCAAATAACACTGTACTGTACTCAGGTTTAGGTGGGCCGCAGGAGGAAAATTTAAAAAACTTTTATATAATCTTACATAATATTATTTCAAAATATGACAGTAAGTATGGATGCGGCTATTGGGGCGTGAGAACTTCCACATTTTGAATATGTACTTCAAGAACGTTAAAAAAAATTGAGACAAGAAGCAAAAACGCGAAAATTTTATTGATCTTCAAGTAGCCACAATTAATTTGCGCATGATTTTCGACAGATGATGGAAAAATTGTCACACCGGTCATACAGGTCGCCCAAAATAACATTGGGAGCCAAAATTGTCAGATTAAATTAACTTCGGTCGAAAGGTGGCTAAAAGGGGCAAAAAGTTTTTTGCAATAAGGATTTAACAAACTTATTCACCAATACAGCATGATAAGTGTAGGGCCAAAAATCAGGAACTTGGACTATAATGGTTATGTTGAAAGTTCACAACCAGGTCATTCAGTCACCAATTCCAGGATTTCCAGAGTAATTAAATAAAGTAAATAAATCTCGATTAATTTTCGGTCAAGTCAACTAATTTTTTTTTTATGAGCCGCCTTATAAAGCCAAATAACCATCAACAAATTGTTTGGAGTATTTAGAGAAAAATTCCTAAAATACATACTTTAATCTAGCATAAGATACTTACTTTCTGGCGATTTTTAGTATTTTTTTAAACTTGAATTCAACACTTGAATTGTTGTCACTTAACCAATTACACGATTTTTGAGTGGGGACACATTGTGCTGCGTCGACATGGCCGCGGGCCGCACAGAACTGCGAAGTGGGCCGCGAGTTTGACATGCCTGGCGTACATGGACTTTAGAGTAGTTCAAAAGCGACTTAGGCTGCGTAAACATTCTTTTGCGAATAACGAATTGCGAGTATAGCTTGAAATTTGGTTCATTATGCAACTTTAAAGCTTACACGAAAATGCAAGCAATTCGCCATTCGCAAAATATCCTAACAGCACCCATACGCTGTAATGAGATCCGGAAATGAAAAAAGGACACCTGGAATGGAATATCCAGAGTCCACGTTCGTTTTGATATGATACTCCTAAGGCCTACGTATTGAAAGTCGTAGCTTATTTTGTACATTTGTAGCCTAAAATCGTTTTAACGAGTGGACGCAGCCATGATTTGCGTGGACGACCGATAGCTCGATGTGAGTAATCAGTAGGTGAGGACGCACACCAGTTGAAGGATAAGGTCGCATGACCGCGACAATTGGAGAGCAACGAGGCGACCATGCCATAAGAAAGAAGAAAATATGTATGAGCAGCTTTCCGCCAAAAGTTTTTTTTAGTAAAATATAGACTTAGACTTCTAAAATGAGTCTAGAGACTCTCAAAAACAAATAAAAACCAACCTTAGCTTAACACTTTCCCGGACACAACGTCTATAGACGTCCAATTTTGAGCATTTGACCATACAAATCGTGTCAAATTTTGGCGTTGTGTCCGGGAATGAGTTAATTTACTAATTAGCTAAAATTTTTCTAATTTACTTGGACTATTTTGTGTATAATGTTGCTCTCTGACTGTTTTTTTTGTCATCATTCAAGATTCGCGCATTTATAATCTAAACAAATTATATTTTACATACATTTTCCTTTTCTTTTTTAATTTTATTTGTCCTAGTAATTTTTGCCAGTAAAGGGGGCAAATGTTAAGTGGTCGAATAGCCGAAGCGCCCCGCGGTTGCGTTGCGTTCTATGTACATATGCATAATGATGCTATCAAGGTGGCTGCGCTGGCTTTGTGGGCATGAGTGTGGCGGGTCTTTTGGTGCGAAGATGCCGAGATATGGTTTATTTAATTTGACAATTTTGTTGACATTTGAATTTTCGAATGTTTTGATTAATTCGACTGATTGTTATGTCTCGAATTATTTTTTGTTTCGTTTTCTTTCAGGGTTAATGTTATTATTTTTTTATTAAGCTAATTGAATGGTGCAGTTTGATTTGATTATCGTAAATATGTCAGAGTTAATTAGGCCAAAGACAATTGCATTGCTAAATATGATAATTAATTTCTTTAAGTCAGAGGTGATTTTCATGATTGTCCAGTGGACAGTGGGGGTTTCGGGTTTTTTATTTAGTTTATTTATTTATTTATTTAATAATTTAAATAAATACCGGCGTACAGAGGGCTGCGCCCGCAATACGAGGGTTTTCTTTTAGAATTTTAATGCATTGTGAATATTTTTTGTACATATATTTTATAAGCAATAAATAAGAATTATGCACAACATGAAATGCTTCCTGTAAATCTATTTTTTGATTGGTCTATGTAAATAAACGCATTCCAGAATGAATACTAGATTTACTATTTACCCAGTTTGTATAAAAGTACTCCAAGGCAAATCTACAGGAATTTTTCGATTTAAGATTTCTGATGGCCTTTGAGCAAAAAGAAACTCAGGCAAACGTAAGGATGGTTCGGCCTTATATATGAACTGAATTATTAGCTGGAAATTTACTGTTACTGTTTTTTTAATCAAGGCAAAGCAACTTATATAAAATGATTCCATTATATCCCCTGACATAAGAACCCACGCAAGCTTTCCCATGAGCATTGAACAAGTATACTTTTGCAGCTATTCAGGGACACCCTGTTAACTTCGTCCTACAAACTTCAAAAATATTTGTGGCAAACACTATTACCATTCTATGCATTTCCACCAAATTGCATCTTTATTGTTTCATCAAGTTAAAAGATATGCATTGAAGAAATGCTTAACCCTCCGTCGGGCGCACCCGGCCTGACAGGCCAGCAAAACAGTTTCTGCTCTGACGCTAGTAGGGGGTCCCACAACTTTTTAGCTCCGTTTACTCGTCTAACTTTAAGAATCTCACACATTAAGGAAAAAGGACACAAATAGATGGGCGGCCTCTCAGGCCAAGTGCGCCCGATCTTGTTTTGATTTGAGGTGCGCCCGACGGAGGGTTAAGAGGCTTCCCTTGCATTGTGAAAGGCCCTTACTAAACACTTACTTGGCTATATTTCCGGTTTGGATACAGTTATTCGAACGAAAATTCGTAGACATATTCCCTACGTAATTTTCCAAAAACCTTTAGCAGAATTTTCATAGTTGGAAACCTAAGAACCTACACACGAACAAATTGAAATTTTACAAATTTACTGTTATTTACTTTTCCTTAGCAAAAGTCAACAGTCTTAAAATTTAACGTATATAAGGCCATACTGACCAATCTTTGTGTAAAATGTCATATCGATCCCTATAACGGTTTGGAAAAAACGGAGGTCGAAAAGGAAGTTTAACTTTAAACGCCAATAACTTTTTTACCGTTACTCGAAACTGGAAAATTTTAACTGATATGAGATGTACTCGCACGTGTAGATCTTTGATTTAAATACCCATACGTCAATGTCCGTTAAAAATGAAAAAAGCAGACTTTTTTTGAACGTTCGGGACACCCTGTTATCTTCTTTCTACCGACTTCTAAGGTATTTGTGCCAAAGACTGGAACCATTCTACACATTCCTATCAAATTTCATGACAATCGGTTGAGCCGTTCGCGAGTTATTTTGTGAACAGACGGAAAGACGGACGGACGGACAAAATCGATTTCATAAGGGTTTTTTGAAAAAAAAATCTAAAAAAACCCTAAAAATTACGAAGATTGATAATATTCCTTGTGCTCCTTTCTAAATAAGCACGGTATTTTATGCTAACTTTGACTCTCTACATCTTTCTCTTCTCGTTTCTGTAATTAATAATTAATTAAACATTTTATATTCAATTTGGCCTTTGCCCCTAATCCCCCAATAAAATTTCGACTACGCCCATGGTTCCCTCTCTCTCTCGCTCTTTAAGAAATTAAACGAATAATCTAATATATAAAATTCTCCTCAAAAAGTTTGTTCCCAAACTCCTCCGAAAGGGCTGGACCGATTTTAATGAACTTTTTTGTGTATTCTCGCTAGGTATGGGAATCGGTCGTAAACTATATTTCAAGTCCCTAAATGCCCCGCTCTCTCTTTTAATCGGAATTCCATTTTGTATGAGAATAACCTGTTGCAATCACGTTTTTATAGACAACATCTAAATTTAATATGGATATATTTAGTTGTCACTGGATCAAATACAGTGTAACTCCTATAAATTGTATTGAAGCTGACTACGTTTTTACGTACATACATACATACATCCTGGCTGTTGGCCATAGCAATTTCACAGTCAACTTCGTACTACTTATGACATCCATCGATATCTCCGCAATCTTTTGGCGGAGGGACATGATTGAGGTGTCGCCGCACTCGCCATAAAATTACATAAAGGGTTATTGGACCCTCTTCCCCGATTAGTGCACAGGGTGGTCGGAAATCTTTTGATATCTCCGATAAATTGTATTCAAGGTGACTGCGTTTTTAGGTACATACATCCTGGATGTTGTCACAGCAATTTCACAATCAACTTCGTACTACTTCGGAAATCCGTCGATATCTCCGCAATCCTTTGGCGGAGCTAAACGATTGAGGTGTCACCGGACTCGCCACCCTCTTCTCCGATAAATGGACAGGGTGGTCGGAGATAACCGTCAACCTGGATCTTGGTCATCTCCGCAATCCTTTGGCAGAGCGGACACGTCACAAAATTGCTTAAACAGATATTGGAGCCTCTTCCTGGTCAGTGCATATGGTGGTCAGAGAAAAACGTCAAGCTGGATGCTGGCCTCTGGCCGCAGCAATTTCACAATCAACTTCATACTACTTCGGAAATCCTTCAATATCTCCGCAATCTTTTGGCGGAGCGACATGATTGAGGTGTCGCCGGACTCGCCACAAAATTGCCTAAAGGGTCATTGGACCTTCTTCCCGGATCAGAGCACAGGGTGGTCGGGAATCTTTCGATATCTCCGATAAACTGTATTCAAGGTTACTACGTTTTTAGGTACATACATCCTGGATGTTATCACAGCAATTTCATAATCAACTTCGTACTACTTCGGAAATCCGTCGATATCTCCGCAATCCTTTGGCGGAGCGACACGATTGAGGTGTCACTGGACTCGCCACAAAATTGTCTAAAGGGTCATTGGACCCTCTTCTCCGATAAATGGACAGGGTGGTCGGAGATAACCGTCAACCTGGAGGTTGGCCATCTCCGCAATCCTTTGGCGGGGCGACACGATTGAGCTATCATCGGACTCGCCACAAAATTACCTAAAGAGATATTGGAGCCTTTTCGATGGTCATATGCATATTTTTTGAATATATTGTCGTTGTATTGCCGTGACCCCTTAAGAAGTATTGGCGCGACGTATGTAAATCGACCGTTTTGTTTCCATATCCACTTTAGTTTCACCGTCGATACGTCGATCCTAATAAATTATAGTTAGCAGGTTGATTTGCATTCAAAATCGCTCATAAAGATAAATTAGTAGCACGAGCGTAGCGAGCACTAGATAAGAGAGCAAAGAAATAAAAGATAACAGTTTAGCTTCGGTCGCTGAGCGATGATCTCATGAGTCGTCTCTACGAACACAAACCTTTATGGTTTTTTTGCTGTGGTAGCCAGCATAAACTGATTAAATTCCTACGAACTTATTTTCTGGATTGTAGTGTGGTTAGTGCGCACACCTTCGGTGCACAGAGTCGGGGGTTCGGGTCTCACCGTCATCCAATTGAATGTTGGTGTTTTTTGAACTCACGACCCATGTGACAGACTATGATCTCACTCAGATGTTAAACGAGGGGATCAATAACACGGCTGAGCGTGCTGTCAATCTCAACACCTCAACAAAAAAGCAGTTAAGATCTTTGAAATTGAATGTCACTAACACATCTGCGGCCTTAGTCCAATGTAGGACTCTTAGTTTTTTCTGGATTATCAGCTGAATTAAGCCGTAGTCTTAATTAGTGTCGGAAGTTTACACAAGATCGCAGTGTAAACTGAGGTGCAAAAATGTACGGATGCCAATGTACATGCTTATTTCGGAAATGCGATAAAGCCACCATTGTACTCCTACGAAGTGCAGGAGAAACAGATTTGCGCAATTTATTTTGTGTAGCCCGGCCAAAAGGGTGGGCATCTATGGTGTAACTCCTTCTGAACGCAAGACGCGCAGCCTTCATCAAACTATTGACTGTTATCCAGACAACGTTCTATTTTTCTCTTCAAGTTTGGATAGTTTTGGTATTATTGAACATTTACATATTCGTTTCATTCTCAGTGTGACTCAATTATTTTAAAATCTACACCATCATTGGATTTCAGGTTCAATAATATGAAATTATGAGCGGCGAACGAACCGCTGATGCACCAAGCGTGAATCTACAAAATACCATTCAACCTCATGATCGTTTTTGGGTTTTGGATAAAACATAATAGTTTTTAAGTATTAGTCCGTTTAACGACGGTCAACTCATATTCAATTCGTGTTGAAACAAACTTTTTTCTTTTGCCATTGAATCACGGCTAATTTGCGACATTTAATTCACTATAGCGATAATCTAAATTTTTGCTAACTCGACAGACATAAAAAAAAAGCATAAGTTTCCGATCTGTTAATCAAAGCTTTCAACTTATATTCAATTTACGTTCAACGTTACATTCAACGAATGACAATTTCATGACATATGTAAATTTCTTGTCAAAAATCTGTCTAAGAAGTTTTAGAATATTTTCAATAGAGCTGTTATGTGCCATGCGACAATAGTACATAATAGAACTGCGATGTTGGGATGTTGTGTTATCGAACGGAACGGTAAGTCAAGACCTTTGACAATTAAGTTGAAATTCGAATCGACAATTTGAGAAGAGGATTAGTAGAAAAATAATTGTAAATTGGAGAGGGAACCAAAATCTAATTAACATCGCAACTCCCATAGCAATCCGCTGGAGCTTTTTTCCTCCAACGGACATTTTTTCTTGCAGTTTCAATAAGAGAGCTGATAAGTTGTCATTCAACACAATTGGTATATGTATCAAATTGAACGGTAAGTACAAATTGTTGCAATAAAATTAAACCGTTAGCCCATCCCGAAGGGTGCAATTCATATTCAATTTATGTTCAATTTGCGTTCATTCCACATTTTCATAACGGTAAGTAACAAATTTTGCAATGAAATTGAACCGTTAGTCCATTCCGAAGCTTTCAACTCATATTCAATTTATGTTCAATTTGCATTCATCCAACAAGCTCATGACATACATTTCTTGTCGAATTTCCTGCATTAAAGCCTAACACTCGGCAAAACGTTATAGGCTTAGGTCTTAGAGTTGTGGTCCAGCCCCGTAGAAACTCATTTCAGCATACAAAAATTTTAATATGGTTCAATAGATTTCAGGCGTGACATCTATGCACATTTCAAGTTGAATAAATCGATATTTCTTCCGCTAGAGCTCCTCTCCTCCAACAGTAGTTTCAATAGAGCTTGTAAGTTGGTGTATCAAATTGGACGGTAAGTAAAATATTTTGCAATGAAATTGAACCATTAGTCAGTCCATCCCAAAGCGTTCAACTCATATTCAATTTATGTTCAATTTACATTCATCCAACATGCTCATGCATGAGATACATTTCTTGTCGAATTTCTGGCATTGAAGTCTAACACTCGGCAAACCGTTATATATGTCTGACTGACCATTCAAGGAGAGTTGTGATCCAGCCTCGTAAAAACTCAGTTGTTCAATTTGTTTCTTCATTGATCAATTAATTCTCCAAGAATTTCAGCATACAAAAAATGTTCAATATGGTTCAATAGATTTTTAGACGTGTCACATCTATGTACATTTCAAGTCATTCACAAGTATCCCCCGGCCCAGATACAGACAACGGAAAAAAAGACCTTTTTTTTTCAAATGAAACCCACTTGGCAACATGATAAAGCCTAATATGCATACACAAGGTATTCAACCAATTCCGGTATCAGTCATTCAACACTCACACGGTGGTGGAGCCGTCGTCGTAGAGTCATATACACACAGAACGAGCATATGGTAAGATATGTAAAATAGCAAAAACCAGAGATTTGCACGTTGCCATCGCAGATTGTCACTGTCATATATGTATGTCTAGATATACCAAAAATGTATGGTGCTCACACAGAGTCGTAAGTATATCTGTTGATCGCAAAAGAAGTTGGCGTCGTGTCATACATTTTTAATACATAGGTGCATATGCAAGAACTAGAAGATTTGACGTAATCCAAAAAGGCAAACAACCGAACGCATGTAAGCATTATTGCCAATATGAGTCATCTGGTATTACATACGCTATAAATGCGAAAGACAACGGCTGTAGAGTATGGTTAGACATTGACGTGTGTAACTATGATTGTAACATTTCAGTTTGTGTCCTTATTTTGTCAGAATAACTACAGCTGACTGACTTCTGCGCTCATATCCTAGAAGACAAATACTGGAACAGGCATTTGGAGCTGGGTAGAAATGACGAATTTTATATAATTCGACATTTCTTTCCCGTTTCAAAATTCACAAAGTATCTCGTCCCAACTGCAAACACTCTGGGTAAGACCAAAAAATCTAGCTAAAAGAGTGCAAAGGTTTTCATCTTTAAAATATGCACCGCGATGCTATCTGTAACATAACATAATACAATTAAACCGAACATGACATTTATCCACTATCTGCAAATGTTATCTATGGCAAACCGTGAATAAGGTCCAACTGGTGGCACCGCAACAAAAGTCAATCATCTGCCATCCAGCTGCAGAGTTTTAGCTGGCGGGGAGCGCTCGAATAACAACAACACGACATAAACTTGAGCAACAGTTTGTCGCGGTGGTATCGGCAAAGCTGGGGTCATGGTACGGGGTGGCAAGTGAGTGGTGGATACAAAAGACAAAACACAAACCAGGTTTTAGGCCTGCGCGAAAAAAAATGTAAACGAGGAGGCCACATTTCCACCATATCGTGGGCTGATTGCGCGGTATTAGGTACTCCACGAGGAGTTTACTTACTGTATGTTGCTAAACTCTGTTGCGCCGCTCTTCCTCACCGTCGACGTCGTCGGTCGTCGCTACTATACCCAACAGACAACACCAGTCGTAATGTATGTTAGCAAAGGTAAAAGTTCCTAGTATGAGGTAATACTATAAATGTTACTAATAGTGTTTGCCATATTGCCTATATAGATTATAGTTTGACTGACTCTCTGTTGCTATATGCATATAGCCGTTGTCGTTGCCGCCTGTCTGCCCAACATTTTGCGATTGATTAATGATGGCTTCCTTGTTTGTGTATGATGTTGCCCTCGGGGCTTCGGGGGAGGCACAAGGAAAACCTCATACACAAATTGTTAAGATTATAGTGCTACGGTGTGCCAATGAACGGCGAGAGCACGGAACAAACTAACGTCGATGACGACAGGTCTTTTGTTTTTCCATTTGCTGCTCCGTTAATGAGTTTTTATGGATATTGCTGTAGTATTTGTTTTTATTTGATCGATATTATGATTCACACTAAATAAATCATATAGAGGCGGCAAAACTATGCAATCGAGAGGGGTTGTGGTGTGGTCAAGTTCGTTTCGTTTGTATTAATTGTTGCGTGCTTGCAAGGGTCAGTGACAATCGTGATTGCGGGCACAGATTCCGTAATAAACTAGTGTTTGGAATAATTGCATTAAAAAATTACGAAATGCCATTCAGGTTGCTTTTTGTTTTTAACATTTAAGCCTACGATTGGATGAATAAATGCAATGAAATTTGCACTAAGTACTCGGAAAAGGTAGGTAAAGAGTCCTCGACTAGCCTTAGGCCGCAACCACACTGTCCGGGGTTTGCTAACCCGCGCGGTACAAAAGATCAACGTTGTAGACAATACACGCCTGGCAGAGACAGAGGCGAAGGGAGAATTCAATAAAAAAACAAGCGTGTGTTGTCCACAACGTCGATCTTTAGTACTGCACGGTTTAAAAAACCCCGGACAGTGTGGTTGCCGCCTCATGACAAGCTATGGAAATACCTCTTGTAACAGCGGAGCTTAAAATGGCAAAAATGCAAAAAAAAAATATTCTGAAAGCAAGCAATCCTTGCGGTCATTTAAAGAGAATGCATGCATGTATGATGGCATGTCGGGAAACAGACTAAGTTTGATGAAATTATACTTAGCATTTTCACATTCAGAAATCATTTTTTATCAGCACTACCACCACGTCTGCTTTCTGAAAATCCTCTGTTTCATGAGTCACATATGACTCATAGGCATGAAGGGGGAGAAACGCCATGCGCACACATGACTCATAGACAGTTAACTTGTTAAACACCACTCTACAACCATCATTATCTTTGCTCGGCTAAGGTCATGGGCGTAGCTAAAGGTAGGCAGGGAGGGGCTCCTAATGGGTGTGCCCAAGGGACTATGGTCTCTGCCCATCAAGGTGTTGGCCTCGAGGTGGGCTGTGGTGCTCGACAAGTCGACCAGCTAGAGTCGCATCCAAAGATGGGATTCCAAAGGGAGGCATCCCGGAAGGGTGTTCCCGCCGGAATTATTGGGCGAGTTAGATATAATCAGGAGTAAAAGTGAAAACACGGGCAGGTACCACTTATCGTTAAAAGGCGAACAAGATAAAAACGGAATTTCTTTAAAACGATCAACAATTTAAATTGACGAAAACTCTCAATTGTTGATGTGGATTTAAATTACAGGCTCCTTGTGAAAATCATGATGTTGAAAAAATTGTGGGCTTTCCCCCCCTCCCTGACCGAAATCCTGGCTACGCCCCTGGCTAAGGCTTATAATTCTTGCTGCTATGGTTGGATCTACGATCAAGCAAATAAAGATGATCCCATGTTGAAAATTTTGGTAACCATATTTGCTTACTAACACATTGACATCAACCAGTGGATTGGCGGCATTATTTGAATGTTGGGGGCTGCCACTTGAACACATGAATCTTTTGCGCTACTCTCTTGTACATCCAAGTCAGGATCCAAGTTCAGGATTTTCGCAAAGTTGCAAATTATGATTTTTATGTTTCACCTCCTGAACGAAACTGTTCCATATGAAATGATTACCTCAGTTTCTTTTCCCCTAAAAAAAAATCAATTAAAACATGTTTCAAAACGATTCGTTTAGGCGTTGAAACGTTGATTTTTTTTACTCATTTTAAATTGTTTGCAATGTTCAAAATTTGCTGAACGCAAGGAATATCAACCGAAGTCAAACAGCTGATTAAAAAAACAACTGGTTGTTTACCCTCACGCCCTCACCGACGCACACAGACAGCTTATGGTTCTGTCCTTTTCTAATTCGTCAATGGGTAGGATGGATGAGTTCCTTAAATTGGCACATAGCATAAGTGGTACTCCAATGCTGTAGCACTTTGGTAATTGATAAAACAAAACAGGTCCTTAAACGACCAGATAAAGCCACAGACGATCCGTGGTTTCGTTTCCCTGTATCGAGTGCATACAGGTTCATTTTTATTTCCATGTATATTATGTTACGAGAGAAATGTCTTAACTAATTTTTGCCCATAGTGTTCTGATATCGCAACACTGCTTTTTGCACGTCTGGATCGATTTTGAAGAAGCTGTTTTTGTTGTAGTAGCGATTCAGCATTTTTTGTTTGTCCTAATTCGAAAGAGAGTTTGGAAGCTCTTGGCCGTTGTAACAACGATTAGCTCCAAAATGACTTATATCGAAGAACCGACTGCCGTAGGAGCATTTTTATAAAGGCAACACAAACATTCAAGGTGATAGTGGGATTCGATCCCACGCTCCGGTAATTCAGAGGTGAACACGAGTCTTCTCTACCTACTGAGCCACCGAATGAGATCACTCTGGATACCGTTACTTTTTTAGGGAGTCGACTGGGCCATATATGGCAGTTTCCAGTCGAAGTAACATTGTATATAAATTCGGATTGTATAATATTGGAAGCACTGTTATTGCTTATCCAGATTTAAGTTGTCCTTATTGCACCCTTAAAGTCGGTTTGTCTCAAGTCTTTTAACATTCTGATCAACTGACTGTAAAGGAGTGAGGAGGCTAGAGTGGGGCCTATAAAAGATCGAGTGAATGCTAGAGTAACGATTAAAACACGACGATAAAACTAATTGAATTGAGTTTAAACGACTTCTCAATTTCAGGAGAACTGACACAAACTAGTCGGATGCGGCTTTTCCTTGTATGTATTTGGAAACATCGTATTTTCTTTTAACAAAAATTTTCCAGTCGTTCTCCTCGACGGGATAGTTATATTTTTGAGAGATGCTGAAACAAGGGCCCACGGTGAATGTTAATTAGGGTGCTGGGTCTAGATACACACATCGAAGGTTTTGGTCATCTGTAGGGTCTGAATTACGGCATATGTACTCGCCAATGTGAAAGTAGGACAAAACGTCGTTTAAATAGTTTCAATGACGTACATATGGCAATCTCGCATAGCAAGATAGCGTACTCCCAGGTCTACATTGGTGCACCATAGCGGATAATGTCTGAAGTCTAACCCATTGCTCTACTAGCCGTGTTGTCAAATCTACGTTTGGTTTGACAGTAATGTCGGTCTGTGTAGTCGGGACGGGAGCCTCGTGGTACAGGGTCTGGTAAGAAGCTCATAAATAAGACATCAAAGCTAAAAAGAACTTATCCTTGCGGACAGCCTCTATCACAGGGTCATGGGTTCGGGACTCACCGTGAACCAGTTTCGAACTTACGACCCATGTGACGGACTATGATCTCCCTCAGATGTTAAACGAGTACCCATTTATGGGGACAAATAACACTGCTGAGCGTCCTATTGATCTCAACAAAAAATCAGATACGATCTTGGAAATTGGATGTCACTACCACATCCGCGGCCTTAGTCTAATGTTGGACTGTCGCGCTTGTTATTTATTTATTTTTATTTATAGCTATGGGTTTATTAACGGCCACGGTTATGAGCCAGTGGTTCGCGGACCACGGGCGGTCCCTAAACCGACCTTATTTAATCTGCGGCGTCTTTCATGTGGCAATCACATAACTCGATATGAATATTTTGGATTTTCAACGAGCACAGACTTTTTAATTTTTATTTGTCCGATTTGTTACCTCTTCTGTTGCAAACAACACCCAGACCTGTGCTGTGCAATGGCTGTGAGATTATATCTCACAATTAACGATTTCTAGCGGGTGGTCCCCGGTAAACAAAAGGTTAAGAACCACTGATCCAAGCAGAGTGATGAGGGCAGTGGTCCTTAACCATTTTAATATGAGAAACAGCTTAGAAGAACTTTGTAATTGTCATGTTCCACTAAATTGAAAATGTGTGCGGGTGTTGATGATATTCATACTCTTAACGAATGTCCGTCTGGCCCACTGATCACAATAACCGAAATTGTGCAAAATGAAATGAGTTCTTGCCAATGTCTTTGGCTTTTCAAGCCTCATAAATACGTTATAGCGAAAAGTGGCTGAACGACACGCAAAAGTTTTGATCCAACGAGCAAAAGTACTGTCGAGTCACTCACGAAAAATCTGCAAACCATTAAATCTGTTATCCAAATTCTTTTTAATATGAAAATCGAGAAAGCGTTTTGGAAATACCATTATGGCATTACCGCAGACTTTCTCGATAATCAAACTCCATTCGAACAAATAGTCAATTGCGCGTGGTTCGGCCGAACTTTTACACGGTATTCGGCAATACTTTTCCTCGTGGTTTTTGCTTTTTATTTTTGGACCGTCAACCGTTCACTGCAATGATGAAAATCGTTCAATGAAGAGGAACAAAATGAGTGAATTCATATTTAGCGTCATTTGTTTGTGGTTCATTAAACCGCGATTTTCTGGATAGGTTCTTCGAAAATGGAGGCTGGAGCATATAATTTTGATTTTCTGTGGTCATAGCTGACTCAAGCCAAGCGACTCTAATCCAACATGGAGATTTCCTATCGTAAGGTCAATTAGACGCAACTAAAAACTAGAACTTCTGTTTTTTTTAGTAAATGGATACCTTTCGCAGTAGATTTTCCAGAAATTATGTTTAGATCGTTTGACCTGTTCAGCACTAAGACACTAAGAGTTCCGTACCGATTGTCTTCAGTATCGGACAACAGAAGCAGTGTACGAGGGTGGTTCAATAAGTACCCGTGTTGAAAATGAAAACTCTACTTTTTTCTAATTTTTATTTTTATTTTTCAACATAGTCTTCAGCTAAATTTTTTTCCCGCGAGCCATTTCTTCATGTTAGGGAACAAGGAGAAGTCGCAGGGAGCCAGACCGGGTGAATACGGAGAATCCGGCAGCAATTCATTACGCAATTCATGCAGTTTGGCGGCGACAACTTCGGATGAATGCGCTGGTGCGTTATCGTGGTGAAACAGCACCTTCTTTTTAGCCAAATGCGATCGTGTCTCCTTTAATTTTTTGTCGAAGCGGTCCAATAACTCAATGTCCAGTGATCGTTCTTCTTTTTTCTAAAAAATCCATAAGGATAACGCCCTTCGCATCCCAAAAAATCGTCGCCATGACCGCCATGACATGATTTCCGGCCGATGGAGCCGTTTTGGCCTTCTTTGGAGCAGATTCACCGTTGAACCAATATCTAACGGTGGTCATAGACGGCGAAGTGTCCCCATAAATAGCATCCAACTTCGCTTTTATCTCCTCGCATTTTTTCTGATCCAAAAACAGAAATCGAATTACCTCTCTCTTTCCATCTTATCGAAAATTACGAAACACGCGTTACTCGAATGGCTGTCAAATCAAAACTAACCAATAAATTAGTCTGGAATTTGTTTTGGCGTCGTTTAGTAGATGGCAGCACACGATGATGACACCAACTTCCCTCAGTACCATCATATGTATTCAAACACGGGTACTTATTGAACTGCCCTCGTATATCAGCACTGATTGGCTTATTTCATCCAGGGCCGGGATTTTTTCCGTGCTTTTACTAATTTTGTTTTTTGTTTTTCAATATCGGGTAAAAACGTTTTTATTAGTACAAATAGGGTAAAACACAGTTTTTTAAGTATTAGATGAAAACCGGTGTTTAAGTACCGGATAAAAACCAGTTTGTATCGGTTAAACATGTTTTCGTCTGGTTTGCTATAACTAAAAAGCAGTAAAACATGACAAAATGTTTCGAAAACACACAAGTTTTTAGTATCGGGTGAAACCCGGTTTTAGTATCGGGTATAAACAGTTTTTTACTGGATTTGCTTAGTATCGAGTTAAAAACCAGGTTTTATATGGGGTTTCAAGTATTTTTTTATTCTTTTTCAAATTATATCGGACAAAAAACCAGTACCGGAAACATGAAAAACGGTACATCATGAAAAATACACGTATTATAAAATGTACTGAAAAAAACAAGCCTGAAACAAACCAAACAAAAATATTCACTTAAGTTCTTAGAAATTTGAAAACCCGGTACTAAGCAAAAATAATGTACTAATGTAATATCGGCTTTGGCCGATTTACCACCCGCGTTAGGAACAAGCGATGGCGATATTACCCATGAGGGGAGCTTCTGCATTCGTGCACTATGGTTCAATCGCCTTAAGGTACGTGTTCGTAGAGACGACTCATGTGATGATCGCTCATCTATCGTAGTTTTGCATCCAATTCCGAGCCATATTTACATATTTTTTAATAGCGCTTCTTTTCTTGTGTCGAATATGACCTAAAGGAACATGTGTGTATAGAAAATATACGCATACAGTGCTCAGAAGCAGTGGTACAACTGCGATCGATTAGCGATCATCACATGAGTCGTCTCTACGAACACAAACCTTTAGTATGCTAAACAAAATTTTATGGATTGCATATTCTGAATAAATTCCAAGTGGCGTCTAATAGTGCATAGCACTGTTTTTTTTAAATAACCCAAAGACACAATTTCTGATTTTCAAAAAGAACAAAAAAATACAAAATGATAGAGCACATGTTTGTCAGCAGGCAGGTGAGATTGCTCGTATTCATGCCACACACCCTCCAAATTATGATAAACATTTGTTCACGCAGCCGGTCGATGATAGACAATCATTCAATAAAGCTGGCTGATTGCCACCCAAATGGATTGTAATCATTATTATAATGTATGCATAGCATTTTAATAAAGTATATTATTACACGTAACCAACCCCACCTTCTCTACACATATCAGCAACCGTATCACCGCTTTAGTTAATTCTCGGGCCTATCCACCTAGAAAAATGTGTACGCGACTCGAACAATTGAGTGTAACAAACGTATGTATCGATTTCCAACTCACTTCCTCCTCCATATCCGTGCACAAAAACTAAACCATGGCCGTATGATATGCAGCATTAATTGATAAGGTGATAATAAATGAGCGGTAGCGCTAGGGGCTAGGGGATCTGAACCGAAAAAAATTCAGAGCCTGATGTTTGAACCTACAATAAAGGAAAAAATGTTTCCAGGTTCTAAAATTACCGTGTTTGCTTAAGAACACGCACACACATGATTTAGTGTCACGGTGTCCTTCACGCTCCTCTATACCTACCGCTGCTCTTGTACGTAACACACATGTCATACATGTGAAATATAAAACGTACCAAAGGAAACTACACATTTCATACAAGAGCAGACCGCGTGCAATGTAGGCAGGATCTGGTCACATATCCAATATGCAGTGCAGCTGCTGTTTTAACTAAGCGCTTGACTGACGACTGCTGCTACTCCTCTGAATAGCAACTGCGTTTCGAAACTATACGAACTATGTACATCCTCTCGATGTTGGTTGGGTTGTTGGGTTCGTGTAAGGGTGCGTGTACATTAACAATAAACATGAAATTTTTCATATTGTTATAGAGTGATCCTGACGCATTGTTCAATTCGCTTGCACCATGCCATTAACCATATAGAGGAGTACACACACCATAATCATTCACCATCGTATAATCACAATCATTTGAATTTGAACGAAGGTCCTTGGTGTGTGTGAGTACAGTGCACTCAAAAACGAACTACGAAATAAGCAAACAGTGCACCACACATCTGATAATGTATCGAGCGAGATCGAATAAAATACAGTACGTGGCATGCATATGGTTTTTATATATGAATTAAGTGAAAAATTCGCAGATGCAACATGACCTCGATTTTCCATCTGGTGAACAAAGACAAGAAAAACGACGGATGTCGTAGTATAATAAAAGAGGTACACACTGAGTGGCATCATGACACGATTAAGTTAAAACTGACAATTGGTCCTTGTTCGCTTTTTGAGTAAATAATAAAGAATGGCATCCGAACGATCATCAATTGATATCCTCATATGAGCCTTTATAGCATAGCCATAGAAATTGATGAAAGGATGACGAGGACTCATCGGAAATCGGTCTGTATATTGATTTGGTCTGTGCAGGTTGCAGAACAAAGTGTAGCACAGACAAAACAAATGACAAAGACTAAAAATGGAAAGTGTTAACTTTTTCGCAGATGCATCGTTATTCTTTCTTTTCTGTCAATTAGAATTGTCGTGAGTTTATGTTTTTGTAATAGGATTGCCCCATTTGTAAGGAACGTGCATGTAGAGATTAGAGTCCCTTCTTCGTGAGCTGACTATTTTGAAAGCTGTTTTTTTTTTTAAGAATAAATAAATAATATTTACTTAAAATGGTGCTTATGGATCGAATATCTTTTTTATACCCTTCACTCGTAGAGTAAAGGGTATATTAACTTTGTCATGAAGTTTGTAACGCATTGAAGGAAGCATCTCCGACCATATAAAATATGTATATATATGATCAGCATGACGAGCTGAGTCGATTGGGCGATGTCCGTCTGTCTGTCTGTCCGTCTGTCCGTCTGTCCGTCTGTTGCTACGCGTTTTACTCGGCCAGTTTAAAAGCTATCGAGCTGAAATTTTGCACACATGTTTCTTTTTATTGCAGGCAGTTTGTATGTTTGAATCGCTAAAATCGGACCGTGGGGTCATGGGGCTGCCATACAAACCTAACCCCCACAATTTGGTTTTTCTAAGAAAAACTTTTTCATGTGTTTACTATATTCAACGAAATTTCACACAAATGTGTTTCTATTGATAACACAAAACATATGTAAGAATGGATCCAATCGGACCATGGGGTCATGGGGCTGCCATACAAACCTAACCCCCCAAATTAGGTTCTTCTAAGAAAAACTTTTTCATTTGTGCACCAATTTGAACCAAATTTCACACAAATGTGTTTCTATTGATGCCACAAAATATATGTAAGAATAAATGGAATCAGACTGTGGGGTCATAGGGCTGTCATACAAACCCAGCCCCCAAATTGAGTTTTTCTAAGAAAAACTTTTTTATTTGTCCACCAATTTCAATCAAACCTCATAAAAGTGCATTTCATTTGATGCCACAAAACATGTGTAAAAATGAATGGAATCGGACGATGGGGTCATGGGGCTATCATACAAAGCCAACCCCCTAAATTGAGTTCTTCTACCAACAACTTTTTTATTTGTGCACCACTTTCAACCAAAACTCGTAAGAGTGCACTTCAATTGATGCCATAAATAATCGGGCTATGGAGTCATGGGGCTACCATACAAGCCCAACCTCCCCATTTTGGATCTTCTAAGAAACATTTTTTCTACACCAATTTAAAAAAAACCTCAATGCGTCTTTATCAAAACAAAAAAAAAGTAAAACAAATGGAATCGTACTATGGGGCCATGCTCCCGCATCCCTCCAATAAAGTTTTCTGAGATATTTTTTTTATTTTATCACTTATTCCAACCAAACCTCACACAAATATTGTTTTATCGACGCCACAGAATTTGTCAATATCAAATATTATGCGAAAACAGAAGGAAAAGAATGGGGAAGGATTAAATACAAGTCATAGGTTTGCCCCAAAAAACTTTTAGCCCGAGGAGAGTGAAGGGTATTCAAATTTCGGCCGCGCCCGAAATTAGCCTCGGTCTCGTTTTTTTTTCATCTGAGAGAAATAAGAGGTTACGAGATAAATTCAGCAAGTCTGCAGTAAGAAAACGTGGGACAGTTGACAAGTTGAATGTAAATTGAATATAAATTGAATTCAATTTGTTTTGTGTAAAACTACAATTTTTCTGGCGAATCATTCGATCGATTGACGATAATAAATTGATTTAATTCGGGCTGATTTCTAGTCGATAAACGGGATTTCTTGTGATTTTAATGATTGTCACTATAACGGTAACGTATACTTAAAGGTCGTCTATGACAAATTTGGATAGCTTTTGCGACGCCCACTAAAATATCCCTATTGATGCGCGCCCTCAAAAAAGAAGCATTTAAGGAGTGAGGTTTTATGGATTTTTTTATGTATGTAACGGTAACATTTATCAAAATGTAAAGTATGAGGAATTTGTATCCCATACAGGTCGTCATTTTAGTGATCGTTCGGTCACGACTCTGTGAAACATAAATTCATAGAGAAACGAGTTTTCGAAACTTTTCAACGACCCGTTAGGTTTATTTTTCAAAAAGATAATATGCTTTTACTGATAGTAGAAGACTAGAATAGAGTTGAGGCATGGCGGTGTGGGAAGACAGCCGCATCACATCCTCAAGGAGTTGGAGCAATGAAACACGCACAGTCAGTGGCGTATTTACAGGGAGGGTACAGGTGGCAAAAAATTTTCACTTTTATTTTTGGGTCGAATAAATCAGCTCTAAAAAATACATTTACAGCACAAAAACTAATTTATATGACTAGTTCGAGAAAAAAGCTAATCATGCAGCTTTTCTGAGGACACTGGAATGAATGATGTTAGCTCTCAAAAACTTACTCGTGACTTGTTAGTACGCATAGTACCGTGGAGATGTTTAGTATTTAACTTAAATGTTACCTTTTAAAACTGTTTCTCCAGTGGCTAAGGTTACCGGACGCGGACATTTACTCTAGATATATTCCCTATTTAAGAATAACTTTTTTCTGGCCAAATTTAGCCCTAATTCACAAGTATGTTTGGCACGTAAAAAATTTAAGAATTCTGCCGACAGAATTTAAGTTCTTACGGCCGATTTGTCTGCAAAAAGTAAATCACCAAAATTTATTAAGAAAACCATTTAAAATTAAATATGTATAGTTGGACTTATTTTAGATACGTACGGCTAGGTGTCATAATCTAGAACGATTTATTATTCACAAAAAAATGAAATAAAAGACGAAACTGCCAATATTCACATTTCACAACCTATCAAATTGACTCGAAGTTCAACTTGGCCGCTAACTAGCGAGTTACTAATTTCGAAGCGGCAAAATACGACATTACATTTCATTTTAAAGGAATTATAGAATTTCCCACTATGGCCTTTATCCTGATTCGCTAATAAATCGATACACGTAGGAAGCATAGTTCTAGTAAAATTGTGCAGTACGAGTTCATGCAGTGAAACGCTGATTCGACGTTGGTAGTTATGGCTGATTCAAGGCGGAATGCCCCACAAGAGATTACGACATCCTGAGGGATTACTGGTGACTATCGATCGTTTTTATAAAGAGTCGCATACATTATCCAATCGATTGAACAACCAAAGCTATTTTTTTTAGGTTCCACTACCGAATTCACTAGAGAAAATGAGCTTTCTCCACCGAAAATGTGCTTTTTTTTTTTAAAGAAATGAGCTTTGATTGTTCAATTAATCGCTGAGTCTATGGCGACCTTAAGATATAAGTCATGAGGCGCAGCTAAAGATTTGCACGTTTTAATTGCTCCTCCAATATGAAAGCCATAAACGAACTCTTTATCAGCCTACGACCGACCGACAGAAACAGCTGTTCAGAGAAAATAGCTTAATTGAAACACTGAACTTCTAAGAGTTGAGTACTCAACCGTTGGGTTTTTTTTTATCAATCCATCTTTTATTGCCTCGGAATGTTATGAAGGATTGGAGGAATAGCATTAACCTTTTGTAGAGGCATTGTGATCAGTAAGCAGGCTCTGCCGAGTTATTATAACTATCACGAGTTAGTACTAATATGCGAATGGGGTATCGATACGATTCGTCCTGCTCATGAAGTCCACTTCCCGATAATCACAATCAAATGCCTAAAAAATCGACTAAAGCCAGACGATGCCAAGATCTTATTTACCCTATATAGCTCGGAAGAGCTTGGGGGTTAACGTTGCTTACTTGATCAACAAACTATAACATTTCGCCGTAATCCTTCGTTTAAACCAGTCTCTTCCCTACGCAGTCAGCAGGATAGCTGCCCCCCCCCCCCCAAAAACTTCAAGTATAAAATGTATCTCGTGCTGAGTGACCACTCCCTGTGAAGATATTCTAAACACACCACTGCACACAGGCCTTCTCCCCCTCGTCGCAAAATACATATCAAATACCTTTCATAACGACCCGTGTGCCCTCCAGACAACCATAAGGGTTCAAGCCGTACAATAACATTTTTTCGGGAATTTTCAGAAAAATTTCCATAACGGTAACATACTCTCAAAGGTACACCTTATCTCAAATTTATACCTTCTATGTATGAATCTCAACAGAATGCTAAAAGTCCCCATCGATTCATTGCCCACAAACGGGAGCTATGGATGGTCAAACTTATAAAATGTGTATGAATGTGTTTCCCAGGAATCCATTATTGGGAAGTATCTCTATAACGGTACATTTAGCAAGAAAGTCATCTCTGACGCATTTTTGTCGCTTGTATGGAGTCAAACAAAATAGCAAAAGTCACCGTCGATGTGAGTGCCTTTCCAAGGAGCCTTGGTCAGATGCGTATACGAACAAATGTTGGGTAATATATCTTCATATAACGGTACACTTTACGAAAGATTAGTATATTGGAATTTCGTAATCACATATTCACCACAAAACCTATATGTATGTCAAACGTACCCCGGATACGTGCGGTTTTAAGGGTCCTACGAGGGATCAGATCAAGACATATTCAAAAATGTTGATGAATATCTGGATAACGGTAACGGTTAACGCTTCACCTATGGAGAAATTATAACTACAGTGGCTTCAAATAAAATACCAAAATTCACTATAGATACGTTTTCCTTAAAGGGAACGGGAAAATTTTAAAATCTTCGAGTCTTCGAAAAACAATATCGGCGAGTTCTCATATAACGGCAATCTTTATGAGATAGTGCTTTGGGCCGAATCAGTACTTTACATGATGTCATTTGCACAAAACCTCAATCGCGAAACCTATATTTCAAACAAAATAGTGCCTTTTTCTGGGAATTTTTTTCTGGCAACTGTTCCATTGAAATAATGCGAAGGGCCCTTCGGAGGCATGGGCATGAATGGGGGAGCCAATGATTATGGTAATTTTTTTCCTAATTGCCGTATCTGTGAGAGCGTAAAAATACAGTTTTGACCCCTAGCACGAAATAAACAATTCTCAATTCGTAATTTTAGGGTTTTTTAAATTGTAAAATCAGGAGTTGGGGTCTTGAATAGTCCGAGACAGCGGAATTTGAAAACTGCCGTCCGCACAATATTGCTGAGATTACAATCTGGAAAACTAAAGTTCAAAAGACAAAAGGTGGAAATTGCAGGCGAATTGGACGTAATCAGGAATAAATGGCTAAAAACGAGCATTAAAAGGTAACAGAGGTCATTCTGGATTGTTGCCCTTTCAAGGTTTTAAAATTTGTAAGGCCTTTTCTAAAAATATTTTTGAGCTCGTAAAATTAACGGGAAATCTTAATTGTGGTAGTAAATTTAAATTATATACACCTACCCTAGCCTCTTGTAAATAAAATAAAAAAAATCGTTTATACCTCACACACAGCTGGTTTTATTCGATTTAAACATCTACCCGCCTTTATTGAAAACCTCATATATGGGCTTGTCCTCCCCTCTCCTCAACGGAATCCTGGCTAATTCAATGGGACCATTGGGACACCATATGGTTCAAATTGTTATGATACTAAAAACGGATAACTTTGTGTTTTTGTGATACTAATCAGATTAAGGGTTTCCCCGTCGAAATTTAGTAAACTTAGTATCTACGTGTAAGTTTCTCAAGCCAGACTAAGTATTGTCAATATTACGAAATAGTGTAGTTCCTAGGTGATTTCAGATTGCAAAGTGTGGTGGAGACATTTTTTTTTTGGTTTCTTAAGTTTTTTGGGGCGCTGAGCTTGAATCCGGAGCTTCCCACCAAAATTTCGTTGCGGAACAGGGTAAAAACCCCGAAAAACCCCAAAATTTTCGGAGTTTTCCCGTTTTTTTGTTTATAACTCCGAAATTTTACATTTCTCCGAAAACCTGTCCATGAAGATATTAAAGAAAACATAATTGCGGGTCCAACGCGGCATTAATCATTAAAATGTGTTAAGCGGTATTGCTACAATTGATAGACATTTTTTGCGTCCAAAAATGAAAAACCGTGTACCGCTCTACGGATTTATAATATTTATGTCTCTTTGGACGCGCAATTATGTGCTCTCTAAAATATTCCTAGAGAGTTTTTCGCAGAACTAAACAGTTTCAGAATTAGGGGCCGAATAACGGGAAAACAGCAAAAATTTTAGGGTTTTTCGAGCTTCTGACCCTGTTCCGCAACGAAATTTTGGTGGGAAGCTCCGGATTCGTGCTCAGCACACCAAAAAACATAAGAAACAAAAAAAAATTGTCTCCACCACATTTTGCAATCTGGTGTACTAGGTTTATCACGTAGTAACTACACTAAAAGTCACCCGACCAAAATTGTTCGAAAGTACTGAAATCATTTTCAGTTATAGATTTTCAACCAGTTCTAGAGCGGTGCGTTTTGAGTGATACTTTTTGTAGAGAGGCACGATTAGATTGGTATATCGTATAGACCAGGTATGTCCAACATACAAACCGCGAGCCACAATCCGGCCTGCGAGCGACTTCAAAAGCATGGGTCATATGCGCACCTTAGCGAAATTTACCCCAAAATATTTATGCAAAAATGATAAATCGACAAATTTTTGTATCCATTTTTCAAAATCAAGCAAGTCTTCCCTTAGTAATATATTGTTCGTGTTTTGTGCAGAAAATTGCATGTGCAAGTGTGCGGAGATTTTTTTGTGCATATTGTACAAAATTTTGATCATGTGAGGCTCGATTCGGAGGTGTTTTTTTTTTTTTTAATTAAATTGTCTTCAAAATATTGAATGCATCACAATAATGTTCGATAATAATTTTTGCCAATATTTCAATACTCTCTGGCTGAATCGTTTTGGTTTGAGTTCCTTATACGAATAATTTTTTGGATTGTTTTGTACGGTACATGTTTTTAAAAAAGGCATCGACATCAACAACCGATTGTCGGTGCAAAAAATAGTACAAAGGTTGAAGTTAAACGTTCGATATACATATGTAGCCCTTAGATCTCAGTGGTTCATCTAGTGTTGTGGTATAAGGTCCCTATGGCCCACATGCATATTTATTTGCAACGTCAGAAATACTTCTTCAATGCGTTACAAATGCATAAAATAATGTCTTCTAATTCATAAGAATGTTTGGTTCACCATCGCTTTTAAAACCAACAATGTGGCTCCCGTAAAAATTAAGTTGGACACCTCTGGTACAGATGGGAACTAAATCTGACAGTATTATGTACATAAGCCAGCGACAGACTAGAATTTAGTCGTACGTATTATGTAAAAGCAAGATAAAAGTTAACACGTTCACTGCTTATGAGTCACATGTGACTCATAAATATATGGATTTTCAAATCGCCTGTTTGCCATGTGGTGTTTTTGAATGTTGGTCAGACAGTGAAAGTGTTATTAAAAGAGTCACAGGATTAAGCCATTAGTATTTCAATTTCACGTTATAATTTCAGGGAAAATGTGTAATAATGTCAATACGATAAAGATGGCATACTTTCAGTTTGTTGAAACGAATCTTGCCTTGTACATTACCTATGGCTACCTTAGAATAAACTTTGCAGAGACATCTTTTACAAGTATGTAATCGAACCACTAGAATAGTATACTAAATTTGGATAAGTTAGGACGACAAATTGTTGGTTCTAATCAATGCAGAAGGAGCCTATATTATATGACGGAAACCCTATCGAGATGCCCTGTGTCTATGCAGTAAAAAACACCAAACAACTGTTCCTTCTGATGTATTTAACTATAGTGCGACTAAGGCTCTTTTCCTACACTGGAGAGGCTTCAGTCTAGGAACCTCGGATATTCCGAAAATGAGAAACTAACATTGGACTGCAGCCGCAGAAATTAAACACATACTTACAGAATCCATCGAAATCTATGGTATCTGAGACTCCATTTACCCGTGTGCGTGACACAATTCGCTTACACCATCGAGTCTTCGAGTCTCCGAGTCACCTAGCCTTTAGGTCGCGATTCACGGAGACTTAAGTCTCCCCGTGTGAGGAGAGCCTAAATAGCTTATTTTCACAATAATTAGCATGTAATCCATTTTTGATACTTATGTGTGCATTACATTTATTACTACATTATAGCAATTCGTGTTAGTTTCGCTTGATTAACCGCATGTATATGGACTACCATGCACTATATTTATCCAATTTAAATTAACGCAATACGCACTTTAATGAGCATGTACACATTACAATGTGCGCCTAAGATTTACTAGAAAATTATTTATCTTTCCAGTGTGGATTTATCAACTTAAGTATGTACTCCGAAAACAATTTCCAAGGTTTCATATTTTCAGTGGGCCACAAAACCGTACGGATAGTTAAAAAATATTTCAATTAAACAAATCGCGGAAATTACAAGCAAACAAACACGTTTACAAAATATCGACCCAACCCTGAACAAGACCCATTAATGCTTATTTGCCAATCAACAAAAAACCAGTCAGTCATAAAAGGCACACAAAAGCGCAACATTACAACAATATGCTTCGGCGCGGCGCGGCGGTCTCTTTCTGTGTAATGTTCAAATATGTAACATCATACCGCGAGACTATCAACTATAAAATGGACCACAACGTCTTGCGCGATTTTTAGAGCACCGCCGCGCTTTATCATGTCATGTTGAGCCGGCCAACACTTTGATCGCTGCTGCTTACAAACATTTTTTTATATCTCGCGATAAAGTTTTATCCGCAGCATAAAAAAGGCTGTTTGCTTGGCTTTGCTGATCTACAAACATTGTCTCGTGCAAACTCTTGCAATGATCTCGCGATTGCTCAAAAATAATATCATGACAGAGATGATGATGATGGTAAACCAATGAGGATGATGATAATGGCAAAAGATTAACACCATAAATATCCCGAAGCTATTTGGTATGGTATGGTGTGGTGATGCCAAGATCTTGTGTCTTGATGTCTTCAGCGCGACGAGAAAAGTGAAAAGATAGTGTGTGTGTGCAGGAAAAATGCGAAAATGGAAGTTTCCACAAATATCTGCGCAATGTTTCGTGTGGTTGCAAAATATTATGTACAAAAATGAGAAAAGAGAGATGTCTACGATCGCTTGGTTTTCCTCCGGAAATTCATCATAATGATTCTCGATTTGTCAGGAGATACTATTAGTTTCCTCTCCGCAGAATCATCATCATATTTCCCCAACTATAAAGCGCCCCCCTTGAATGGACAACAAGACAACTTCATTTTCTATCACTAATCAAAGACATGCGTTTTGTTCAGACATTTATATGCAAGAGAGTAAGTTGTTTGATGCCGGCTTGCAGGTTTTTTTTTTCGCCGTCTTCGTCTTCATTTTCTGCATTACTGGAAGCACAGCAACCTCAAAAGAAGTTGAAGAAGTTATGTCAGCGCGCAATCAATTTATTATTATATAATATACCGCGAGACAGACATTACGCAAAGATGTCGGTTTGGTTGAATGCTGCTGTACGCGGAGCAATGCAGATTTGCGCTCGTATAGTATGGGGACGAGGGAAGACTGTGTGATTATTAGATGTGACCATGCGGCATTTTGGATGCGCGATGTGTATTTAGTTGGCAAACCTATTGATGCAGCAATTTTTACACGATTTGACCGGAATAAAAAATAATAATAATTATGTAGTTTTTTTAGGAACGAAATGATTGGATGCCAATGAGACGAGTTTTTTTTTTCAAAGAGTGCATCTGTCCTCTTTGAATAAAAACTTTGCTTTGCGCAAAGAGGAGAGAAAAAGTTAAAGTCGTATGAGTGCGTAAAGTTTTAGACTAAATTAGACAGGTAAGCAGACACACATACGTGACCTACTAAAATTGCCAAATTTCATTAAAATTTGACTTGAAATAGTATGATGATCGCGACACGAACGACTGTTAGCGAAAGCGACAATAGGCAAACACTTTGGAAAACCTTACGCAAAAATCATCTCGTTTTCTTGTACAAGATCTAGGGCAACGACAAAAGTAAATTGATCAGAGCGGGGCGGGGTTCATGAACATTTAACGACATTACGCCGGCCTCACACTGTCCGGGTTTTGCCAAACCGTGTGATACAAAAGATCAAAGTTGTGGACAACACATGCTTGGAAAAAAGCAGAGACGATGGAGGCATTAAAAAAACAAAAAACGCCTATTGGTCTGCTAAGCGTAGGTTGTTTACAACGTTGATCTTTTGTATCGCGCGGTTTGGCAAAGTCCGGACAGTGTGGTTGCGGCCTTACACCATCAAATGACCTAGGACCTAACCACAGAGATCAATCAAACGCAATTACATTCCAGAAAAAAAAACCTCGGAAAGACAAGGAAATTGAAATTGTAACATCACGGTCTTATGTTTCATGCCAAACAAATGTTAACCTTCAAATATACTGTTCCAGGCAGCGCGTATCCTAAGAGACTAGGTAGCCAAAAATGTTGTATCAATCGCGTTTTCTCTCTCTCTGGTTCCTGTTAACCCCTTCTGGGGCATAGGGCATCAACTACGCCTACTTTCCACCTCGTTCTATTCTGTGCCATCGTCTTTAGGTCTGACCACTGTTTGTTTAATGAAGCAGCCTCGCTATTAACCGATCTTCTCCACGTGTTTCTTGGTCGTCCAACACGGCGTCTAGCATTGGCTCCCTGAGGGTTCCAATCTAGGGCCTGCTTTGCAATATTTGTTGCCCCTTTTCGGAGAGTATGACCTATCCATTGCCACTTTCGCCTTTTGACAGAAGTGCCTATCCAATCCAGGCCTGTGATACTCAGGAGATCATCATTGGAAATAATCTCCGGCCAGCGGATTTGTAGAATGCGCCGTAGGCACTGGTTTACGAAAGTTTGCAGCTTAGTTGTCATCTCGTTGGTCACCTTCCAAGTTGAACAGCCATAAAGAAGCACAGATATTACAATAGAATTGAAGATTCGGATTTTGGTGCGCCTGGAAATGTTGTTATTTTGCCAGAAAGGAGTCAAAGTGAAGAAGGCTGCCCTAGCCTTATTGATACGCGATTGTACATCAGCGTCCGCGCCGCCATTTGGTTTGACTATGCTTCCGAGGTAGCAGAATTCGTCAACTTTTTCGACTGCCTGGCCCGAAACACAAATTCCGCTTTGTCCCCCAGGATGGGAGCTCAAGTACTTGGTCTTGGCAGCGTTTATCTTGAGCCCGGCATTACGACTTTCGCAATGCAGAGCATCGGCCATTTGAGCTACATCCCTTTTTTTATTTGAAAGCAGACAAATATCGTCAGCATAGTCCAAGTGTTGCAGGTAATCAAACATTTTCCATCTGATACCTTTCCTCTGGTATTGAAGCGCGCTCACTAGTACATCGTTAATGGCTATGAGGAAAAGAATAGGTGATAATATGCAACCTTGTCTCACTCCACTGTGCACCTCAAAAGGATCTGAAAGCTTACGATTGTGCAAAACGTGACATTGGGCTCCCTGATAAAGATTCCTTGATGATGGAAATTATTTTATTTGGTATGCCCCTCCTACGAAGAGCTCTCCAAATATACTCCCGATCAACACTATCGAACGCCTTCTCAATCAATCGCGTTTTACTACTCGCTAATTCGAGGTTATATTTAAAAAGAAGACTATTTCAATATAACGGTACGTTTCGTAATACTGTACAGCCTGAAGTTTTTCTGCCAACATAACGGTACTTTTGAGCAAACTCCATTGAAATAGTATACCGAAAAGTACTGTTATGTACATTTTATTCATTAGCTTATTCGAAGCCATTTATCAAACATGTGAATATAACGGTACTTTTAGACAAACCATATAAAAATGCTTTTCGAAATTTACCGTTATTTTGATAGGTTTGTTAGATGACTACGAACTAGCTAGTGAACATAACACATAATAGGTAACGCTTCTTCTAGATAAACCATTTGAATGAAATCTACCTAAAAGAACCGTTTCATACATAGAAAAATCTCAGATTGTATAGGATCCCGATTTGTAAAAAATAGAGCTATGATGATTAAATAAGTCTAGTTCTACAGCAGCTCATTTTTTTGCAGAATGAAACGCTATAACATACGGCTCGCAGGCTGAGGCTAGCAATCGGTCTGTACAAGTTTTTCTTTCCGGCCGATTCCAATTTTGAAAAAATTAATAAGAAACACAAAATCTATACAAAAAAGATAAGATTTCGCAGAAATTTCATTGGAGAATTAAGTCCAGTTTGAATTCCTCGCCAATATATTTTCCAGATTGGTTGCTCGTGCTCAACACATGAAACAAAAAAATATTGGCAATGATAAAAGCCCTGTTCTTTAAACAAAAATTTAAGATTATGTATCTTATATCCAAGCTTGGATAGATAGATAGCTTGGAGAGCGTATACATTTTCTAAAAGAATAAGGTATATTGTTTAGGTTACGACGATTTATGTAACACCTCAAAGGAGCCACCGGAGTAATGACAAAGTATATATATAAATTATCAGGGTCGGTCCCTGATTAGAATAAGCTATGTCCGTTTGTCTGTCTGTCCGTCCGTGGTCTGTCAGTTCGCACGATAACTCCCGAAATAATGAAGCTAGCGTTTTGAAATTTAGGTCCGATGATTGTTTTGATAAAAGCTTGGATGGTATTGAAAATGGGGCAAATCGGACCAATGGTTCCCCTACCAACCATACAAATGACCCCACCATGATAGTTTAATTCGGCCATATTTTTCAACAGAATATCGCTAGCGACCTGCAATTTCCATCAATGCCTAATTGTGGCATATGCTTGAAGTTGGTGGAATGTGGAGAACGTCCGACTACCTCTACTCCTACCTTCTCCCCTACAAAGTTATATTCAGTCATATCTTTTGCTAGAATGTCGCGAAAAACTTCAAATTAGTATCAAATGGTAGCTGTTCGATGCCTTGATATAATATTAAATATGTGCCAGGTCCGAACCGTCTACCCCTCCCTCCTCTACAAAAAAGATGAAATTTAATTTTTGTGTTTTGCGTACCTTCTAGGTCTGTACATGGGTATAGGGTATACCCTCATCGTGCTATTCCCACGATTAGAACTCGATCTGGTTTTTTTAATGTTTTTTGCATTCCTTTTACCTATTATCACTTATAGGATCATATCTGCATAGAAAATATACACATAAAATGCTCAGAATAACAGGTTGTCAAACTGCGATCAACACATGAGTCGTCTCTACGAACACAAACCTTTAGTGTTCTTTGCTTCTTTAGTTCAAAATGGATTTCATTTGTGATTACAGCTTAGTAAAAACTTGTTAAGAGCAGATTGACAACTCGAAAATCGTGACTATCTGGTCACCTTAGGTCAGACATGTCAAACTCGCGGCCCGCGGCCAGGTCGAAGAACTAAACTAAGAAAAAATTGTGACAGCACAAATTCGTGCTGTTCAACTCATTTCATCAATTTACTAAAACTGGTCAACAAGTCGGGGGCTTATGTACGCTTAAATTATGTATTTTAGAAATCTTTCTCTATGGATGCTACAAATAATTCGCCGACGATTATTTGAGTTACATTTCCTTAAGGAAGTCTTGATTGTGGAGGTAAATATTAAGCCCTTTCGTGAAATTGTTTTGTCCCTAATCTGGTTTAGATTTTTTTTATTAAATTACAACAGTACATAGTTTTCTATACGAGTTTCAATTTGTTTACTCTGCGGCCGCGCTTAAATCTTAGGACAATGATATTTCGCTCAGACCAGGCTTTGAGTTTGACACCCCTGCCTTAGATAATGTTCCCAAAGTGCTAAAAATGCTTAACAACGGGTTAGCATACGCGTTACCGCCAAAAAATAATCAAAACGAAGTGGCCGTGAACGTCGAGGCCGGCATAAAGACACTAAATTATGATATAAAAGAAGAAATCAGATCGGGTATAAAACGAATAATAAATAATATAATAAACCACCGACATTAAACAACCGCGATAATAACACTATAAATAACCTAAAGCAGAAACCAGTTTATTACCTTAAAGCCGACAAGGGTAATAACGTCGTAGTCCTTGACAAAGCTGATTATGACAGAGCCGTGTTTGAAAAACTCGAAAATGGACATTTTTTCAAACTGAGAAAGGATCAACTTCCCGAGTCGATTAAGAGGGTTGATCAGGCCCTAAAAGAGGCGAGAGCAGTATTCCCCAACATCCCGAAACTGCGAATGCCTAATCCTTCCCTGCCTCGGATCAGGTGCCAGCCGAAGATCCATAAGGAGGGTGAGGAGATGCGTGAAATAATTGCTGACTCCAACTCCCCCACTTTCAACATCACCAAACGGATTATCGCAGAAAGCCAAGCTGCGGCAAGCCCAAATAGCAAATACTCAGTTAAGAACTCACTTGAGCTGACTGAGAAATTGCAGGAAGTACGTATTGGTCATGACGAGATGCTGGTGTCTTTCGACGTAAAAGCATTGTTCCCTAGCACCCCTGTAAGACAGGCGGTATATGCCTTCGAATCGTGGCTGAACAGCTGTGGTAGCACTCCTGAATGGAAAAAGAAAGTGAAAGTGTATGCTAAGCTCGCATTGCTGTGCATGCATGAAAACTACTTCAAGTTCCGGGATGGCTACTACAGAACAACCGTAGGAGTGGCGATGGGCAATCCGCTCTCCCCACTCTTGACGGAAATGTTCATGACTTCGATAGAAGAATCCATCGAGTCGAAAGGGTTAATGCCAAGGGTATGGTGGAGATACGTCGATGATGTGTTTGCCATTGTGAAGACAGACGAAGCAGACCAGATCCTTTCGGCAATAAATGGGATTCACCCTAATATCACATTTACGGCCGAAAAGGAGAAGAATGGTTCTTTACCGTTTTTGGACTTGCGAATCTGTAATAACAACGGCAGGCTCGAATTCGACATATATCGGAAACCAACTGCCTCACAGCGAACGATACCGGCATCGTCGTACCACACACTTCCTCAAAAATTGGCCGCTTTCCACAGCATGGTACATCGGTTGGTTACCTACCCTTTAACCATGGCTGGTTACCAAACTGAAATGGATTTCATCCTGGACACGGCGGTAAAAAACGGATATGAGCAATCCGTCATTCAGAAAATGATCCGGCGTAAGACCATGGCAGTGGAAAGGAAAAAGCATACAACGCTCTTTGATCAGGCCCCTGAAGAACCAGTACGACGTATCAGCATACCAGTAACCCATACTTTCCAAAAAATTAAAAACCTTCTCAACCGTTTCGATTTACAGGTAGTTGGTTCAAGCTACGGACCGCCCTAGGTAACGCCAAGGATCCACTCAATATGGAAGAGAAAAGCGGCATATACAAGATCTCGTGCAGTGAATGCGACCAATGCTACATCGGACAGATGAAGAGGTTAGTAACAACACGGTTCCGGGAACACATCCGAGAGGCAACATCGAGGAAAGGACCGAGCTCAACCATCCGCTCAGCAGTAGCCGCGCACATCATCAACGAAGGGCATAGGATTGATCAAGACGGACTACAGGTATTGCGTTACGTGACGAAACCGAGTAAACTGGACCCATGGGAAACCCTCGAAATCTTGCGTGAAAACCCAGCGAAGCTTTTAAACACGGACGAAGGAAATTGTCAATCGCGACTTATAAAATTCTTAGCTAATAGGTATAATAGATCCAGGTAGTTGTAACATAAAAGTTATGACATAGCATGTAATTGACTTACAATATAATCAGATGTAAACTTGCCATTAGTTTAGTAACCATTGTACTGAAGAAGAGAGTAAGTAGCTCCCGAAATACATGTATATACATACATAAAGTTTTTTGTGGCAACGGACAGGTTACCGAAAATATAAAATAAGTGTTTTTTTTAGATGCTAACATGACATTTCTTCGACTTTTATGTAAAACTATAAAGTTGCAAAAACTTGAAAGGCAAAATCCCCATTGTCCAGAATAATCCAAATCGGACCAAACCTTCCCCTACTTTCTGCGTACATCTTCCAAATACATACTGTTATTCGGCCAAACTTAGACCTGAAATTTCGATCAATGGGTCCTTCAAATAGACGGGAATGTTGACTGCGCAGTACGTGTGACAAAAGAATCCCCTACCTCCCCTACAGAGCTATAATCAGCAATATCATTCGACAAAATGTTGAGAACAACTTCAAATTTGAATCAAGTGGTAGCTGGGACGTGATCTTACAAAAAATTAGAAATGAGCCAATTCAGATCCAGGAATCTCCAATACTTGCCCTACAAAAGCTTATTCCTACTATGTAGGTCGTAGTAGGTTTAGATACATATGGGTATTAGGTGCTATTCACATGACGAAAACTCTGTTTAGTTTGAAACTGTGTTCAAAATTTAACCCCATAGTCCCATATAGGTGTTTCCATTTGAAACCACTGTTTAGCTAAATATCGCTAGAACAAACGTTAATCTACTCGTTTCAAGCTTTCATTTGACATACGTTTCATTGCTGTTCATCAAACGACAAGAAAATTGATAGAATTTTGAGGCTCTTCGGTTTTGTTTTCCCTAAAAAAAATCCAAGCATAAAAAACCCCTTCCATGATTCCCAAATGCATTTCAAAAACTCTTTGTATGGAATTCCATAAAATGTTTAGATTTACTATACAAATATACCACAGCGTGTTTATTCGGATGACTATTAGCACTTATATCCTAAAAAAATCTTTTCGGGATTATTTTTAATGGCTTTAATGAGAATTGCCTTCATAAAATGAATATACATAGGAGAGTAAATGTACGTTTCCGTGTTAAAGAAAATTGTTTATTTCATCGCATTTATACGAGAGAGGTACTCAGTTCAATCCAATCTTCAGTTTATACATTGACATAAAATTAGATTTCATATAGAGCGAACTACGTGAGTTCTGGTTTAAGTTTTTCTATAGCACATACATAGTTAAGGTATTTGTTTTACAAATGGATTTTTCCGATGATTTTTCTTTCTACGAATATGTACAGTATGTATCAATTTTAGATGGAATATTGTGGAATTCGAGTGAATCACATTCTGTGTGTGTGTGGTGTATATTTTTAATCTCATGCAATTAGTTCAATGCCGCATCATAAAAATGTACGACGACGTAGTGTACGTTGTTCTGGATATGGAGTTTTTGTTTTTTTTTGGAATTAATTTTAGTTTGGAAAACTATGAGTAGAAATCTCATCAGAAAAGTTTTTATAAGTTTCGAAATTTTCAATTTTTCTTTGAAATTATTTTTTTTTTTCGTCAAATGTCAATTTGACATTTGTTCTTTTTTGTCGCTACCGTGTTGTATTTAAATTTAAGCCAGACTATGATTTCACTCAGATGTTAAACGAGTACTCATTTATGGGGATAAAAATAACAGTGCTGAGCGTGCTGTTGATCTCAACAAAAAAAGCAGTGAAGATCTTAGACATTGGATGTCACTAACACATCTGCGGCCTTAGTCCAATGTTGGATTGTCCCGCCAGTTATTTATTAATTTAAATAACACATTTTTCTTGAAGAATTTAGATAGATATTCTTGAAGGTTGGTAATAAATTAAGTATTACTTTTTTTAATATTACCTCAGACGCTTATGTCATTACTGGAGAAAACGATCCAAATACGTAATTTGGCCACTGTGCAAATGACCGTAAATATTTGTCATCATGATGAATTTTCGTCTCATTTAAGTATATTCGTATTTATTAGGGGATACCTATATAATCCCGAAAAACAAAATCCTGCCCGTTTACAATCCCGCTTTTTACAAAAAATCCTGTTCAACATAATCCCGACATTACTAAATCCCGCCACTTTAAAATCCCGCCATTATAAAATCCCGTCATTACAAAATCCCGCCGGATAAAAATCCCGCCAGCTAAAAACCCCGCCGTTTTAGAATCCCGCCAGTGGATAGTGAAATAATCCCGCCAAAAAATATTTTCATTGCTAACCAAAAAACCAATAGTTAAGTAATGTGATACCCAGCAGTTAATGCGATACTTTCTCTTAACATAAATCCGTCGGAATATTTGATAAAGATGACAGAACAAGACGCTCATACAGGGAATACTTAAGTCTCGACTAACGAAAGACCAGACCAGCTATTTTTCAAATTAAGTCACACGATTCGTGGGTTTCCGATAATTAACTAGGGATACCTACATAATCCCGAAAAACAAAATCCCGCCTGTTCATAATCCCGCTTTTTCCAAAAAATCCCGCTTTACGTTATCCCGACATTACAAAATCCCGCCATTCGAAAATCGCGCCATTTCAAAATCCCGCCATTCCAAAATCCCGCCACCTCAAAATCCCGTCAAAATACCGCTAATTTTTTTTTCTTGTTAGCAAAAAATATAGATATGCGTTCGACTTATCAATTATTTACATTAGTTTATGCGCCAAGTTTCTCAAAAAATCCGTTTTTTCATAGTCCTCTTTAGTTGAAAGTAACTGCAGGCTACGTCTAAAGACCTTAGTTTGCTTTTGGATGAGACCTTCGGATCGGGACTGCTCCCCTTGGTTTCTAGCTAGGAGCAATTCTTTACCTAGTAATTCCACCAGCCGGTACATACCGATATGGCTTTTCCTTGTGATAAAGTTTAATTGGCTGTACCAAGCCTCAACATTATTTTGGGTTCTTGGAAAATTTGCTGCAACTGCGTCAGCAATACTCCAAAACTTAGGGGGCAACCTTGGTTTTCCTGGCTTTCCCGACTTGGTATTTTTCCCATGGATATAATTAATTCCAAGCCAATCTGCTATTTTTTTGGCATCTGCATCCTCTAAACTTCGTGTCAATACATAGGTATTTTCACTAATATTGAAATTGAATATCACCGCCTCACTAATTTCCAATCTATATAGCAGTATCAATATTTTAACGGCAAATGTGATGTAGTAAGAAGGTAAGTATTCTTTTCTGCCCCGCTTTTTTAATATCCCCAAAAGGTAAGTATTCTTTCATAAATCGCGCGCGCGATTTTTGCAAGAATACTTACCTTTTGTGGAACCCGGAACCCTTCTGCAGCATTCCACTGTGTCTATGCAGAAACGAAATCACTGAGTGGGAAAAGACGACAGCCATCGTATGCTGGGAAGCCCTTCCAGGACTAAGGCAGTCGAAGCTTTTTGTAGCAACCTACTCTAAGAAACGCACTCTGGAGTTAGTTAAGCTCAGCAGGAACAGGGTCAGAATCATAACTGGCCTCCTTACAGGCCACTCCCGTCTGAACGGGCATTTAAGAACCATGCGCTTAGTCGCAGACGCGACCTGCCGCTTCTGCGAGGCGGATGACGAAACATCCACTCACATACTTTGCGAGTGTGAAAGACTGGCGATGCGACGGGAGGAATGCTTCGGCATAACTTTCCCTCTCACAGAGGACATCGCCTCCCTTAGCATGGGACAAATTAATCGATTTATCGACAGATGTCGGTTAGATAAATTTATCTAACCTGTAGAGTGGGCAATGGCACAATAGACCACCGGTCGCAGTGCTTATGGCAAATATGCCGATGCCCTCATGTAATCTAATCTAATCTAATCTACCTTTTGTGACGGGATATTGAAAAGCGGGATATTGAAAAGCGGGATTTTGAATAAGCGGGTTATTGAAATGGCGGGATTTGGGATTGGCGGGATTTTAATTAGACGGGATTTTAATTGAGCGGGATTTTTAATTGGCGGGATTTTGAAATGGCGGGATTTTGAAATGGCGGGATATTGAATGTATGTATATATTGAATTTAAAAAAACGGGAATATGATGGGCGGGATATCGTACCCAACCCCAGGGAATACTTAAGTCTCGACTACCGAAAGACCAGACCAGCCATCTTTCAAATTAAGTCACACGATTCGTGGGTTTCCGATAATTAACTATCCCCATGCGAGGTGACCATTTATTTTAACGGTAAATGTGGTGGCGCTTTTTAATATTCCGTCATAGAAAGTAAGTATTCTTTCATAAATCGCGCGGTATTTTGAATTAGCGGGTTATTGAAATGGCGGGATATTAAATTATCGGGATTTTGATTAGACGGGATTTCAATTGAGCCGGATTTTAAACTGGCGGGATATTGAAATGGCGGGATATTGAATGTCGGGATTTTGAAAAACGGGAATATGATGGGCGGGATATCGTAGCCAACCCATTTATTCGTTATTTTTAACAATAAGTGCGAACTTTCTCAGTTTTTTTTTCTGCCTTTAATCAGATTCACCTTAACTGAAATCTTTGGGTTAATAACACCAATCTGTTCGCTAACGATCCATTATACAATCGTGCACTTCCTTATTGACTTTTGAGAAAAAGATACATACAAACATTGTGTTGCATTTGTTGCAAATTATGTGAATAATAAAAATATGTATGTAGCCACTTTGTGTGTAAGTATTTCTTTTTTTCCGTGTCGCTCATATGCAATGAAAAAAGACATAGCCGTAAATGTTTTCCCAATTGTGGGAAATTTTATAGTGAATATGTATATAGAAAAAAAGAGTAACAATAAAAACAAATAAACTCAATTGTGAGGAATGTTTTCATAATATGCTTGTTAAAAATATGCATGTCTGTACAACAATTATGTTCATATTTGTTTTTGTATATGCTTGTGCGTACATTTTATAGTAAAAAGCATTTTTGTCTACGCATGATTTCATTCACTTTCATTCGTGCTCATTATCATGGAGTTTTGCGAAAATATACACTGAGAGAAAATTAGGTAGAGCGATCATCTAAAAAGTAGTTGATATATGTAGGCGAAAAAGCTCGTCTTTGGCTATCAGGTACATAGAATCCTATGTTGTTGAGCTACATAGAATCTAATATAGTTGAAACAGCTACGAGGATATGGGTAATTTTTATATTTTCTATTAATTAAAATATCTAGTAAATTTTGAAACTCAACTATGTACATAATTCATTCGTAAAGACAGTTAGTTATTTATTGTGTATAAATTGATCAATGTTAAATAGTTGAATTGTTTTGAAGAAAAATTTTACTACTTCACAAAAATATCAACGATTGTTTGTAGTTAAATTTTATATTCGAATAATACCTACCTACACTCAACAACTTTAGTGGAAGAGCTCACTAAACTATTTTCTCTAATCTTGCGTGGTTAAATGAACGAATTTGATAGTAGGCGTGTTTTTTTATACTCCGCTGTAGATTATTTCAGTGTAACTACATATGGTTACAATAACAACATGACCCATAAAGATTATGTTGTTATTGTAATCCCATGTAGCTATACACTAAACTAAGCTACACCGGAGTACAAACAAAAACACACCTAATATTATCAGCTGCGAAGATGAGAGAGAGACAGATTGACTGTTTCTTTAGTAGAACTGTCTAAAATTAAATTAACTGCTTCACTTCAGACAAAAAGTTTAAATCATTTTTCTCAGTGTACACAAGAGTAAATGTAGCATGAAAGCATAAAGCAGCAAGTTTGTAAAATACAAGTGCGTTTGTTATAATTTGTTAAAATTTCTTAGAATATTTCAATTAGTTTCAATAACTCTAAATATTATTTAAATAAAACAATGGCAGGTGTAAAAAAAATATTTCTTCCACGGACAAAATTGGAATATGGGGGTTATGGAGTTGCCGCATAGAAACCCAACACACAAAAGTCTGTTTTTCTGAGAAAGATTTTCTTTATGGATCAATCCTAAACAAAACTCCCATTATTTCCCTATATCGAAGACAAGCATCTTATGTAGAGGAACGAATGAAATCCGAGCATGGAGTCATAGGACTGTCATAGAAACCTAACCCCTAAAGTTAGTTCTTCCAACAAAAAAAATAATACCTAAACTACTCGACAACGTTTGCCTGCAATTTGGTGTGTAGAGTCTCTCATATTGCGGGAGGGTTTTTTAGGTTACATAACATAAGGCAAGCGTATTTGCTGTAGGTTGGTAGAGGTTGCCATAGAAAGACAAACTTTAAAAATAGATTTAAAGAAAATTGCGTATTTATTGACTAATTTTAACCAAACTTCACACGTACTTATCAAAGTCACAAACATATGTAAGAACAGACGAAATCGGATCATGGAATCATGAGAAAACACTTATCGAAAAATGGGTTTTTCTAAACAAAAATGATTCATGTCACCATATCTGAACGAATACTCGCATAAGTGCGTATTGAGTTCACAAAAACATAAGTAGGAACGAATGAAATCGAAGCATACCTAGTGTAATCGAGCTAAAATAGAAACACCACCCAAGCAAGTTGATTTAAAAAAAAAAATCTTTTCGTATGAAGCCAACTAAATCAAATCTATATATACCGGGTGTCCCGCATTGGGCGGTCAATACTGTAAGGGTTGATAGCGCAACTTGTTTCAGCAAGTTTCTGAAGCTGAAATCAAATCTTGGATTAAGTCATCAGGAGTGCTGCAAATTACGATTTTGCGTGACAAGTCATGCTTTTCGATGACTTTCCCAAAAAGAGCGATAACAAGGTAACGGTAAAAAAAATTCCGATTGTATTGGGAATTTTCTTGCTGAAACAAGTTGCGCTATCAACCCTTGCAGTATTGACCACCCAATGCGGGACACCCTGTATAAAAGAAAGTCGTGTTAGTTTCACCATTTATAACTCGAGAACGGCTGGACAGATTTTCATGATTTTGGATTAGGCTCTGGTCAGAATAGTATAATAACTATTGAAACATGCAAAAAAATTCACAATGAGTCAATGGGTTTCCTTTTTGGCAACGTCTGCTGTATTTTTTCATGGTATCAGTGGATTTCAGAAAACTTTCTTCACAGGATTGGTGTTTAGCCCAATTGAAGGAACAGCTGTCGATGCATATGAGAAATTCACAATGAGCGGAAGTTTGAAGACAAACATACCCTTTCCTATATTTCTTGAGCGAATTTCGGATTTTTAGTAAGTTTACTACATCAACATGGTCTACGCGAGGTTACAGTCCAAATAACAGCATATGTATATTCAGAAAATTCACAATGAGCAACAATTCACAATTATTATTTTCTGCAAATTTTAGCGATCGTTTAGCGAACGGAGTTCCAACCGAATAGCGGAGTAATTAAACGTTGGCGGACACAACGTCTATAGACGTCGAATTTCTATAGATGCGATGTGGCACAACGTCTATAGACGTCGCCAAGAAATTCGTGTATTGTGGCACAACGTCCATAGACGTTCTCGTTAGAGACTAAACACAATATAGTGCATATATTATGTGCCACAATTGGTTCGGAATGAGAGGCCCTAGTGCCACTGCACCTTGAAATATAGCGATTTTCAAAAGAGACTATGAAACTAACGGTAGTGCTGTCTGGTGGCGATGCGACGTCTATAGACGTCGGGTTTGTATTGCGACGCCATAAGTACTTGTGAATGTGTCACGTTAGGACGGTCTTCTGATATAATATATAATTCAACAAATATTTGTTTTGGTTTTCCATATAAACATTGTGAAATCTGAAAGGCAAGTATGATTTTGAATATTAGGTAGTTGAATCTAAATCACATGTGGATATATCGCTCACTTACTTCAATACTGACATAACTCAAAAAGTTCGATTTTTGAATGAATGATGCAAAAAAAACCGTTTTATCATGTTTGATCTTGTGCGCTAGTTTTATAGTGCAACTGTGTGTACTCTCCGTTTGAGATAATAATATGTCGTTCTCTCATTTCATATATTCCAATTGTTTTTATCTGTAAGAGCGACATTTCTTAGTTGTGTTACAGACATCGTGGTGTGGAGATCGTTCGGTTATCCGAAAAAGCGTCGTTTTTTGTGTTCTGACATTTTTCGTGAAAAGGTGATGATTTTTTTGTGCATAGAAGTCTCACGTACAGTGCCTTATTTTGCGTTGTGACTGTGTTGTGGAAATGTTTCACTTGTTTTAATGCAACTTGTGACGATCTTGTTGTAAAGAAAATTATAATCACTTCAATTATTTCCCTTACGACGTTGTTGATGATAAAAAATAAGCTAGTAGGAAGTTAGGCTCTTACACTATATGACAATGTATCGTTATTTAAGATAATTGTGTATTCGGTAACTCACAAATGCATTAAATAACGCAAAATAAGACGATGTATCTGAAAAAATGTACTGTAGAATTTAATTATGCGGTAACAATAGCTGATTTTAAATTTTTGGCAGATTTATTTAATATGGCAGATGGTAACAGCAGCAGATCCTCACCACCAATATCATCATCTTCTAGTTCATCGAGATCATCGTCGTTTTCCGAAGATTGTGATGATTCCATCGATGATATAACATACTGCCCAAATTCGCCGAATGCTAGTAGTGACAGTAATGAAACTTTGGAACATTCAGCCACTTCACCAACTGAAACGTTAAATTTTCCGATATCAAATTCAGGAAATCCGGCGTTAATTTTAACCAGCCCGTCAAAAAAAGGCCGAAAAAGATCTAAGAATCCAGAAAAGTGGAAAAAGAACACAATCAAGAAAAAAAGGAATAGCGGAGAGCAATATGAGTCTATGGGTAAAGCTAGACCTGCAAGAGGAATGAAAGCACCATGTGCTGAAACATGTAAGTTCAAATGCACAACAAATTTTAGCGAGGATGAAAGGAAACAAATTTTCACCTCATACTGGGGACTTGGAGACGTCGAAAAACAAAGGCAATTTATTACTAATTGTTTGAAAACAATCGAGCCCACATACCGCTACGTGCGCATCGGGGGGACCAGAGGTCCTCGCCAAAATAATAACGCGTATTTTTTCAAACGCGGTGATACGTTTATGCGTGTTTGTAAACTTTTTTTTAAAAGAACTCTTGATATTAACGATCGCCCTATTAGGACCGTCTTGGAAAAACGAAATAAACTTGCCAACCAACTATTGGAACCGGACAAAAGAGGAAAACACGGAAAGCAAAAAACGATTGATCCTCAATTAAAAGCCGGTATTAAAGCATTTATTGAAACTATTCCCAAAATTGAAAGCCACTATACTCGGGCACACACTTCCAAAGTGTTTATTGAGGGAAGCAAAACAATAGTTGGAATATATAGAGATTACGTAGAAATCTGTAAAGAAAAAAATGAACCGTTTTGTACCTATATTTCTTTTTATAGAACTTTTACGGATGACTTTAACATTTCATTCTTCGTTCCAAAAAAAGACTTGTGTGAAGAATGTACAGCCTACAGTAATATGGATGAAACAGAGAAAGCAAATAATAAAGAAAAATATGAAACCCACTTGCTCGAGAAAAATTTATCAAGAGAGGAGAAAAAACAAGACAAAGAAAATCACGAATTCGTAGCTGTGTACGATTTACAAGCAGTAATGCAATTACCGAAGGGCCAAGCATCTGCGTTTTATTACAAGTCAAAACTAAATGTTCTTAACTTTACCATATACGACTTAAAAACAAACAAATGTCAATGCTTTGTTTGGGACGAAGCCAATGGTCACCGCGGTGTTAATGAATTAGGCTCGTGTGTACTTAAATACATAAAGGATTTACCATATTCCAATGAAGCCGAGCTAATATTTTATTCGGATAACTGTGCCGGACAACAAAAAAATAAATTTATGGTTGCCATGTATTTATATGCCGTTCGCTACTTAGGTATAAAATCAATCACCCATAAGTATCTCATTAAAGGACACACACAAAATGAAGGTGATTCAGCGCATTCTTTAATCGAGAGGGAAACCAAACGAATGCTAAGAAGTGGCCCTATTTACACTACTGAATCATTTGTGTCAATAATCCGATCGGCAAAGAAAACAGGAGATCCTTTTATTGTCAAGGAGATGTGTTTCGAGGATTTCTTTGATTTGAAAGTATTGGCCAATGACATCGGTCCGTTGAACATGACTGAATTGAAACTATCGCAAGTTAGAGTCCTTAAAGTTCAACGCGGGTCGCCTTATTCAGTTTTCTATAAATCGGCATATACTGAGGACGAATTTCGAGAGGTTACTGTAATTAAAAAAAAGAAACTACCAACATCAATTACTTTAACCAAAGCATTTCAACAAAAACCGGGAATTCCAAAAAATAAACGAGACGATATAAATGACTTGATTAAAAAAAATCTTATTCCACGTTTCTACAAAGATTTCTATGATAACTTATAATTTTTAAGAAAATTAAAACCAAATTTTGTTATTATTTAAAAAAAAATATTAAAAAGTATTGACTTAATACACAACAACTGTTCTTTTTTTTCAACAATAAGGACACATCCCACTTACGACACTCAAATCAATATATTTTAGCAACAATAGTGTCACAATCTAACGTAGAGAAAGTTGCAGTATAAGAAAAAACCTTAAATGGCGCTTTAGTCTTACATTTCATTTAGTGACACGGTGAATACATAAAATGCGACTAATCTCTTTTTAAATTATATTTTTTTTGTCACTTCTATCGGGACAGCATCAACGTAAAACCTTTAAATGCGTTTTTTGAAAAATTCCCTTTTTTGAGTTACGACAGTTTTGAAGTAAGTGAGCGAATGTGCTTTTAGATGGGAGATCCCTATGAAAAGGAACAGCAAAGAATTTTGCAACTTTTTGAGGAAGCATCGGACGATTCGCACGATCCATCAGGACTACGATCCAACAAATGACAAAGAAAGTTCTGAAAGTTCTGAAAATTATTCTTTAGATTCCGAATCCAATAATATTTCTTTGATACAAAGAGAGGAAGAAAGTCACGGAGGTGTTGTTGAAGGCGAGGATAATGAGGAGGATAATTGGGAGGATAATTTTGCAGATATTCCTGAATTCTCCTTCGATGAAAGCTCTGTTGGATTGCAAATGGATATAACAAGCAGCACCACTCCTATCGATTTCTTTTACCATTTTCTTTCACACGACGTGATCGATTCCATTGTATCTTCTACGAACGATTATGGGAAAAACTTATGCCAATCAAACATCCCAACAACAAGGAACAGTCGAAAGAAGTCTTTTCGGCAAACCACCAGAGAAGAAATGCTTCAATTTCTCGGACTTTGCCTTTTGCAGGGCCAAATACGTTCACCAAACATGCGGAAAATGTTCACCTATTCGGACCCTTTATATTTCCATCCAATATTCACTTATATTATGTCGGGCCGAAGGTTCGAGCAGATCCTTCGGTGCTTGTCAACTGCACCCGTAGGATCCCAACGAATAGATAAGATAAAGCCGTTCATGGACAATCTAATCGACAAGTTCCAAGCCACGTATTCACCGGATGAAAACTTATCGCTAGATGAATCACTCCTGCATTTCCGAGGAAGGCTTCATTTCAGGCAATACATCAAGGGAAAAAAAATAAGTATGGAATGAAATTTTACGAGTTGGCTACATCTGACGGATATATCTTGAATATGGAACTATATAATGGCAAAAGTGTAGAAGAAAGTCAAAATAATTCTAAAACTGAGAGCTTGGTAATGCGGCTAATGAGGCCTTACCTCTTGAGAGGACATACCTTGTACATGGACAACTACTACAATAGCGTCTCACTTTCGGAAAAATTACTGCTATATAAAACGCATAGTGTTGGGCCCTTGCGTAGTAATAGAAAAAGGAACCCAAAGAAAATAATTGGGATGAAAATAAAAAAAGGACAACATTTGTGGGCAAGACTACGGAACGTTTACGTTTCTAAATGGAAAGATAAGCGAGATGTTCTGGTTATAACTACTAAAAATCACCCGGAAATGATTCCAGTTACCAATAAGTATGGGGAAACAAAACCAAAGAAGTTGCTCTACAATGAAAATATGTCAGGTATCGATAGGGCAGATCAGATGACCTCATATTATTCTTCCCCGAGAAAAACCATTAGGTGGTATAAAAAGGTGTTTTTCCATATGCTTGATGTGGCATTATGGAATGCATTTTTTCTGTATCGGAAATATATAAAAAATAATAATAAAAGCTATAAATTCTACATTTTCGCGATGAAATAATTAAAAATCTCCTTGGAGTTGGCCCCGAAATTAAAGGCAAAGACCTTATAAGGGGAGAAAATATCCATAATAACAGGAGGAGTGAACCTCAAACGGCGTCTGACCCAGCGCCTAATATGCCCAATGGTCACTGGCCGGAAAAAAATCCCTCACCGGGAAACAGTAATCGGAAGAAAGTATTTTTCAAGTGTAGAATGTGCACAAAAAACAAAATACGCAAGGAGACAGGCTACCGATGCAAAGGATGTCCAGGCAATCCTCCACTATGTCCGGATTGTTTCGAGGCTTGGCACAGCCAAGTATAATCATAAGGCGTTCATGAACATTGCATTTATATTATGTATTTCTTGTTGTCTTTTTTGAAAACTGTTATTCATTTTTATTTCTGTCATGTATGGAATCTGATTGTTTTCACTGTACCGATTTATGTAATATGTAATCATTTTTACGTGGATTAAATAAAATTTGAAATATTTGGTCTTTTTTTTTGTTTACAATGACACTTACTTGATGTATGCGAAGGACGTCTATAGGCGTTGTGTCACCTAGCATATCTGAAGGCGTCCATAATTTGACACGAACGTGTATAGACGTCGAACGTCAATTGACGTTCTGTCACATCGCATTATCAAAACAAATGTAGCGTGACACAACGTTGATAGACGTCCTGAGATTTTATCGATTAAATCCCTGAAAAACACAAATATGTAACAAACAAACACTTTAGAACTGATAGAAGGGTCCCACACTATCCAGATACGCAAAAAACGGTATGTGTCACAACACAACCCTTCGTTTCTAGCTTAGTGTCCGCCAACGTGTTAAGGAAACACGAAAAATATTCACAATGGCCAAATTATGAAAACAGTTCCTTTTCGTACAGTTTATAAATGAATTACTGGCTTTTAGTAAATTGATTCCACCAGATTGCCCAACACGCATACTATACTATTGCAACATGCGAAAAATTCACAATTATAAATACAAACCCTTTTTAAATACTTTTGTCTATATATCCTGAACGAACTGTAAGATTAAAGCAAATCTCCACCACAATATAGGTATCAAAACATTTGGAAAATTCACAATAAGCAGAATTCTAAAAACAGCCCGTTTTCACATAATTTAGCCTTTATTCTCTGAACAGATAAACGGATTTCGGTAAATTTGTAACGTCGAATCTGTCTCTACCCCAAACAACAGAATAAAAAAATTCACAATGGAAAAAATGTTCAAGACAGCTGCTTTTCAAGTTACACCACCATATTGGAGCCTACACCAAATAGTTGAATAGCTATACGTAAATAAATGTAGATGAAAATGTCTTCTTTTTTTCAATTCAAATATTCACAGAAGATGTATCCTACATAATTGTTTTGCATTGCAAATATAAAATCTGCCATTAATATAAAACCTTCAGGTGTAAGCCTTGCGGCAATGTCATCGCCAACAGGTGCGGTTTTGCTATTTCATTGAAGAAGTTTTAATCAATTTGATGGCCCCTTCAACAAAAGTTTTGACAAATTTATCATAAGAACTGGAACCTTGTTCTTATTTTAATTCCCATCCAGCTGTTTAAAAAATTTGTTTAATTCGCAAATTAAATTCCAAAATTACGCCCCGAAGCATTTCAGGTGATGGCATTAGAAGCAAATCACCTTGTACAATAATCTCAGGTTATTCGCACTATTCGACTTTATTTCTAATTTTTAATATCCTATAAGACTCTCCGGCGAAATAAGCAATATCTTTCGTCTTAGTTTAAAACGCTTATCTATCCACGAAATCAAGTCGGTATTGTGTCGCGCACCGCTCTGATAGTGTAATGCTCTCGGGGAATAGAAATACATTTTGATTGGTATTCAATATCAAAAGGTTATTGATTTCCGTCAAGGACATGGTTCTATTGACCTCGCCAGAAAATTATGGTTTGCACATAAACATTTTCTATTCAGTGCTTTGTTATCGACAAGACAAGATATTTTTCTGTTTTTGGAATTTCTTCAAATCAGTTTTTTTTTGCTATCTATTAAATTTTTTTTGCACAAAGTTTTTTCATAAAAAATATGAAACAAAGTCAAGAAATTCATGTTTTATGTTTGTAACTATATCATCAACAAAATGAATGTTTTTTTTTACTATCTTTTACCATCATCTGTTTTTAACTAGTTCAGATACAAGTTATTCTTGTTTTGGCCATTTTTTTGTGTGTTGCTTCAATACTAAAGTCGCATGCCGCAGTTTTGTGCGCTATCACTTTTTATATGACTAGCAGCACTATTATAGCAGTTGGTCGCGTCTTCTACTCCTATAACTATATTGGTGACCACCACCTCTATCCTTATTTGGTATTACTAACACGTATTGTGCATAAATTAAAGAGGCACGACGACGCGACAACTTCGGCGACGTGCGATGTTTGATCGAAAAGTGTATCTGCTTCTTAAAGTCACAATAAAAAAAGAAGTGTGACTACATCAAAAAATGGATACATTATAGAAAATGAGAGGTCTTTGTATTAAATAAAATTTGACAAATTTATTCATCACACATAGTCGTTGTGACGGAGTATGTATATGGTATGGCGAATGAACTTCCAAATTGGTTGACTAGCACATTTGAAAAATTCTTAGTGTATGCTGATGATGTTGATTCGTCAAGACCAAGAGAGTGAATCTGTTTTCATAAATCTTTTCGTTTTTTAAAGAAGTCGATTAAAGATTACATGATATATGTACATAATTTTAGAAAATGACGTGTTATTCTTTTAGGGCAATGATTTCGTTAGTAGCATGCATAATTTAGATGATTGTTGCCATATAGCACAGCTGTGTGTCAAATGGATTTTAACATTTCTTATATGTAGAATTCAGGTGGACAAATTGCGTAATACACACTTAGTCGTGTATCCGGCTAGTGCTAGTCTATAGGTAACATAAAAATTTGGATAATAGAGCAGCCGGTCGTGGTTCTCAATAAATTATGGAGCCGCAGGGGAAGTTAGATCGATCGAGTTGTTTTCTATTTCTATTGGACGAATGTCCAATTCATTTTATTTATTTTGGAGGCATATAAATTTAGCTGATAATGTTTCGAATACTCTATTGGCGATTTGCGTCAATAAGCGTGTTTTTTTGTAAAAAGGTGCAGGTTAGGGTATATAAGCACAAAAAAACGATTTGGGTTAAAAGCTGTTTAGATCTATTGCACCAACCATGAACTTTGTAAAAAGCTGAAGGTTCAAAGTTGTGATAAATAAATAACCAGTAAATTAACATGTCTTACAAAAACAACAATGAACATTTAACCAATGGTTTTGGTATTAGCTCATGCTTTTTCGTGTTAGAGCGCCTCTGGTTGTCACATCTGTAACAATTCTTCCGGGTTAACTTTGGTCAGAGTACGTACCCTCGATACATCACTGGGTTTATCTGGGTTATGTTGTTATTGTAACCCCATGTAGTTACCCTAAACTAACCTACACCCGAGCACAATAAAACACGCCTAATATTTACGCAATTGGTATATTACGCTTTCAGGTCCCCAAAAGAAATTTTTCTTGTTCTTCTTATCGACACTAGCGACACTTACCTTACCGTCCGCCATATAGCGGACACATAGCGGCAAATATCGGAAACATCAAAAATTTCCCTTGGGGACCTGAAAGCGCAATGTACCGGACCTTCCTACTCATTGGCTGTATTGTTGGATCGTAAAATAATTGGAATTTCGGTAATAAGCAAAGTTTTTTCGGGATTGAATGCACAATTTGCAAACTATTCACACCTGGACGATCAATATACATACATACTTTTTTATCAAATTGACTAAAAAAGTACCAACTAAAAAGATGAAAAGAGAAAGCTACTTTAATTCATACATTTTTAGATAAACCCCACAATTGCTCTTTTTATGATACGCCTATGAGTCTGTACCAATAAACAAATCGCACGCATGCGCACATGCAATGGCATGTTACCGACGACGAACTTCGTGCTATCTTCGCGGGTTTTCGACGCTAGACTAATTAACAGTTGATATACATACGCAACAAAATTGGACCCACATATGAACAAGCGTTTGTATGAAGTAAGCCGTTCCATTAACTCCTTATTCCAATTGCGGGAGTTAGTTGGTCTGAATCTGTGTCAACCATACACCAATTCGATTGACGGTTCGTTTTAGCCTCGTCGAATTTTCGGGGGTTATATGTATTTATATTCAAAGTCAATCCGGCGCAACTGTCTATTTTTGTGCCACAAAAACAAGAGAGAGAAAATTCCGATGCTACGAGTAATTGTACAAATATCTTAAACATTTTTCCGATTGATTAAGCCTCGATTACAGCTGTCAATGCATATGTTTTGGATAACGCAATTTCTAATACAGCGCGAAAGTAACAATTGGCAATTTGTTCTTTTCTATTACACTTGATGTACATACCATATTATTTCCGGCTAGGACGATTTTTTATTTTTAGAACAGCCTATTTGACTATTTTTCGCTTCCATATTCCGAGGCTAAATTTTCTCTGTGCTCATGCGGCCATTTTACACAAAAAAAAAATAATTGAAACATAAATCACTTGTTTTTTCATTGTTTGATTTTTTTTTTAATAAGACCCGAAAATTAAGTGCTTTACACACTGATTTTCATATGATGAAATTGCGTCATAATTACACAAGTTTATCATCACTATTACGAATTTCAAATTACGCATTTCGACAATGAATTATACTATACTGACAGGAGATTTCATCTGTTGTAAAATTGATGAAGAAGAATTTTTGGAAAAGTATTTAATTTGTTATCAAATTTTACACACATCTATTCAGATTTTTTAAGTCAAATGTGTCTTCAAATTATTGAACAAAATATTCATCAATGTCAAGTACATTTTTACAAACGTCAAAAGTAAATGACGATTTAAAATGTTTATCGTCATTCGTCATAATGATTTTGCTATCTGTCTTATGCCTTAGTTTTGGAATGGGTTGCTTCAACTTTGGCAGGAGCAGTTTAATTTTCGAGAATACTTCCCGTTAGAAATTTTATTTTCTCATATTTGTTGCTATCGAAAAAAATTTTTTTTATGCATTTAAGCCAGTAACCTGACTACTAAAAAATAAGCTGGTTTCACCTATCGCCATATCGGATTTGCAATAAATTTGTAGACGCTGAGTATCTAAAAGGTATCATTCCGAACTGCATTCTGCTGCTTCCATTTTCCATAATTTTGCTGATACTGCTTGTTTTGATTGACGAAATGAATTCTTATTCTAATTTAAAGGAGGACGTCTGATCACCCTACCATTATAATTTTGAAAAAGCTCTATCTCCAGGCCGTCTCCGAAAACCGCAGATAATCTTGAAAAATCTTTGTTTTCAACAAGGCTTCAGCGTATCATTCGGTAAATTTTTTTCCATGTGTTGAATTCGAACGACCAAGCTGAAAAATATCTTGCGAGAGTTCAGATGAAGCGGAAGTTTTATCTAAATTTATACATTGACGCTGAAAATCAAACTTTACTTAAGCTCTCTACAGACTTCCAAAAATTTTGCAAAATCTTTAGATTTTACAAGATTTTCCGTACATTTTAATCGATTTTGTACCGAGATTATAATCAAAATCTCGAGAAAAATCTCTACAAAATCGTGGTGAAGTGTGGTAAGTTTCGTCTTTGACAAAATATGTCAATACTACAGTAAAGGCCGTCTAACTCATTTTCCGCACTGGGCACAGTTTTGTTTGATTTTTTCACTTTTTAGTGAACATAGATCATTGACATAGGTTCCTATAAGAAAGAATCTACTACTTGATTTGCAGTTGCAGTTTCAGTCGAGCATGAAATTGTCGGAGTTGCAATTTAGACGGACTCTACTGTACGGTCAAGTCGTGGAACAAAGTTACGACCATAGTGTGAACAGCATGCGAGATTTAATAATCTACCTAGATTTTGCGGGCAAGTTGATTCATTCCGAAAGAAAAACTTTTACGAATCGATTTCTAGCCCGCAAGTCGTATGTTAGACATCCTTATATTCAGTCATACCCAAAAGCATTTCATTCTGCAAAAAAAATATGAATTTAATGCTGTAAAACTAGACTTAAGTATTTAATTCTTCTTCGTCATAACTACTCCGTGTTATCAAACATGGATCAGAACTGTATTTTCTACAAAAAAGGGACTTTTTTAAATAATATTCCGTCATACTACACACAGCCTGAGATTTTTCTGTCAATATAACGGTACTTTCAAGCAGATTCCATTGAAATTGTTCACTTGCTAGTTACATGTACATTCTATCCAGTAGCTTATTTGAAATCATTTATAAAACCTGTGACTATAACGGTACTTTTAGGTAAACCATATAAAATTCTTTTCGAAATGTACCGTTATTTTGATAGGTTTGTTAGATACCCATCAAAATAACGGTACATTTCGAAAAGCATTTTTTATGGTTGGCCTAAAACTACCGTTATATTCACAGTTTAAATCGAAAAAGGATTAAGGGCTCCGCATACCCTGAGCCGGAAAAAGCAATGATAGATTTGTTAATCCAAGTAAGAAACCATAATCTGCCAGTATCAGGACAATTGATAATTATAGAAAAAGCATACCAAAATCAACAAAAAGGTGGGAATAAGAGTTTTCCAAGGAAGCAACGCATGACTGGAGAAATTCAAAACAAAAAATGGAATTGCTGAAAAGATAATATGAGGTAAGCAAAAAATAGTTTTTAACTTGTACACTGGCTGAATTCTATTTGTTTAGGCGAAAATGGTGCTGTATCAGAGACCTAGGCACGATTTCAGTATCTGCGGCGCCAAATTTTGATGATGCCATTTCATTAATGTAGTCTGGCTGGTCTAGCGGTTAGTGCGCTTACCTTCGGTGCACAGGCTCATGAGTTCGAATCTCACCGTGTTCCATGGTGTTTTTCGAACTCACGAGCTTGTGACAGACTATGATCTCACTCAGATGTTAAACGAGTACCCATTTATGGGGATAAATAACACTGCTGAGCGTGATGCTGATCTCATTACCTCATCAAAAAGCAGATAAGATCTTGGAAATAGGATGTCACTAACACATCCTGCGGCCTTAGTCCAATGTTGGATTGTCGCGCCTGTTATTTTTATTTCATTAATATTAGCCTGAAACGACCGAATCTGCAATTCTTTTTTTGCGAAATCGTTACGGTTCTCCAGATATTCAATGTCAAAGTTTGACATTTATAAGGGGTAGTTCAGTTTTTAATGGAAAATTGGGGGTATTTTTACTACATGTTGATGTGAATCAATAGAATTGCACCAAAAATAACTTTTAAAATTTAATTTGCCTCCATGTCTAGCAAATTTTACAATTCTTGCTCGCAAATATATTTCTACTTTTCATATTAGTAACATCTTTGCCAAATTGGTGAAAAACTTACTATTCAAGTGGGACTGATTAAAATTAAAACGTTAATTTGATGGCGTCGAAACCTTTCCAAAATGTGTAAAGCGGAAATATCCCCCTTTTCTTATCAAATTACTTATCTGGTTTCAAAGAAAATGTCAAACTTTGACACTGAATATCTGGAGAACCATTACGATTTCGCGAGAAGGGATTGCAGATTCCGTCGTTTCAGGCCAATATTAATGAAATGGCATCATCAGAATTTTGGCGCCGCAGATACTGAAATCTCCCCGAGACCTAGTGTGAGCATGAGCACTTAGCACCATCGAAACAATCGTCCTTCCGGGAGAAGGATATGATCCCAAAGATATTTTCAGTATGGACGAGCTCGGGTTATTTTACAAGTGCACACCGGATAGTACTTTAACTTTTACGAAGGAGAAATCCTACGGCGGTAAAAAGAGCAAAAAACGCATTACTGTAGTGGCCGCGGCAAACATGAGTAGTACAGAAATCTGTAAAGCCAAGCTGCTTTATAGTCTAAGAAAAATGGCATATTTGGTCGGGGAAAAATCCTACATCAGAAATTTTTATGGATTATGGTTGGGGATAGTCCCCAGATTATGGCATTAAAAGTCCCAAGCGATTGGGGTCCACAACACTAAAAAAGGGGGATTTTTTTCGTTTTTTGCGATTGTTTCAAAAATAGCAAGAGACACAGAAAAATGCTCTGAGGACGAAAAAAAACTACATAAAATTACCTTTCCAATGATATAAAAAACATTAGAGTTTAATTAAATATTTCGGCGCTAGCCTAAAAAATTAAATTAGAATATTTTCATTTTAGACCTTTTTTAAAAACTCCATCAGGAAAAATTATTTCTTGGCTGTTTTTTAGTGTATTTTTCTTGTTTTTAGCAAATTATTTTTTTCAGTGTATGGACATGCCGTTTTGACAAATTCAAATGGGGAGATAATGGGGTTGCTTGACCGGAGCGACTCAATGTTTACCTTAAAATGAATTTGAACTTATTGTGAATACTTATACAAAATTTTACGGCTGAACTAGCATTCTTTCAAAAGTTATGGAGCTTTTAAAAAAGGTCTAAAATGAAAATATTCTAATTTATTTTTTTAGGCTAGCGCCGAAACATTTAATTAAACTCTTAATGTTTTTATATCATTGGAAAGGTAATTTTAAGTAGTTTTTTTCGTCCTCAAAATATTTTTCTGTATTTGTTCTCCTTTTTTAAACAATCGCAAAAAAAAACGAAAAAATGCACCTCTTTTCCCCCTTTTTTTAAGGTTGCGGACCCCCAATCGGCTGGGACTTATAATGCCATAATCTGGGGACCATCCCCAACCATAATCGAAAAAAAATTCCGATGTACTAGGTTTTTTGCCGACCAAATATGCCATTTTTCTTAGACTATTAATTGACTAATTAAAATACATTATTTTATCATTTGCCAGCTCTTTTGAACTAGAAAACTTTGTGCCAAGACAATTTCATTGTCGATATGCATATTTTACCTAGAACAAAACTGATGCCTTCTCATTTGATTTGATAAATATATTGTCAGAACATAACCTAACTAAAGTCAGTTTTCTCTTCGACTTTCTAATTCTAGTTCTAAATTGTTTCATTAAAAAAATAGCTACTGTAAAAATGATTTTTTAAAACCTTAGAAAATATGGTTGCAAGCATTTGACAGCTCCAAATGATTCTTTAAAGTTTCCAATAGGACTTTGTAGTAACGGTATCTATATCACTGTTTCCCAACAGGTGGTCCGCGGACCGAAGCTGGTCCGTGAGAGGCCTGTAATTGGTCCGCGAAGACCCTGGAGACGAAAAGGGTAAATAACATTTAGCAATTCAACCAAATATATCTTTATTACAAGGACTGACAAGACTTGTACAGAGATTGTGCTTGAGTAAATTGGGCTCTAAAAAGAGACTAACGCTGTCTTGGCTTCGTCGTATTATTGATATCACAGGCAACAAATTAGTTGAAGAGCTGGCGTATAGGTACAGCTGTAGCATTCTATTTTTCTGAGCGGCAACCTTAGACAAGACTCAAGCTGTTGATTCTGTACGAGCGCAGCGTTGCACCGCGTCCGTAAATCCACCTTAGCTTCGGCTACAGTCAGCCAACTTAATACACTTTTAAGGTAGGTTTACGATCAACAGTTTTTACCAGACGTAGTTCTTTATTTTTGGCTAGGGCTAAAGAACAATAGGCCCATGGCGATGGTCCTACAAATTTTGTGGTATGTCCCTTAGCAATCTAATCTAACCACAGCCGTATGTTTGAGTTCCCTTGCTTTATGACACATTAGGTCCTTAATTGGGTCATAACGGGATAAAACAGCACAATTTCCATACAAATTTGACAGGAGTTGTTCTATACAGGGTGTCCCGCAACTGGTTAGCCATAGACCAATGGTAGACTCTACAGGATGTTTTAGGAAAAATGTCGCCAAAATTATTTCTCTAGCTTTTACTGTTAAGGAGTAATTGCCTTTGCCTTGCCACGACTTTCTTCGAAAAACTCCTATTTTCTAGCTTCCACTTTAGCCAAATCAATGTTTTCCATATTCTTCTGAAAGTACACAAAATTTCCAATAAAAGCACATATCGAACGTTTCGAACGGTTTCGTATCTTTCAAGATACGACGTTTTGAATTTTGCAGAAATGTCAATTTCAATTTTTAATGTAAAAATTAAACCCGAATTTCGTAACGGTACATTGTAGTGGAAAATCTGCAAAGTTGACAAAAGTTGGCGTAGTATCTTAGCTTTCGAACGGCATATAAGAATAAAGCACAGAGTCATCCAGTTTCTGAATAATACGTATAAATGAAAAAAAAACCATAGTCTGCAAATGTACCAAACCGACGTCGATCTTGAAAAGGAAGTACATTTTTTACATCAAGCATAGACTTGGTTGTTATGCATTATGGAAAAATACTTTTCGCTACTGTTGTAGATGCTACTTTACTAATTATAACGGTAAGTATAAACAAATTTGTTTTATGTGTTGAATTATTTGTACGAAGGTTCGCTGTGTACACATTAATATTGTGAGTGTATTTTTAATTTTCATCGTCTAAAGGATAAACATTTTAATTTGTCAGGTATTAATTAGTGTCCTTTGATGTCCTTTTTCAGAGTTTTCCGATCCAATTTTTCCTTAGCAAATTTAATGATAGAATTTCAGATTCTAAAAAATGAGAAAGGAAGTGGCAACTTGAATTATTCGCGTAGTTTGGCTTTGGAAAGATACAGATACAGAAAATTTTCCATTCAAACGCGATTTATTTCGTTGAGGGTCCTTGAAATAGGAATCAAACACCGGATATGTAATGTACTTGATGTCCCCTTTGATAGGATACCCCGCATGCCTACCTCCAGTCAAGGATTAAATAGTGTCCTTTTTTGTCCCTTTTGGGACTTTTCCGATCAAATTTATTTTAGCAAAATGAGTTTTAGACTCCTGGGACCCCACTAATTCAAGACCAAGAAAAAAATTGCCTTTTTTTCTATTGGAAATGCTTATATGACTGAACTATTTCCACGTAAAAGCAAGATTTCGCCCACTTACGGACTATGTTTTTTTCCCTTTTACACATATTATTCACAAACTCGATGATTCTGTGCTTTATTCTTATATGCCGTTCGAAAGCTTAGGAATTGGGCCATTTTTTGTGAACTTTGCAGATTTGCCACTTTAATGTATCGTTACGAAATTCGGGTTTAATTTTGACATTAAAAATTGAAATTGACATTTTTGCAAAATTCAAAACGTCGTATCTCGGAAGATACGAAATCGTTTGAAACGTTCGATATGTCCTTTCATTGGAAATTTTGTGTACTTTCAGAAGAATATGAAAAAGATTGATTTGGCTAAAGTGGAAGCTAGAAAATAGGAGTTTTTCGCAAAAAGTCGTGTTTTTCGACAAGAATCACAAAAACGGCAATTACTCCTTAACGGTAAAAGATAGAGAAATAATTTTGGCGACATTTTTCCTGAAACATCCTGTAGAGTCTACCATTGGTCTATGGCTAACCAGTTGCGGGACACCCTGTATATTTAACCGCGGAGAATTGATTAGATTTTGTTTTAGCCACTAAATTCAAGCGGAAGACATTATGTATTTATTTTAAATATATGGGAAAATATGCTGATGTCGTTTCCAAAAGTTTGGGAGTTGGGGAGGATGAGGTTGCAAATCTGCTCACTAAAGAAAATAAAGGATTCATAGCAAGTAATGTGATAAGTTGTAAATATTTTACATTTCTATTCTTCCATATCCGTCAAATTACTTCACTGATGTGGGTATTCACCGGATCCAATACAAGTTGGTCGTATCAATTTCTTCATTCGCCAACTGACCGCTGTGTAAAGTGCCCCTTATGGGGGACGGCTTGTGAATCTACTATTACTTATTTTCTTGGAAAAAATCTTTCAGAAAGTACTTCCTTGTAGCTAATTTAATTCATAATAATTGACAAAAGTCAAAAAATGTTGTCAGGGAGCTTCATGCACTAATGGGTGAAACAATAAACTTATTTTCATCACGGGCAGATTTTAGTAAAGAAACTTCATACTAGAAAGTTAACCCTTTAAGCAGTAGCTTTCTATGAAGTTTCGTTACCCAAAAATGCACGTAAAACGAAGAAACCTTATTCAAGAATGATTTTGGCTTCTGTATTTCTTCAAAATTCGCCAATCAACTCTCGAATCGTCTTCAAAATATACTTGAAACGAGACCGAGGCTAATTTCGAGCGCAGCGGAAATTTGAATACCCTTCACATTTGAACGAAACTTTTCTTTCGCATTAACAATTTCTACCACAGTGAGTCTTTACTATTACTAGGAACACATTGGGGTGAAGTTTGTTTAAGATTGGTTCATAAAGAAAAAAGTTTTTCTTAGAAGAACCTAATTTTCAGGGCCAGCCCCCATGGCAAGATTTCATTCGTTACACACAGCGTACACTCTAAAGAAATAGCTTCAAAACTGAGGGACTAGTTTGCGCTGCAACAGACGGACAGACAGACGGACGGACATCACCCAATCGATTTATCTCGTCACATTGATCAATAATATACATTATATACTTTATATAGTCGGAGGTGCCTCCTTCTGTGCGTTGCAAACTTCATGCCAAAGTTAATACAGTAGAAACTCGAAAATTAGAATCCGCTAAAATTAGAATTGCTTGGAAATTAGTACACTTTTTATCTATTAGCATAACTCTGAAATTGGAATTGCAAATTTCTAATTTACGGGGTAACTCTGAAATTGGAGTTCATATTTCTAATTTACGAGGTACCTTCGAAATAGGAATTCCTATTTCTTATTCAAGAGGTAACTAAGAAATTGGAATTCGTATTTCTAATTCACCAGGTACCTCTGAAATTGGAATTGTTATTTCTATTTTCTACTAAAAAAAGAGGAAAGAAGAATAGCTTCTCAGAAACCTTTGTAAAATTTTCCGTTACAGTACAGTTCTTGGAACAAAAAGTTTTGCTTATGTACATAATATGTACATAGTTTGTGCGGAAAAGTGCGTGACTAACTTATTTTGGAATAAAAAATTATGTACTTGGAAATTGGAAATCCTTGAAAATTTGAATTGGCAGAAAATTTTGTCTTCTAATTTGCGAGGTTCTACTGTATACCCTTTCATATAGTGACGGGTATAAGAAAACACACACACGCACACACAAACTGTTAAACTATCCAGTCAACCCCTTTTTTTGTGAGTTTAGTATGTAAAAATGTATGTAGTCTGGCTGGTCTAGCAGTTAGTGCGCGCACCTTCGGTGCACAGGGTCATGAGTTCGAATGTCACCGTGTTCCATGGTGTTTTTCGAACTCACGAGCTTGTGACGGACTATGATCTCACTCAGATGTTAAACAAGAATCCATTTATGGGGATAAATAACACTGCTGAGCGTGATGCTGATCTCATTACCTCAACAAAAAGCAGATAAGATCTTGGAAATAGGATGTCACTAACACATCCTGCGGCCTTAGTCCAATGTTGGATTGTCGCGTCTGTTATTTATTTTAGTATGTAAAAATGTTTCACGATTGAATTCAGTTTCTGTCAGTTCTTTGGCAAGTGGTTACGGTATGGTTTTTTTATTATTTTTATTTTTCTATAATTCGTATTTTTCGGAAAACCCTTAATTTTAACTCAGAACTTAAATATCGAAATGCACCAGAATGCGCAGAAGGCCGCTTTAAAACACTCTTCAAATATCTATCGTACTGATGCTGGACTATATTAGATTAGAAAACATTCGGATTACTGAGACTGAGCCGATTCAGTGAGGACGCAGGATTATGAGGTGTTGCGGATTAAATGGAGGCTGGATTAGAGAGATAATTGTACAATTGTATAATTTGTTTGAGAACCGATATGTCAAATAAAAATTTTCTTCGATTCATAATTTTTTATCGTATGGAAGAGGTGGGCCCGGAATCATTGTCCCCCGGGCCCGGATTTTCTCTCCACGGTCCTGTACGTGGAATCTGCAAAAGATATTACTCCGATTAATTTACTCGAGGAAATGGAAACGCTAAGCAAATCCAGGGAGGCTGTGATCAGCTAATAATCGCAAACTGTTTTCGTAATGCAGGATTCACAAAAGGTTAAAATAAATCCTTTTTTTTGTAGCAAAAGACTATTATAATTTTTATGGCGGGCCGCATTGACGAGTTCAGGGGATCGCGGGTTGCACAGCCCTGGCTTAAGCTGTGTGTGGTAGCTTATTATAAATATGGAATCAAAGTTTCTCGTTTCTGAAAGACGGGTTTTATAAAGGATTCTGGAAGGAGTACGACAAATAATTATTTTTTTTATTAAAAAGAAGACCCCAAACAACACAAATACCATTTTACCAGGCGTTTGCGTTCTCCTCTATGCAAACGTATTAATATTATGTTTATATGAACCAGCCATAATAATAACAACAACAACAATATTCCACAAAGATTCCATCGTATAAACACACTCTGCACCTTATCTTTGTTAAGGGATCTCTTATCCGTCACTTTTTATAATTTTTTTTTTTATTCTTTCACGTATAAACACAACACGATTATCTGCATTATTTTTTTCTCTGAAAACGAACGGGAAATGATAAAAAAGCGCTTTCGTTTAAGAAATACATATTTATCTTTCGCATTTCTATTTGAATTCGGTATTCGGTGGTGGCCTTGAAATTGCAATAACGCAACGCGCGCCCGTTGTCGATCGAACTTTTCGGTTTGAATTTGAATTCGAAATAATCATTCTAATTAGAATCCAAAATGAATGTGAGAGAGGAGTGTGTGACACGCTGTTGGGGGGATGAAAAAAAAGCGGCAAGGACGGAACTGGGGGTTGACGTTGCACCAGAATTTCTATGTAATTTATGGCGAAACTGTTTATATATGGCTTTGAAAATCCGCGCGCACTTTTTTTTTTAAATTTTCACACTATTGTACTGTACACACCACAAATAAGCAACAGTCGCTGAATGGGGTGGGCTCGATTCAATTGTATCTAAAACAAACTCGCGATCGATAGAATTCGGAAAGAGCGCGAGGCACATGTGTACATAGAAATTACGTCGAGCACAAAACACTGTTATTGGGCGAATATTTTTCAAAGGCGCGTTTTGCCATAATTAACAAATATTTGTTCAATTAAATTGAAAACAGAAAACAAAAAAGTGGAGAAATAATACGCGACATACACAAATTTCCAATTGAAGCGCGGGCGAGTGCAGAACTTTTGACATTGGCGGCACACCGTGTACGAACAGATTGTATGCACATATGGATGGAACGAAGGCAAATTTAATTATTACGGTACATACGTTTTGGGCTGACTTGTTTTCGTCAAGGGTCGCGTAATATACGTTCACCGTTACACTTTGAATTTGAATTGTTTTGATGCGGAATTAACGTATCCGGGGACTTTTATGATTCGTACGTACATTTAATTGAGTCATTGGTTGCGTTCCATTGTGCAATCTGTGGCCATATGGTTTGGTTTCTCCGTTATCGCCAACGAACTAACGAACAAGACTAAACTTCCTGGACTCCAGACCGCACTACGATATAATCAGACACACAACACCCCGGATCGCACAATCCAATCCACCGAGAATCTCTCTAGCAGAACTAGCAGCAAGCAAGCAGCGCACAGCACGACTGCCACAATCTCAGCAGCCTCTTTTGAATCGTTCGTTGGCTATTCTAGAACCCGCTGGACTGGAATCTGTCTGTGTACGATGATGATGATGTCGTTCGACGTACGTACATAGAACGCACCACAAGAACTTTTCTGAAAGTGGCGTAGAAATACACTCAGCGACACTTGAATAGGTCTCTGTAACAATAATTCTTCAAGTCTTGTCAAGTCTGTATTGTCTACATAAATGCAAAAAATATTTTTATTTTAAGATTATTGGGTGGGCAAAAAAGATAAATTACACAGGTCTACAAAATTTAAAAAAAAATTTGGTGCCGCTGCGATTCAAGCATAATTTTAAAGCATCGGACCTGTCAATACTCTCAGTGCCATTTTTTCATAAAGACTACATGTAGTTTTTAGTCTACCCAAATTAATGAAATTGCATGGTAATCTACAGCCACGAGCGTTCCCAGATCGACTAAATATATCTAAAATCATTTGAATTGCTAAATATATACAGTTTGAGCGTCGTATGTTCAGACGAAATAATATTTGACGTTTTAATGTAGTCCTGAATTTTTTCTGTTGTGATTTACCGTTACTTTCAGGTACAAGTTCAAATTGGGACTCATGAAGTTGTTAAGGCTTTGGACAAAAATGGTAGTTGTTTCAGTTATATATCTTCGAAATTTCCTGGGTTAAGTACAGAGAAGCTTAAGGCTGGCATTTTTGACGGCTCTCAAATAAGACTTTTAATAAAAGATACCAGTTTTGTGCATTCGATGATTTAGAGTCAATAGCGTGGATTTCTTTCGTCGAAGTTGTGAAAAACTTTCTGGGCCAATCATAAGGCTAAAAATTATCGGGTTTTAGTGCAAAATATGCAATCTTGGTTGCAATATGAGTATCAAGATGCACTACCCCCATGGTCATTTGGATAAATTTCCAGTAAACCTAAAAAGCGAACGATTCCACCAGGACCTGAAACTTATGGAAAATCGTTATCAAGGTCGATGGGATGAACATTATGATGGCGGATTACTGTCGGAGTATCATGCGTGAGTCCCCTTGAAAGTCTCCTCTCAAGAAATCCCGAAAAAGAAGCTTCCTTCATGTCTGAAGAGTTAACAACATACATATTTTTTAAAATTTCATCATACCTCGAAAACTACGCGTAGGATTTAAAAAAATTATATACCGATAGAATCAGTATAGCAAGGCTACTCAAAAACAGTTTGAATCTCCCCGGCATCAAAACCCGTGTAGACCTGTGATTATCAATGATTTGAAAATCACAGCTTTTTACATATTTTAAAAATTATTAATATCATAGAAAGAAACTATTTAAAAAAATTAATAGGACATCAGGTTTACTTAAGGTACATGTTCGTAGAGACGATTCATGGGACGATCGCTCAGCGATCGTAATTTTGCATCCAATCCCCAGCTATATTTGCATATTTTTAGCATGGTACTGCTTTACTTGTGTCGACTATGACCCAAAGGAGCATTTCTGTAGAAAAAATATACGCTGAGCGATCATCACATGAGTCGTCTCTACGAACACGTACCTTTAGCCTCTTCCATATATGTATCATGGAACGCTCGTACCTATATTTATTTTTTAGAAAAATCAAGACAAATCGTCTAAAATGTACCTTTTTCCGGGCCAATGCTATTAAGTGCCGCACGGAAAGAAGGACAATAAAAAAAAACATGATCCAAAAACTTAACTGCAGTAAATTGAGGTCTTTACTGGCTTCTATACCATCTGGAACAACCGATCCTAAAGGTTTATGTTCTAAGAGACGATTCATGTGATGATCGCTGTTAAACTGGTTCAGAGCACTATATGCGTATATTTTGTACACAAACATGTTCCATTAGATCAGGGGTGTCAAACTCAAAACCTGGCCTGTGCCAAATCACACTGTATTTAGGTTTAAGCGGGCCGCAGGATAAACATTTCGAAAAAGTCTATAATAGCTTTTTTTAGAAACATTTGGTGATAGAATATTACCTTTAAATATTATTAGAAAATCCTGAATCCTTGAGGTATGACTACTTTTCAAAATGTTCTTAAAAACAATTTAGAAACTTCAGAAGTTAAAACGCTGAGATTTGGTTGATTGGTCAGTATCTATTTGTAAATTTATATCCGGTCAATTTTGGACAGATGATCAGGCCCGATCATCCACAAGGTCCCCGACCACAATTTCGGAAGTCAAACATTTTAGCCTAATGGCATAAATTACTTTTGGACAGAAAGGTCGCTTAAACTAAAATGTGTCTGTGATGTGAAACAAATGCCTGGTACAAGCTTAATAAGCCAAAAGGCAAAATATGGGGAATTTCGACGGAAGTTCTCATGTTTACGAAATCTAACATCCAAGTGATATCCCCTTATACAGGATATCCATACTCTTTAGATTTTTCTTTCAAATAAATTTGAAATCGAGCTGAAAGATGCGCGGCAGATAACCATCAGGTTCGGCAAAGTTAAAAACTTTTCCTGAACCGTATTCCGGCACAATACAATTTCAGGGACTTTTCTGTATAAAAAAGTCCGCCTTAAACAAATGTAGCTTAACCTACAGCCAGCAAATTGCTCATATAGTAGATGATCGGAGGAAGATTTCTAAAATTCATTGTTTAGGCTTGCATAAGCCACATACATCATGACGAGTTTTAGCAAAAATTTTTATACTTTTCTCCTATTTTTCACCAAACGCATTTGTATTGATACACATTGTTTTCCTTCGACCTGTGCGCAGGCAGCACAAAACCATGAGGTGGGCCGAGAGTTTGACATGACGGGTTTAGATCATAGTCAATACGAGGAAAGTAGCACCATTCAAAAATATGGAATTATTGCTCATAATTGCAAAACTATAGGTACGATCGCTGAGCGATCATTACATGAGTCGTCTTTACGAACACGTACCTTAACTAATTCGCGTCAACCTTTTGCATCTGAATGAATCTTCAGCAGGTCTTAAAGGGAAACACACAAACGCAGAGAGACGGAATCGTCTAAATTATAGCTATCACAAAAAATAATCCCATACGGAGTCCTCATTTTGTCATATTGGGTATTTTCTAAACCAAATTTTGTCAAAAAAAGAGGTTGAGCTCCTATGAGCGCCTATCTATCGGATTCACCAAATTTGTTTGCCATTTAGTAAAATTCCGATTAGACGTCTAAAAACAGGACAAAATCAGGATATTTGTCGTTTTGGCAGGACGGCAAGTTAGGGTTGAAAAAAGCAGGACTGTCCTGCCAAAAACAGGACAGATACAACCATTAATTATGACAAAAAAATAATATGAAGGATAACTGGGCTAACATTTTTGGTCGTGCGTGACGTCATTGATCTTCCCGTGTTGCGATCTTCGCCGAATTTGATAAGCCCTTCGATGGCCTTGACAAGGATTCGGATACGACAATTTTCATCAGTGACTAGAATATAGCGGAAAATTCACGTTAGAAGTGAACGAAAAGTTATCTTTCAATTTATTCCCATGGCGCTTCTCGTGGATCGATTTTGATAAAAATTGGATGTTAGGTCAGTCGCGATCGCGCTTTGTTTTTTAGTATAGACATTTATTATGTGAACTATGTCCTTGGGCACAGAATATCCTTTTTTGGAGGGGGGGACTATTGACGATATAGAGATATCAAAATGCAGGATTCGTATAGACGAGTCCTTCAGAATGCCAATAAACTGATTCAAAGTGAAAAAATGATATTTCCACCAAAAATGATAATTTTCAGGAAGCAGACCATGGACATGATATGTGTGTCGTTCGAAAGGAGGATTGTATCTGATCAGATAGATTTTCAGCTTTCTGGAGTAACAGGATACGGATAGATCCTTGTTTAAATGAAGGTATATGTCAACATTTGACTCAACCACAGCTTTGATCTAATGTATAGGAAAGTCAAAATAGTAAATTTGCTCGGGCCTCGCCCGCCAATGACGGGCCCAGAAGATGCGGGCCACCGAGTTCAGGATAATTCTGCCGAGCCGCGCTTTTTTCGAGAGAAGTGTTCTACTCTTTGCAGGAGGTCTGACAGTTCGTTGAGCGGCAGCAAAAAATCATTACTCTGCGGTTACATATCCCTAGGGATCACAATCTTATCATGGACGCTGAAAATCTCGGTGTCACTCTGAATAGCTGCAAACCTAATTTTTCAAAGGCCACAGATGTTTCTTTATGCGTAATTAGGCTTTAAGGCAAATATAATTTGAAATTGAAGCTTCTTTGCCTTGGAGTGACCTCAGAAACAAGCTAAACGCCTGCTTTTGGAATCATCATGGGACCGCTTCAAATATTTATCAAAAAACACTGCCGTTCTCATTTCTTCTACATTTTACAATGTGCAGGGCTTAGAGTGACAACGGTGCCGTGAGTTACCTGAAACGTACATATTTGGCTAACATACACATCTAGATCAGATGACCAGAATTATATTAAGGTTATTAATTCCAGGCAATTTCAAGTCTCTCAGAGCGAAAAATTGGCCCCTTTTCAAGGTTTAATTTGATATACACGGATTGGCCTAAAACTGGACAGGTGTGATCTGTCTTTCAATGTTTGAGCCTCCTTTCGCACAAGATTTGGTCTGCCTAACGAGATCGATTGTGCATAAGGTCCTCCAAATGATTTATTAGTTTTCATACGAAAAGTAATAAGGGTCTTTCGAAAAATGACATTTTTACATAAACAATCTGGATACATATCAAGTTACAGGATCCCTTTTGAAAGCAGTTCCCCACAATAGGGGATCCTTCTCTTCTCAGTACCGTATAGCCCAATGCGGGGCCATGGTGCGTTAACTCAGCCGTTTATAGGCAATTTCGAGTCAACGTTACATTGCATATTATTTCGGAGTGTATATAATGTTGAAAGCACTAAATATTTCCTATCCGCACATGTACGGAAATTTTGGACCACGACGAGATTCGATCTCCGGACCTCTAGATTACTAGCATCGTAGAGGGCGACTCAACCAAGTGAGCCACAGAGCGTGATCCTTACTTAGGTCCAAAAAGGACGTTATTTTGCAGAGAGAGAGGTTAAAAGATAAAGATGAGTGTCGCAACGAAAGAGAATGCTGATAATAGCAGATTTGATTGAAGTTTCCTGCAACTGTCGTTCTTTGGAAGCCACAGCATCCTATTACGAAAAACTTTGGAAATTCCACTTTTTGGCATAATTTGCAGTCTTTTCGTGAAATCAAATTTCTACAAAATTTAGAGTAATAATTTTGTAAGGTTGTGGCAAGCGAGTCGGATTTGGTTATACTGTTCAGGACGAAATGCCCTTGTTCATCCTAAAAGTGGTACATAGTAAATATGGGTATCAAAATACAGGATTTATTACGAGGAGTTCCTAAAATGCTAATGGAGGTATTTCGAATTATTGGGAAGTGACCCTTACATTCAAAAGGACAGGTAATATGCATATGCGCAAGATAAATTTCATTTGAACCAGGATTTTCAAGAGAATGCTTTTGATAAGTATATATGTACATATTTCAATTATATTCGTACTCTGGATGCAGCAAGATATATCTGAAAATTCTCGACAGAATTAAGGAAATTGTGAATATTGGATATTATTTTTAGCATTAGTTGGTTGTCTATAGAAGGATGTAGGGATGTACTTTACTGGAAACCGATCAGTTAAAATTTCATAAGAAATTTTTCTTGGAAATGACTCGAATTATGGAAAAGACATGAAAGATCGTAAAAAAAACTTGCAATTTCAGACAAGGACCTGCGCGACGAGGAAAAATTTGAGGTGTCTCGAATTAGCGCGGGCCTATGTCCAGTATTAAAGCAAAAACGCCTTTCAAGTGAGCACAAGAAAAGTTCAACCGATTATTTTGGAAAGACTTAATGAATCCAATGAAAACTCCACAAATTTAAATAAAAAACATAGATCACCACTGAATGGACAGAAAAACGCTTGCAATTTTGTCGCTAGCATATGACGTGGAGTGGAAATGAGAACCGAGACTATTGGTATTTTTAGGCAAAAGAATAATTTTAAAAGGCACAGATTGATGCGGTTATCATCCCCACGGTCTATAGAACGACAGGTGATAATTGAATAGTCTCCATATAGTCCATAGTCCAAGCAAGGAGTATTATGATGTAGCGAGCCTCTAAGGAATATTTTTGAGTTCCATTTTCGAACGTTGACCATATGAGTACCATCAGGGGCTATAATAGCACAATTCCAAAAGGTTTTCCTGTTTTTAGCATCATCTTTTGATTTTTTTTAAAGTGGATGTCCCGGCAAGACAAAGCTCTGATTTCCAACGACAGCGCTGTGAAATGTGGATTGAAGGCCAAACAAAATGTCGAGTGTTTTAAATTAGCCACGGTATTCACCGAATCTTAACATTTAGAGGATGATTGGGTACGGCTAACTCGAAGCAGTCAATTCTTAGGAATCCAGGACTTTGATCCAAAAGAATTAATGAAGGCTTTTAAGTGCATTGTTAACTATATTTCACTGGAATACTATGATCGCCGTCATGATAACTGAATTTAAATCGTAATTTTACATAAAGTTAGGTAAATCCATTATTAATTGAAACCAACCATGTAAAGTACGTAAGTTTTGCTCAACTATCAAAAAAATGTTTTTTTAAAGAAGTGTCCTATTCAAGTGTTTCTGAGTTTAAAAAAAAAATTTAAAACCCTACATTACAAATTTTGATTTTTTTTTTTAAATAAAAAAATAAAAATTGTTTGCATTTATGTTGACAATATATATGTACATACAAAGGATTTGAAAAAGTAATTTTACATTAACCTATTCAAGTGTCGCCGAGTGTATTTATTCCACTTCACACAAGATCGGGTTGATTGACACTACACAGCGAACAGAACGATTCAACGTGATTCGTGATGATGATCATGGCAGAAGAAGTGCGGGTGGAGCATATGCATGACCTTTTCCGCCCCCGTTCCTCCGTTTCCCACCGCGGTCACACAACATCTCTTTCACATTCTTCTTGTACATAGAACAGATCTAATAGAATACACCGAGACACGATCACTGACCACGACGCGCAGAGTTCATTCGCAACAACAAGGACCACAAGAATCTTCAGGTAACATTCCTTCTAGCGCCAAGACAAATGATACTCGAATGTAAATTGCAACCGCACAATTTGCTTGCACAATTTTCTCATACGAATTAACGGCGACACTCGCGCAAATTTTAACCAACTCTAATCCAGAATAGATAAATTCATTTTTTTGCACAAACAGAATAGAATTTTTAACTCCTTCTTTCTTTAACAGAACAGAACATTTTTCAATTTACCATAAGGTATGGATCTTCACTATGACGGAAGGAAAACGATCTCGCGAATTCTTACAAGATTTGATCAGAAGAGCCCTCGCGATGGCGCGATCTATACAAGCACGATCAAACTACCGTCATGGAGTCTTTTCCGTTTTAGAAATGCCCAAGATCATACCGCGACGCACGACCAAAAAATTCAAAAAGGCCAAGAAACACGCACACACAGTCACGTAGAGTGTGTATATGTATGGCTCGCCTGTTGCGGCGAAGTCAAAGACACAACAAAGAAAAAAAAAAGACCCAGCAAAAACCAACTCAACTTCCACGAAAAAGAAGCAACACAAGAAAACCATGGCATGGCCCATAGTGGCATAGTACAGAGAACTTGCCTTGCCATTCCAATTCCATTGCCGCCGTGGCCGTTTTGTGTGTTTGTTGCTGCTGTTGCTCGCACACAGAAAGAAGATAAATCGGAAAAAGTGGGGTTCAATGGATTTGCTTGGACTCTGTATGATGGAGCGCGGTGAGACCCCTCAGAGAGTTAGCATACTAGAGAAAAAAAAGTCAAATTTCCAGCCAATGTGGAGGGGTCTTGTCTTGGGTCGTGCACACACAGTCGAGAGTTGAGGATTTATTTTATGCTGCACACACACATGCTAGGTCCAGTCGTCTTGTTCGTACTCAGCAGGCAAAAGGGGCTGCCGTCTGGCACTTCACTTCTTTTTGAAGAATACTCAGCATGTTGTATTGCTATTTGCTGGCTGTATCTATAGACACGATCAATTTTCAACGGAAAACCAGAGAAGATCATCATGCCAGCCAAGAAACGAACAAGAAGTACATCGTGTGTTAGTCCAGTAAATTTTGCTTGTTGACTGTTTAAGATTTTATTTTATGGATATGGCTAGAAATGATAATGTCTGACTGTATTAAATATACAGGGTGGGTGGGTGGGCTACGTTAATGTTTCGAGTCAGAACTGAAAGTTCAATCAAAGCTACTTTTGGATGATTTTTTATGTATATTATTATAATTAATAATTGGTGTCAGGGTCGATTTTTTTGGGACCCCTATCTTCTTCTTCCTTGCCTCGTTCTTTACACCGCTCCATGGCGTCGCGTGGCTGGAAGTCCTGGACCTTGACGAGGTAACTACAAGGGAGGACATCTGTGAGGCTCTTCAAGAGCGAATGGAGATAAGCTTGGAAATCGACGCGGTAAAGTCACTGCGGAAGGCCTACGGCGGCACCCAGATCGCAGTCATAAGCATGCCCACCAAGGAGGCTAACAAGGCAATAGAACGAGGCAAGCTGAAGGTAGGGTGGGCTAACTGTCGCATAAGGCCTCATTTGGTCCCTAACAGATGCCACAGATGTTTTCCTTTTGGACACTTCGCGAAGGACTGCACCGGCAAACACGATAGGTCAAGAACGTGTTTTAAATGTGGAAAGAAGGTCACAAGGTAGCCGCATGTGATGGCGAGCCACAGTGTTTATTGTGCAAGGAGGCAGAGAGGGAAAACTGCAACCATCAAACGAGAGGGACTAAATGTCCTTTCTCGGGAAGCACTCAAGCAAATCACTGTATGAATTTCTTGCAGCTAAATCTAAAGCATTGTCGGGCAGCACAGGATCTGTTGCTGCAAACGGTGACGTCGCTATCATATGAGACCAGTACAAGAATTTGGGGGGATCAATCTGGGTCGCAGATAAGGAAAAACAAGTGGCCATCTGGACGTGCGGTGACTACCCTTTCCAGCAAGAAATGGCGGGCGATCTAAAAGGAGTAGTAAGAGCAAAAGTTAACGGCATATGTGTGTATAGCTGCTATGCTCCACCACGGTGGAATGACAAGTCCCTGGAGGATATCACCCTAGGATGATATCCAAGATTTAACGTGCATCACCTGGCGGTACGCCTTTAACACACGGTCTTCTTAAGACACGAATTGTACGATGCGCAATTGACGCCCCCCAATGTGCAAGCACAAAGGGTAACAGTTTTATACCAGTTTGCAGGAAGCGGCATTCATACTGTTGGATGCGAGGCACTTTCCAAACCTCTGCCGATCTGGGGTCACGGCTCCCGGTTGAAAACGCAACTCCACGCCGAATGCTCTGATGTTGTTAGAACACTCTTCCCGCGATATGGGCATTAAACCACAGCCAGCACGATGCTCCCACAAGGGGGCCTACCTCAACTGTCGGATGGAGGGTGTGAATTCTCCAGGGCTCCCGACACCCGTGCTACCAAATTTATAATGCTTTGGTCGACATTTCACAGTGCTAGGCACTGCTACAGTAGGATTTACCTGTAATCCAGGACTGCTAGCCTTTAACTGGGTACGCGGGGGCGTCACTCCCCACGGTGGAATGACAAGCAAACCATCTACGGGTATACCGTCAGGGGAGCACCTAGCCTTTCGGCCTTTATCTCCCGGTCCCGCTAAAAAGTTTGGACCTTCGGCTTTTTACTGACAAGGTGTTGTTGTCAGACGGAGATTTCTCCATCAGGCGCATGCACACACCATCCGGAATCCAACCCCGGGATTGCATCACTAGCTGGATGACTTGGGTAACAACCTCCAGCCACTACGAGTCCAACACCTTGATGGGTAAGGACCATGGTCCCCTGGGCACACCCATCCCCGTAGTACACTATTCGCTATGGACTTCTCCATAGCAGGTGTGATCCTCCTTCGGCCCCCTATTGGTTAAGCCTTACGTCGAATTCGGGCATGCACACCCCAGGCTCGTTGGACCTGTGACTCCGCGTCTGTGCAGACAACGAAGCGCTGCTTTTCACATCCAGGCGGCCCCTTCAGTTTACTAGTCAGCAATGCGACTCAGGCAGTGTGGTCATCAATCCACAAACTAGCTAGATATAGGCGCGTAGGCATTTTCCACCAAGGCCGTTCTCCCTAGCTAGCCCCTTCTTGACTCGGGTCATGCGGAGCCGTCACCTCCGAAGCTCACACGACTTCCGTATGATGCACCCCCCCACCAGGGGACATCAAAATCGTGCTAGGCCTTTAGTGCTTCCCTCCCGCAAACTATGGGGGGAGGTAGGCACGCCAAGAGCCACCCGTGCATAACTCAGGAGCACGGGACCGTTAACGCCCGAATGGTCTTTGTACAGATCCTCGCCATGGCGTATCAACTGTACCAGGGGCCCCCTTGCGCTACTAGGTCCGTGGTGTCGTAAGTCACCAAAGATCCCTGTCCGACTACAAACAGCCTTCCAAGCTGAGTGTCACACGGACACAGACCCCCCTGCGGGGCGGTGGAATGACAACGAGTTCGAAGAATTTCTTGACGGCCTTGTGCATGATGCAAGTACAAAAAGCTCTGTGATAATTGCGGGTGACTTTAACCACCGCCGTCTCTATATTAAGGCCGCAATGTAGAAATCTTTCGCCTACTGTTTGCACTGTTTTGTTGTTGATTTTAATGACGTCATATGCTTGTTGTTGTTGTTTGTTCGTGTAAATCTAAAACTTAGTAGGCAAACTATGACGGCATGGAACGGCCTTGATGTATCTAGATGGCGTTGCTTTAACGCGTGGGCCACTGAATGGGGAAGCCGAGTGACGAATAGGCGTGGTCGCGCACTATTGGATGCGTTCTCGAGGATGGATATTGTTCTTATGAACACAGGGGCTAGAGACACCTTCACAAGAAGAAACGGGGAATCCATCATTGATCTAACATTCGTCAGTTGCTAACTGGCACCTGCGATGGAGTGGTAAGTTAGTGAGCTTTATACTCATAGTGACCATCAAGCGATTCTGTTCGCGGTAGGGTGCATCAACCAATGAGCAATACCCGATTCGTTGGGTGGTCTACAAAGAGATTTGACGAAACAGTTTTCAAGGAAGTGCTCCTTCAAAGTGGGCCTATCGAAGGTCAAGCGGAGCAGAGAACAGGTCAGATCACTGAACAGCTTACAGAGGCTTGTGACGCCTCTATGCCCCGAAAACGTTCATCTGGAAAAAAGAACGAAAATTACTGATAGTCAGAAGAAATAGCGGGTCTCAGGCGAAACTGTCTAAAGGCGAGACGTAAGTGCCAGCGAACGACTCAGGTTATTGCTCGTGATGCCATTGTAGAATCCTACAATAATGCTCGAAAAGCTTTAAAACTAGCGATCAGAAGGAGCAAAAAAATATGTTTCATGCAACTCTGTGACGATACAGATATAAATCCGTGGGGAATGGCGTATAGGGTGGTTATGAAGAAAATAGGGCCAAAAGCACCACAAATAAAGTGTCCAGAGATGCTTCGAAACATTGTATCGGTTCTGTTTCCCTAGCACGAGCTACAACCCATAGGTCCACGTCTTTCAGGACATGCGGTTAACATCCCTGCTATAACCGAGAAAGAACTTTGGCAAGCGGTCTCGAGACTGCAGGACATTTCAGAAAAAAATCATAGTCATTTGAATTGCCCTTAAATGGACTTTCTGTAGATATAACTTTCATAGTTGTAAGTTTCATACTTTTTGAGAAAACTGACTTTGAGTTCGAAAGTGGCGAGTGGCCCGATTTTTGTGAAGCCGAGTGTAGATCTTCACGCGAAAGGCTTATTTTCGCTCGGAGCTACAGTGTTTATTTAGGAACGCAAATAATAATCAGAGAATAAAATTTTTGTTATAAAGAAAACCCACAACAAAGGTCGAAATTTGTCTGCGATTTTATAACGACTGTTCGAAACAAAATTATGAAAAGGAATTAAAAATCCGTAGAAGTAACTAAATATCTAGTTTCTTTATTGGTAGTGAATTCGCTGTGAGATGATATAGAAAGAGTGTAGTGTTGTATTAAATGCTTGGACATTAGACAGTTAGAAGCTTCAACGTATGATTAGTTTCAGTTTTTAAATTCACTAGGGGGCTTCTCCCCCTACTCGCTACGCTCGTCAACTCTCCTGCTTACAATTGGGTTTTTTTCTGATTGTGCAATTGCTCTAGCAAAAACGTCAGGAAAATTTACAATAAGCTAAATTTGCAAGGAACATTTGCTTCTCATCCTCCGGCCACCTCTTGACATAAATAGCAGATTAACGAAACGGCATACGAAAAATTTACAACGAACAAAGCAGCTGCCTTCCCCATTTTTAGGTGACTTCTCTTGAACGGAATAGCGGATTGTTAATAAATTTACGCCACATCATTGGAACCTGCCCTAAACAGCGGAATAAACAATCAAACATGAGAAAAATTCATTATGAGTGCAATTTAGTGAATTTACCCCACCAGATTGGTCTCCAACATCACCTGGAGGAATTATTTTCATGTAACCTTTGTCTATCCATAAATCCACTCCCATCATCGAATTGATGACCACCCAGAATAGCAGGCTTATGAAACATCTGCAAAATATTTACCAATAAAAAATATGGAGGCAGTTTATTTGCTCCTAGGTTTCCCTATATTTCTTGATCGGATTACCGTATTTCAGTAACTTACACTGAAACCTCGGCCCAGTTGTCTAAATTTCTGGAAGGGATTTCAGAAGCCCCTCTCTCTCTCTTGACCCATTTGGAAAATTATTAAGGTTCCTTACTTTCTCCAATTCGTCAGATTTCAAGCTACTAACCACATCAACAGATTGACTAGTTTCACTTAGTTCAAACCCTTCTCCGGCTGAGTGCCTTCTATCCTCAATAGTAGAATATAGCTAATGAAATATCTGAAAAATCGGCCAAGAAAAAATCATCAAGGCAACTCATTTTCTCATGCTTTTGTTTATATCTACTGAACAAATTTGCCTCAACCGCCATTTGATAACATCTACAATATGGGGCGATACGAAGTTCGCCGGACCAGCTTGTACATACCCTGTAAGTCTTTTTTCCAGTAAATTTTTACTAGGCCCATTCTAGTGAATACAATCACTATCATTCCAGCGATAATGTACTAATGGAACTAGTATCTAATAATTTTAACTAGATTGACTTTAATATCCATCGAGTCTCGAACAACACCTAGATATCCAGCTAAATTTCACTAGTTTTCCAGCAATAGATTACTATATTCCTAGAAAACCATTATATTTTACTGGCAGACTATTAACTTTTAACAGAAAACAGTTTTCTCACCTATTCGACTTGACAAGGTCGTCAGTTCTTATTTATACGCAGATAGTGGTTGGTGGACGAATTTTGTGAATTACAGGTAAGTTGTTAATACGCTAGTGAAAAGTTATTTTGCATGATCTGATATGAGAATCAAATATGATCAAGTAATTATTAATTTAGTCTTTTATTTATTCGTCTCTATTTGCAGATTAACGGAATGAAGCGATGAGCTATTAAAAAATTTACACAGAATGGAAACCGACTACTACTACGATATCATTACTAATGTTTATTAATGTTTTCACAGTATTCGTTAAATAAAAAAAAATGTTGTCTACATATGTCTATTTTTTTCTTGGAATTTTCAGATGAATGATTTGAAGCAAATGGAATAACATATAATTTATCAAATTACCGGATTATCTAGTCAAATTCCACGAAATCTAGTGAAAGTCACTAGATAACCTTAGGCTGACAACGAGAATATCTAGTGAATTTCACTAGAACCAGTCGTTTTAACTAGAATTCAAATTAATTGTTTAATAGAATTCTAGTAATTTGATACTAGATTTCAAATTATTTTACTAGATATCCATTAAATATTTTTACTGGATTTCCAGTCATATTTTTTCACTAGATTAACAACTAGAAACTCTAGGAGCTAAAATCTAGTTGTGAATTACTGGAGTCCAGTTGAAAAAGAACTAACTGTGTACATACATACAATATCATTCACATGTCCTCCATACGACTGAATCATTATATCCTATTACCCATAAGATGGTATAGGGCAGGGGTGTCAAACTCAAAACCTGGCGCGGGCCAAATTAGACTCTCCTCAGGTTAAGGTGGGCCGCAGTAGGAAAATTTCAAAAACTTTTATGTTATCATATTACGAAAGTTGATTACAGAATATTACTTTTAAAATATAGCAGAGAGTCTAGATCACTATAGCGACTTCGGGATTTTCCGTGATAACTTCCTCCTTTCGAAAGTGTACTCAAGAACATTAAAAAATTAAGACAATAAGCGAAAACGTGAAAATATGATTGATCATCAAGTAACATAACAATTATTTGATTTGATTTACGCCAAATTTTGGACAGATGATAAAAAATGTTTGGCACCTGTCATCCGAGGTCGCTCAAAATAACATTGCGAGGCAAAATAGTCAGAATACATTGATTTCAGCAGAAATGTGGCTAAAAGAGACAAAAAGTTGTTTAGTATGTATATGTATATGTCTAAAAATCAGGCACTTGGGCTCTAATTATTATTGGAATTTCACATCCAGACGATTTAGTCACCAAATCCAAGATTTTCGGAGTTTTTAAAGCTTCGTCATCTTTCGAAATAAATCTCAATTCATGTTTGGTAAAGCCAACCATTTTTTTATTAACTGCATTTTGGGGCAGAACAGTTTCATGAAGAGACTTATTTGTCCTGTACAAAAAAGATGATCTGTCTTATAAAATCAAATAACCAGCCTCAAATTGTTAGTAGTATTGGGAGAAAAAAAACCTAAATTAATGTTGCATTAGCCACTGACGAGTTTTAGTAATTTTTCTAGGCCTGAGTTCAACTTCTGAATTTGTTCACCTTACAAATTTCACCATTTTTGTGTTGATACAGATTGTGCTGATTCGACATGGCCGCGGGCCGCACAGAACTGCCAAGAGGGCCGCTTGCGGTCCGCGGGCCGCGAGTTTGATACGTCTGGTATAGGGTATATTGTTTTTGTTACGCCAATATATGTAACCCCTCAAAGAAACCTCCGGAGGTATGGCAAAGTATATATACAAATGATCGGGGTCGGTCCCTGATTCGAATAAGCCATGTCTGTCTGTCTGTCTGCCTGCCTGTCCGTGTGTCTGTCTGTTCGCACGATAACTCCCGAAATAATGAAGCCAGCGGTTTGAAGTGTTGGTCAGATGTTTGTTTTGTTAAAATCTTGGACGGTATTGAAAATGGGCTAAATCGGACCAAGGGTTCCCCTACCTCCCATATAAATTACCCCTCCTTGATATTTTAATTCGGCCATAACTTTCGATACAATATCGCTATCGACTTGAAATTTTGATCAATGCCTAATTCGGACATATACTTTAAGTTGATGGAAAGTGGAGTAGGTCCGGCTACCGCTACCTCCCCTAAAAAGTTATATTCAGCCATATCTTTTGATAGAATGTCGCGAAGAACTTCAAATTAGTATTAAATGGTAGCTGTTGGATGCCTTGATAAGATGTTAAAGATGTGCCAGGTCCGACCCATCAAAAAACATAAAAATGAAAATTTTGGGTTTTGCATGTCTTCTAGGTCCGTACATGGGTAGGGTATACACTCATCGTGCTATTTGCACGATTAGAACTCGGTCTCGTTTTAAGTTAATTTTTAATGGCTCGCAAGAATTTGGTGCACTACAGAAAAACCGGAAATTACAATGCTTGGTAAGTAGACACTTTATGCAGCTTGTGAAACAGATGCAGCTTAGACTAAACTACAAAAAGGATTACCGTGAATCACTCAATCAGGATAAATTACAAAATAAATAAATATGTACATACAATAAAGCTGGAATGGTTTCTCCCACTGTATAATTTCAATTTTTCTTTTAGAAATACACCATTTCCTCCAACATCCTGGATTGGGTTTCAGGCAATACTAATATCCTTTTACCCATCACGTTCCTCTTCTTACCTAAAAAAAAAATAAGAAAAAAATGAAATTATAGACACAAATAAATAAATAAAGAAAATCATAAAAAAACAGTCTTAAACAAATTGAAGACATCATTATTTAGAAAATAATATATAATATAAAAAAAGCAACACCGAAATTGTGAATTGAAAAATATACAGAAATAAAATACAAGACTAAATATAATACGAGACTAAATATGTATGTAAAACTGCAAATTATACAGAAACTAACTGTAAATTATATATTAGTCATCAGACCTACACAATAAGAAGCAGTGGAATAACGTTTCCCAAATTTCTTGTGTTAGAAATCGACATTGGGACGAACATAACCCAGAAGTCGTCAAATGAGGAAGAGTGACGAAAATTGTGTTTTAGTCCCAAGTTCCAAATGTTTTTATTTTTATTATTTGAGACAAAATTTAAATTTGAATACTAATTAAACGGGAGAATTTATAAGATTATCTCTTTATCACAAAATCCAAGAGGAGCGGCGAAGAGACACCACATTGAGGAGTGGCTCACATGCCTGGCTTCTTAGCATTCGTTCATCCTAGACTTGAAATGACTACCCTAGATCTGAGGATCAAAACAGCTAACTCACATGTAGAGTTTTGGCGATCATAACCAAGTTTATCGTCTGGCATCTGTCTCTTAATTTCTTGAGATCTAGTCAAGATTTAAATACTCCGAAAACTGGATCATATTGGATCAATTTTTACGCAAGAACCTTCAAGAGAATCATTTAGCAAGTTGAACCTTTCATTCTCTTCAATATTCGTATGAGCAAACACCCAAGAAATTGTTATTGAGACATATCTATCCTTAACAAAATTGAGAGACGCTTTCTTTTTAATTTATGGATTGTTCTGATAATTGTCTTATTGTAAGCAAGCCAATTGTAAAGTAGCGTCTTTCTGATATAAACGAATTTCAATACTACACAGTCCACACTTCTCTGTAGCTACATAAAATTTAATGTTTTGTCACTATCTTAGATTCTGCAGCTTGCATGTTTTATGTCAGTTACGTAAGACTCTATCAAAAAAAAATTTATTTATGTTTTCAGACGTGGGGCTCGTGTTCCGTTGAACACATGGAACACCGTACGTTATGCCACTGAAGGAGCCCCATCTTTTCTTTTTTCTAGATGCCTAAGGTCCCAGAAGATTTCGCGGTTATACTCGCTACGCCACCTAAAGAGAAGGCATTTAGGGAGGGAAAATGTTCGTCTGTTTTGTGCCTCAGCTAGGAAGGCACTTATGTTGGGTGAGACTTATTTATACAGAAAAAAAAGTTTCTCTTAGAAGAACTTACTTTTGAGGATAGGGTTTCTATGACAACTATTGGACTTAGTTCAAAAATTTCGGCGATTCAAATATGTATATTTACGAGTTCAATCATCGGTAATTAATTTAAATTAAATTTTGAATGAAATATAGCATATTTAAAATAAAACAGAAATATTTTCATATTTTCTTTATTTGCTACATATTGACTGGACTACATATTAAGAACAAGCTACGAACCGATCGTGGATGATGGTAGCAAGCAACACACATTCAGAGCAAGATCACTTCCAACTATGGACGCAAAGTTCAACGAAATGGAAAAAGAATTCTTCGGCGAAAAAAAGAAGAAGAAGAAGAAGAGTGATGTTTTCTACATTATGTGTGTATACAGTAGAGCCAATAAGTGCGCCGTGCTCTTTGAATTTAAATTTACTATAATGCTCGCCATCATGTACGGGTATCGGGTACGTACTATACAGCGACTGTTTTGGTCGTATTATTATACATATGTGCTCAAAACTTCTCGCATCCGGCCTCATATGGATGAGAGCACTCTATATATAAGACTCTACATATAAAACAAAAAGCCGTCAAAGAAACAACACCAACAACAACGAAATCAACCACGACTTGCGGAACATTGACGCAAGAAGTGCGGGAGGTTTGCGCAAAACCAAACCAGAACCACAGCCAAAGCCAGCATAGCGCAGAATACTAGTGTATAGCCACAGTCACAGCCACATGCGTGCAACACTTCCAACTTCCATATGAAAAGCCAGAGGTGATTATGATGCATGTACGCATATGACGGAAGTGGAAATTGTATGTTGAACATACATATATGCGGCGGCGTTGCGTTTTGCTCTGATTTTGTATGACTGATGTTTTGGTTTTAGGAGAAGGTGACGAATCACATCGAGATCCAAAAGCACGTGCATTGGGTGATCTTGTTCTCCCCGGCTGTCAAATTAAAAATTCTGAAGTAATTATCCAAATTGGGCGGATCGATTACCGTCAATCATAATTGTTAAAAAGTTTGAGATTTCTGGGACTTCAAAATGAGAAAAGAAATTACAGAGGTGATTATGGTGAGGAGTTCTCTCGTAACCACAGAGCTTGCACGTAATCCCGGATAATATCGTTCCCACAACACTGGCTCTGGCAGCCAGGCGTCAATCTGTATGCAAAACCTGAAATTGACGTAATAATGTGGCAAAAGACATACTATACACCCATGCAACCCGGAAGACTCTGTAGAGCGCACGAGTACTACCAGTCAGTTACAGTGTACTTTAGCCAAGTCTCTAAGATCTAAGTAAAGTTATAGCGTGTGGCGGCGACATGGCGTTAGTCAGACAAATGGCCTTTACCAGTTATAATCGCGTTGATATGGAGCCTGAGCTATACCATACTACACATAATATACCTCGCGGTATACTATACTTCAATTTATTCTCTATTTAAAAGTCATACAACTTGTGGCCGCTATTTGCTCTGGGCGATTTTTATTATTTTATTCTGTTTGCGCAAAATAATCCGACATGATTGCGACTATTTGTAGTATTCATAAAACCAGATGGAAATTTGCAAATATGTATGCTAATGAAGTTCCGTTGATATGTTTGCAACATTTTGTTCCGGAATGATATGGTTTAAATTGTAAAAAATTTTGTTTTACACATGTAGTGCAGTGTAACTTCCTGAAATAATAATTTTTATTTCTATTAATTCGATAATGATTAAGCAGAGAGAAAGGTTGACATGTAAAAACCAATACAGTAGAGCCGCGATAATACGGATTGATTGGGACCGGACCCTATCAGGAATATCGTATTAATCGGATTTTCGAAATGCACCTATGAAGAATTGGGTAGACGGTATTAATGCTAAAATTGTTCAAAAATGAAATGGTTTTAGTGAAAATAAATCATTTCATAGTCCGCAATAGCTGTCCCGTCAAATCTACGGCGATTGCTATAGAAAAACATTCATAAATATTTCGGATTTCAATCAATCAAAGAAAATTTGGGCCTTTGGCCGAATCCGAATTATCGGATTTTCGGAATCCGGATTATCGGGGTTCCACTGTAGCTACTTTTCAATAAACTTGACAGACCCTAAAGGTGCGGTTACGCAATCTTTTGGGAATTGCTAAACTGCTTGAAATTGCGTCTAGGCTTCTAAGAAGCTTTCATGCAGTGTAAACAATTCGCAAAAAATCGTAACCACAGCCTTAGTCCCAGGGCCGTAGCTAAGGGAGGGGGTATGGGGGGGGGTTGGGTTCTGATATATAAATATTTGAAAGTTGCAATATTAAAAGTATCTAATAGAATGTACATACTTATTAACAGAACTATTCGGCTTAAAAACAAAACTAATGTTTAAATTGAAAAATTTAACTGAACTTTTGGAAGCTCAGGACCTTAATATAATTGACGCCATGAAACTCATTCGCAGTACAATAAAGTCTTTTAAAAACATTAACAACGATAGCGAAATCAATGCGTTAGTGCAGACGTGTCAAACTCGCGGCCCACTTCGCAATTCTGTGGGGCCCGTGTCGAAGCAGCACAATGTGTATAAACACAAAAATTGTGAAATTAGTAAGGTAAACAAATTCAGCCGTTGATATAAAAAAGTACTAAAACTAGTCTGTGGCTTATGCAAGATTATTAGCATTTTTTCTCTAAACACTACAAACAATTTGCTGCTGCTTATTTGGTTTTATAAGACAGCCCTTCTTTTTGTACAGGAAAATACTAAGCCTCTTCATGAATCTGTTCTGTCTCGAAATGCATTTAAAAAAAATTAGTTGGCTTTACCGAACATGAATTGAGATTAATTTGGAGAAATGGCAAAGTTTTAAAAATACGGAAATCTTGGAATGGGTGACTAAATAACCTGTATGAGAAGTTCAAACATAATAATTACAGCCCAAGTGCCGGATTTTTAGATCAAGCTGTATTGATGCATGTTTTTAAAACCATATCACAAACAACTTTTTGTCTCTTTTAGCCACCTTTCTGCTTAAATTAATTTAATCTGACTATTCCCCCCCCCCCCCCCAATATTCTTTTGGGCGACCTAGATGACCGGTGCTATACATACATTTTATCATCTGACCAAAATTTGGCGCAAATCATGTAACAAAAAGTGGTTACTTGAAGATCAATCATACACTCAGAAAAATGGACCCAGTAAACTTAAAAGTTTTTGTACCATTATTTTAATTGGACGGCCATTTACCAGATTTCTTCACAAAAGTAAAAAGATGAAATAATTAATATAACTGGATGAATCCTATTGAGATATTTTGTATGGAATGAAATCTGTCCCAGAAATCCAATGCGACATCAGATTACATTTTAATCAGTTTGTCTCATTAAATTAAGAAGATCTGATGTTATTAACTAATAATAGGATGGATCCCATTAAAACAAATACAAAACTAATTATAATAAAATCAACTATATCGCTCAGAAAAATGCATCCCGTAAAGTTAATAATTTCTGTCTAATAAATTTGACAGGGCGGCAAAGGACAAGACTACTTCCGAAAATAGACCAGCTTCTTTGTTCTATATAACGCCCTATTGCATTAATGGGATAGGCCTTTTAATTGAATTTGAAGCATATAGATGTAGCCGAGATCGTTCGGTTGTCTCCCCGTGACTTGGTAACCTTTAAAGAGTATGTACTAGCAAATTGGATGTTCAATACTCGGCCTGGTCAAATATCGTGATTCTTAAAAAAAATCTACAATGACGTAGCGTGGATGGTAAAATAATATGAGAAAAAAATAGTTCAATCCGATTACGAGTGAAACGAATTTATTTTTCTTTTTTCATAGGATTGATCCCATTAATTCAACAAGATATATCCTATTGGAAAATAACCAGACCATGTGTTTATTTTTACATGAGTCAATTATTAAAACAAACGGATATTTGTCGAGTAAATGTAATGGTTTCAATATTATTAAAGTCTGATTTTTCCTATTGACTAAAAATAATGGGACAAAATGATTAGTTTAATGGGATTTCCCGTTGAAATTTTTCAGAGTGTAGTTTCACGTTTCCGCTTCTTGTCTTAATTTTGTAATGTTCTTGACGTACATTTTCGGAAGGTAGAAGTTCTCACGGATAATCCCGTTATAGTGATCCAGACTTTCTGCCAAATTTTAACTCATTGCCGGACAAAACGCCAAAATTTGACACGATTTGTATGGCAAATGCTCAAAATTGGACGCCTTTAGACGTTCTGTCCGGGAAAGGGTTAAAAGTAATATTCTGTGATCAACTTTTGATAAAAGTTTTTGAAATTTTCCTTCTGCGGCCCACCCAAACCTGAGGATAGTCTTATTTGGCCCGAGCCAGGTTCTGAGTTTGACACCCCAGCGTTAGTGCAAAGCTCCATGATTTTCGCAAGAAAATTACATTTTGACCCTGAATCGTACTACAAAATAACTCGTCGTGCTCCGAAGAAATTGAACGAATCATTTCAAACTACAGCCGAAATAGACTTTGCAATATTTTACCGAAAAGAGTTCAAAATCCTTCTTGACGTTTTTCAAAGTCCACAGAAGAATTGGAAAAAACTATAGCCAAACTGCTCCAACCATTTCAAGCCATATTTCAAATTCCGGCCGATAGGAAAAATTGCAAGATAAGCTGCGGTGATCGAAACATATTTTTGTATTTCAAAGGAGATCCCTGAATGCCTTCATGCTGAAATTCAAATTCTTCTTGATAATTGCTCCGAGTGTCAAATTTTTGGGAAGATAGCGAGAGAGGCTTTCAAACTAAGGACCAAAAGCTTGCAGGATTATTCAGCTTATTTTGACATGTCCAGTGACATCAGTTTCGAGCGAACGATCATTTAGTAAATTAAGATTAATAAATCAATAATTTACGAACGTTGATGGGTGATGAACGTTTAGACAATTTGATGCTAATGTTTTCTGCGAAGGATATTGTCGATAAAATGGATTTACATCGAATTGTGGAGCGATGGTCCAAAATTAAGTTACGGCGGTTCACAACTTAACTTGTTGAATCAAATTTCTATATATTCATACAATCCTTCGTGTTCCTGTCTTTGTATTTTTCGATGTTTATATGAACGCTAAAGAAATATTTTATAAATATAGGTAGGGAGAGTTTCCCAAAAAATAAACATGAATTTCGCATAAACTATAATTTTGGATATTGGAAATTTTGCTGAAATTTGCATAAAAATCTTCTTCTTCTTCTTTATGGCACGATAGCCCGATGTTGGGCCTTGGCCGTCTGGATTGAAAACCTCCAATTGTCGCGGTCACGCGACCTTGTCTTCCAGTTCCGAAAGCCTAGCATCTGGTGGGCGTCCTCACATACAGAATGCTCCCATCGGGCTCTCGGTCGTCCACGCAATCTGGCTCCGTCCACTCGTTGCGCGTTCATCACCTTTTTGGGCATGCGATCGTCGTTCATCCTTTGTACATGTCCCGCCCATTGCAGTCGCTGCAATTTCACGATCTTCGACACCTGTAGCTCATCATACAGCTGATACAACTCAAGGTTGTACCGGATGCGCCATTCACCTCGCTCACGAACCGCCCCGAAGATTCTTCGGAGAACCTTTCGCTCGAATGTGTCCAACAGGTGTTCAGAGTTTTGGGTTAGGGTCCATGCCTCGCAGCCATAGCCTAGCACAGGTCGGATTATGGTTTTATACACGTGGAGCTTCGTGTTCCTGTGCACCAGTTTCGAATTCATAATTTGGAGGACCGCAAAATAACACTTATTAGCTAGTTGTATCCATCGCTTTATCTCATCTGTTTCGTTGGCGTCCTTTGACAAATTGCAACCTAAGTAAGTGAAGTTGTCTACATACCCTATATTGAGGTCCCCGACTGTGATGCTTGAATTTACTGGCATTCTAGTTTTTGATTGCATCATGACCATGGTTTTAGATTCGTTGATATGTAGCCCAACTTCTTTGGCGGCGTTATTGAGATTATGCAGAAGGCTTTCTGCATCACCCAATCTTCGAGACATGATGTTGATGTCGTCGGCGTAGGCTACTAGTTGAGTCGATTTAATGAGTAGCGTTCCACTGCTGTCCAAATTCATGGCTCGAATCACATACTCCAGAGCCAGGTTGAAGAGCGTCGGCGCCAGCCCTTGTCGCCTTGCTTGAGTGCAGTACGAGTTTCAACTTTCAAATAGGTCGGTGAGTCTATTCTGAACTCTGACCTGCGAGACGGTATTAGTCATCGTCATCCTTATGAGTCGCACTAGCTTAGCCGGTATTCCAAAATGCAGCAAAATGTTGTACAGTACGCTTCGATCGATACTGTCGTATGCCTGCTTGAAGTCGACAAATATTTGGTATACGTCGATGTTGTATTCCCAGCACTTCTGGAGTAAAAGCTTCACTGTAAAAAGCTGATCTGTCGTCGAACGACCAGGTCTAAAGCCGCCTTGGTACTCGCCAATGATTTTTTCTGCGTACGGATTAATTCTATTTTCTAGAATCTTAGATAAAATCTTATAAGTCGTACAAACTAATGAGATAAAAATCTAGTTTTGTAAATTTCCTTCTTGTTATTTTAGTTTTCTACAACTCTAGAAATTCTGCAGATTCACAGTTAAACGACTGTTCAAAACTCGCGTTGCAAATAAATGTCGCGTGTTTATTTTTCAGTATGAAGTGTGTCTGGTCTGCCACTCCGAATTCAGGTAACACACAGAGATACTAGTCGACAAGACCACTCCTCAAGAGTTCCGGGAACGGTAAAACGAGAAACTGCTCAGGCATATGCCGCTGATATCGTTACGCTTTTATCTGTTTTTTATGTCAAGTTCATTTCAATTTTGGGTCCCGCCGAACCACGAGAAAAACTCTCCCTAAAAAAGTGGCATTGCAGAAAACAAAGTTTTGTTGATGTAACGCAATTTATTAAAATTGGGTTATTTTGTGTTGCCGGGACTTACTAAAGTCTAGTATTGACCTCGAGAGTGAAATTTTTGTTCGCTGCGGTCTTTCCAATGAAAAGGGATTTTTACTGTCGTGGAATATGTGGGGAATTCCATAAGCTACAATCCGAAAACAGTTCCATAATTTTTCTCGGCAATTTTATGTTTTTCTTTTTTTTTGATTCACCGGTCATTTCACCAAGAAAAGTCAAATGACCGGGGAATCGAAAAAACTATGTACATAAAATTGCAGAGAAAAATTTTCGGATTGTAGCTTATGGTATTCCCCATCGTTTCTGACATGTTCCACGATAGTAAGTATTCATTTTTATTGATAAAATCGCAGCGGAATAAATTTCACTCTCGAGCTTAATTCAGCCCTTAACGGAAAACGTCTGAAAAAAAGATCTGAGATGAAAAATTAGTTCAATAATTGACATTTTAGGACAAAAATAATTTTTTTTTTGTGGAAACAGTTCAAATTAGAACATTTTGAATTTATTCGCATAAATGGGCAATTGTCGCAGAAATTCGTATATATTTCGTAAAAACTAAATTTCCGTACCTCTAATTATAATTGGAGTATTTTCAAATGTAGTCGGTAAATTTTTGCGCTCCTAATCGGATTTCTTGTATTTGGGCTGTAGAAACAAAACGATTATCGATTAGCTGTTAGTGAATTAATTTATTGGCGTATGGTTACATGGGCGTCGCCAGAATTTAGTTGATGGAAGCTTTACATTTTTCCAACATTATGACCGTACCGAGGAATTTTCATAATTAATAAAAACCTACAAGACTTATCGGTATTTGTCGGTTTTAAAAATTTTAAAAATTTTTAGAAAGGACCATCAAGAATGGCGTTGATCATCTTCGAATTCGCATGTGTTTTGCCTTTTACTCTCGAAATAAAGTTTCCTTCTATTATAAGAGTAAAAATTTCATAGAGTGTAGTATAAATAAAAATGAACTCTATGAGGTTTCAAAAAGCATATTTCACAGAATTAAAAACCATAGCAAGTTTCGAAAACGTGGCGCCCCTTGAAATCTGGCGCCCGGGCAGTTACCCGGGTTGCCCATATGGGAGATCCGGCCCTGCATCAACGGAATTGGACAAGCCTGCCCTAGACCAAAATTTATTGGCATTTTTTACATTTACCCTTTTTACCTTTTGCAACAAACAGTACTTTCTCATGCTCTAATTTTCGAGTATTTGATCTGGTAGAACGTCCGAGCATGTTTAGTCTCCGAGACTGCAGTCTCCCGGTCACGGAATATCCGAGTATCAATGACTTAAATCGCTTAATTCAAAAAAATCATTAGAATAAAAGAAAAATTTCCAGCTGGTCGGTTACGTTCAGAGTTGATTGTACCCAAAACATACTATGTAACGTGATTGTGGGTGTTGTACTGCAAAAAAGAGTTATTTATTACTAACGCCACTATATAGATACTTTTGATTATACAGGGTGTCCCGCATTGGGTGGTCAATACTCTAAGGGTTGATACTGCAACTTGTTTCAGCAAGAAAATTCCCAATACAATTGGAATTTTTTTTACCGTTACCTTGTTACCGTTCTTTTTGTGAAAGTCATCGAAAATCGTGACTTGTCACGCAAAATCGTAATTTGCAGCACTCCTGATGACTTCATCCAAGATTTAGTTTCAGTTTCAGAAACTACATAAAAATTCACAAAAACTGGAGTTTTTCCTGTTGCCAACATTATCGGCACTTTAAAGATACAGTTACTCAAACTTAACAGAAATTTAAAAATAGATTTTTCATCGAAAATTCAAACAGTAATTGCATAACGGTGCTTTATACATACAACTCTGCAAAGTTGATAAAAGTTGCTTCAACATGTTGGCTTTCCAACGGTATATCACTTTTCTGATTTACATTGCAGAATTTTAGGTAAACACGCATTGAATGGTAAAAATCATGGCTTCAGTGGAATCGTTAACAATTTTTCCTTGACTCGAAAAAAGACATACAAAGGCAATTATAATTCGGGATAGAATCTCGCTACATTATTTTGACCAGGACTGTAAGATATTTGAAATTTGGTACATTGTTTGGCAAATGCAACGGTACTTATAACGGTTAACATTTAATATTTGCTATTTATGGCAGATAGACGGGTGCCCGCTCATAATGCGAGACCTATCAAAGAATATTTGGAAAACGAGTTTCCCGGAAAGTGGATTGGCTGATTTGGGACAGTTGCGTGGCCTGCGAGAAGTCCCGCCCTTACTCCCCTAGATTTTTATTTATGGGGTAACTTACAAAGCAATGTCTGTTCCGAGCCGATTACCTCCCGGGAACAGCTGCTGCAGCGAATTAATGATGCTTGTGACAACATTAAAGAAACCCTTCCTGAAATCCTTCGGGACGTTTCTTCCATGCGCCGAAGGTATCGAGTCTGCATACAAAATGGAGGAGGCCAATTCCAGCAGCATTATTCCAATTCATCAAACAGTACAGACCCATTTAATCATTAGTTAAAATTTTTAGTTTATTGGCTCTTTCTCATATTCAAAACTTTATTTTCATTTTTATTTAACAAATTTTCAAAATTGCGATAGTAAAATATAAAAAATAAATGAATAAAATTTCAGTTTAAAGAATCCGATAAGAAAATAATTACCTTGTTTTTTTATATCCAATATATGTAATTCTAAAACCCCGCAATGTAAATAATGAAAAGTGATATACCGTTGGAAAGCCAACATGTTGAAGCAACTTTTATCAACTTTGCAGAGTTGTACGTATAAAGCACCGTTATGAAATTACTGTTTGAATTTTCGATGAAAAATTTATTTTAAAATTTCTATTAAGTTTGAGTAATTGTATCTTGAGAGTGCCGATAATGTTGGCAACAGGAAAACCTTCAGTTTTTGTGAAATTTTATGTAGTTTCTGAAACTGAAATCAAATCTTGGATTAAGTCATCAGGAGTGCTGCAAATTACGATTTTGCGTGACAAGTCACGATTTTTGATGACTTTCACAAAAAGAGCGATAACAAGGTAACGGTAAAAAAATTTCGATTGTATTGGTAATTTTCTTGCTGAAACAAGTTGCGCTATCAACACTTACAGTATTGACCACCCAATGCGGGACACCCTGTATACACAAAAAAAGGTAGATACTGTATGGTGATTACGTGCATGATATGGTGAGGTGTCTCTATACGTACAATAATGCACATATGCACCAGCTGCACAGCAAATTTACTAAGAACTTATAGTGTCTCTAACCTCCAGCTATGGTAGGCTTGCAATATTTAGTACATATTTTACAATATGTACACAAATGGGCTTGCAATATGCAATATGCATCATATTGTACTTACATGTGCAAACTAAAATGTATTCGCAGTACATACAGTATACAGTAGAGACAGCAATAAATATACAAACGTGGATACTTTTATAGGCGATATAAATATAGAATCATGTTAATGTAATAAACAAGGGGATAAATAATAAATCTTTCTTGCTAATACGATTAGAATGGTAATGTCTTGTATGCTAAATACAGACCCAGAAAGGTAAAAAATCGTACACGAGACAGCCATCAAAATGGTGAAGTGGTGAAGTGTCTTTGTAATCTTCGTGTAAAGAAATCGGATTATGTATCGCGTTGGGTCAAAAGGTAAATTTACAAGTTAATTTTGCTATTGTTTTATGTTACATAATCTACAAAATCGGCTTTGGATAAATTCAAACGATGATATGGATATCATATATAAGCGCCACCGAATAGTTTTCAATATTAAGCGAAAGAAAAGCTGTAAAACCTCGATAATTCATCCCGAACATTTAAAATATCAATAAATCCATGTTCGTAATAAGGTAAAGATGTTTATAACGAAAAAATAACTACTGATAATAAAGATTTTGGCTTTGACATTTTCCTTGAAAAATTCGCTTGCCTGTCGTACGCAAACCAGTATACCACAATTTTGTATGTTCGAAGTAGGCATAGCCGACAAATAACATATCATGAACCCACAATTCCAGCTGTTTGTAGTCAGTCAAATTCACGGAAATACACCTACACTTGCTAGAAAAAGTCTCCGTACATAAATTTAAGGAAAACTGCATATTACGGAACCACTGGGAATTTAAAACCTTAGACTGAAATTTGTTATCTAAAATGTTTATTTAGTATGTTAACTAATATTTCTACACATTGTTTTACTGAAACTCAGCTGTAAACAAAATTTTCTAGAACAAAAACTAAAAAACTTCACAAAAGCGAATCAGAAAAAGTCTCCGTACACGACCATATTTTGTACAATTATTCAACTTTTTTCACAGAATTTCGAAGAGTTCACTAGGTTGAGGGATAACATTTTCAGATGAGGACCTTCATGCTTCGATTAAACATGGACTGGATCAATTTGGCCGAGCCCTGGCTTGTTATTTTGCCCCTTTTGAGGAGAATGGCGCTTTGAAGCATTCCTTTGTAGGTTATGATGTGCTGACGGTACCTGTGCGCCTTAAATTTCTGAAAATTTTCGGTGGGATTACTCTCTTGAAATTGGGATAGCGTACGCGACTTACGTTATGTTTTAAAAAGCGATAGAAGCGTCACAATTACGGCCAAGTGCAAGGGACCACTATTTTCTGTGAACCAAGAAGCCTCGCAAAGCCCCCTCTGTTAAGCGCCGTGTCAACTTTTGGTTTTCCAAAGGCGTAAAGAGACGTATTGATCCATTGTTGACTCTGTTGGAATAAGTACGCCTATTCTCTGCGCCAACATTCACTCCCTGATCATCATGACCACCTTTTCCACGTTAGGCAGCTGGTACAAGATTTACTTTATCGATGGTATAGACCTCTTCACTCCGCATAGTAATGGTAAAATTACTTAATTTCGGCAGAGAGTGCGTTTTGTATATTTTTACAATAAGGCAAGAACATTTAATTGGCAGAAAATCGGCTCTACCCTTATAAGAAAAATCAGGCATTAACTGCCTAAGATGGCAAAGGTGGGCATGATGACTACGGGGTGTATATTTGCGGGGTGGAGTAGGCGTACTTATTCTTACAGAGTCAACAATGAATTAATACGTCTCTTTACGCATTCTGAAAGCCAAAAGGAGACACGAAGTTTAACAGAGGGGGCTTTGCGAGGCTTCTTGGTTCACAGAAAATGATGATCACTTGCACTTGCATTTAATTATTTTAATTGTGACGCTTCTATCGCTTTTTAGAACAGATCGTAAGTCGCATACGCTATCCCAATTCTGAGAGCGTAATCCCACCGAACATTTACAGAATTTTAAGGCGCACAGTTACCGTCAGCACATCATAACCTACAAGGGAATGCTTCAAAGCGCCATTCTCTTCAAAAGGGGCCAAATAACAGGCCAGGGGTCGACCAAATTGACCCAGTCCATGTTTAATCGAAGCATGGAGGTCCTCCTCCAAAAATGTTATCCCTCAAGCTAGTGAACTCTTCCAAATCCTGCGAAAAAACTGAATTATTATAAAAAATATGGTCGTGTATGGATACTTTTTCTAATTCGTTTTTGTGAAATTTTTTAGTTTTTGTTCTAGAAAATTTTGTTTACAACCGAGTTTCAGTAAAATAATGAGTAGACATATTAGTTAACAAACTAAATAAACATTTTAGATAACAAATTTCAATCTAAGGTTTTCATTTCCTAGAGGTTCCGTAATATGCAGTTTTCGTTACATTGTGTACGGAGACTTTTTCTGGCAAGTGTATGTCTACTTGGGACATGGAAAATTGTCGTATATTTTCACAGAAAATGTTAAATCCTATTCGTCCTATCGTAATATTTTGAACGATATGCTAAAACTCTCTAATGATTATGTTGCCTGTCTATCGTGTACTTAAACAATTTGAAATCCAAAAGCTGTTGGCCTAAGTAAAGGATCTCCTGAAATCATAGAAATTAAAAGAAAGCCGTGTTTCATATAACATTTCATATTTCATAACTTTGAAAGAAAAGCGTACAGTTTTTCTGAATTGTGTATTTTTACATGTTCGCATGTTGAGCCTTACATTCTTCCGTTGTACTTTGGGGTACACGTTCAATATCTCCCAGGCAATGTTAGCAGTCCGTTTTTGGGGACGCACCAGATTTGTGAAAGTGATGCTGATGTTCTGTGAATGATTACATTGCCGACTTATTGGTATTTCTAACCAGAGCTGGTATTCTAAAAGGCGATAGGCGACAGTCACTTTTAAATTTTCAGTATCTGCTAATGCTGCCAAAACGAATGTAAAATTTGATAATACACAGACGTTCAAGGCCCAAAAAATGAAAGTGACTGTCATCATCATCACCTGTCGCCTATTACCTTACATAATGCCAGCTCTGGAGATTCGGTAAGTTTAGCCCGGAGAAAAAGATACATTTTTAGTTTTGGTTTTCTCTAGCTTTGGCAATACGGTTAGTAAATCCCTAAGAAGCGTTGTCCTCGTCATATACTAGTCATGAATGTCAGAAATGTTGCTTCAACAACCGGTAGGTTACGACCCAACAAAGTAGCTGCAGACACTTACTTCTTATTTGCACAACGCAATATAAGGCAAATAGGGATGAAAAACTGATCTGACATAGACATATACAAATTGGCGCATAGTCTAACGATGATTTCTTTCTTACATCATTTTATTCTAGCTCCATTATTTCTAACAGTTTTAGTACCTTAAGTGCAGAAAACTAGGGTTAATCTAGGAGTTAACTAGGGTTGTTGGCTGTAATAATCAATTTATTTCACTATTCTAGCTGGTCTAGCTTTGGAGACATTAGGCTTTAAGTCGTGCAAGAAAATGATTTTTTCAAAAATCTTTAATTGCCTGTGGCAGCTAAAGGGTTAAGCTGAGGGGGTATGTTCCGTACATTTTTTTTGCTGGAAATTAACTGAGGAATCATAATTGGGTGCGTTTATGCGGCAGTTTCCGGACACCCTGTATATTAACGCACGAGATAAGTGGAAGGTACACGCAACTACAATGAAATGAAAACGTGTTTTGTTGATTCGGAAACTTAATTTTTTGATCCGGAAGCGTATTTTTTTTTGTTCCGGAAATTTATTTGTTTTTTTTTTATCCGGAAACGTATTTCCTTTATTCGGAAATTCATCTATTTGTTTCGGACATTTATCTATTTCACTCGGAAAGTTATTCACTTGACCTGGAAATGCTATATATCAAATAATTGGACAGATTCCGTGTGTGCACTTGCACTACGATACCACTGTCTCTGAGAGGCCAGGGCAAGTAGCTCCCTTTTGCACCACACTCTGTGTGCGCCTGTCCGTCTGTCTGTCTGTCCGTCTGTTGCGACGTGTTTTTTTTCGTTACGTGCTTGATTGTCCGATATCCGATAAGGACCATGTGGCCCCCCATACAGTTTTATAAATCTTTAAATCTAAGCTCGGCGTCAAAAGTTTCGGGCCACCCGCATCTTTCGAACTCTAACCCAATTTTCTCAAAAAGTATGAAACTTACAACTATGAAAGTTATATTCACAGAAAGTGCGTTTAATGGCAATTTAAATGACTATCAATTTTATTTAAAGTACCGTAAACTCACATAGCAATCAAACAATAAACACAATGCTAACGATTTGCTATGTTTTGACTATAGTTCGCGCTAACCGATATTTTCTTCTACACTGAGGGTATAGGATATTTTTTTATAATTAGGTACTTTAGTTGTTATTCATTGCTTGTTTAGACGCGTGTATTTTTGCTACTTTTGTCAACCAATAATGAATACGACACCGGAGAAAGCAGCTCAAGTTGTAACACTACTTCAAACAGGCTATGCACATCGTGAGGTCGCTCAGAGACTTCGAATCAGCAGATTATCGGTGCAAAGAGTTTACAGACGATACTTAGACACTGGAGCATTCGATCGGCGTCCAGTTACGGGCATACCAAGGGCTACAGTAGTCTGGCTGGTCTAGCGGTTAGTGCGCGCACCTACGGTGAACAGGGTCATGAGTTCGAATCTCACCGTGAATCATGGTGTTTTTCGAACTCACGAGCTTGTGACGGACTATGATCTCACACTGCTGAGAGTGATGCTGATCTTATTACCTCAACAAAAAGCAGATAAGATCTTGGAAATAGGATGTCACTAACACATCCTGCGGCGTTAGTCCAATGCTGGATTGTCGCGCCTGTTACTTATTTTTAAGGGCTACATCATCGTTATATCAAACTCAATGTTCTGAGAAATCGCCGCCCCAACGCAGTTCAAGTCCAACAACAGCTGCGTGACGAACGCCAAGTGGTTATAAGTTCTTCTATACCGTTAGAAGGAGACTTGCTGAGCGGAGCCTGACTCCAAAGAGAGCTGCAACAGGTCCAAAATTAACAGCAGATCACCGTCTCGAATTCGCCCAGGAGCATAGGGATTGGACGTTAGAAGAGTGGGGTAATGTACTCTTTACTGATGAGACCAGGTGAGTCTTTATCAAAAGGACCGACGTCAGAGAGTATACCGACGCCCTGGAAAACGTTATTCCCAGTGTTGTATCACGGAATCTGTTGCTTATGGAGGAGGATCGGTAATGGTCTGACCGGACATACAACACTAGTTTTCATCGAACCGACGAGCCGTACACGGGGATTAACTTCACACCGCTATATCAATGAAATCCTTGCAGTCCATGTGGTACCTTTTGCGGATTATATCGGACATAATTTCCAGTTGATGCAGGATAACGCACGGCCTCATGTTGCTCATGTGGTGACCCACTATCTTGAGGACGTCGGCATTCGTACGATAGATTGGCCAGCTCGAAGTCCGGAATTGAATCCAATATAACACTTATGGTATAAGCTGAAACGTCAGATTCGAGCCCGAGTTCCTGCTCCAACAACGCTTCCAGAGCTGAGAATCGCAATTGAAGATGAGTGGAATGCAATTCCCCAAGACTTCATCATCAGCCTCGTGAGGTCTATGAATTCAAGGATGCTAGCTGTTATTCGAGCAAGGGGAGGGAACACTGAATACTGACCAAACACTTTTTTCTTAAATTTTTATTTTGTTTTCAGCTTAAATTTGAGCTTTTCACATGGTTATTACAAGTTCGTCAAACGACTCGAAACGACTCTTATTTGTAAAACCTTTAACCCTCATCCAGCGGCAGATTTTTACAACGCTTGCCGGCGGCAAAGGTACACCTGTACCTTAGTACATTTTGTATGAAAATCTTCACTATTTGTATGAATTTTGACCGTAAAACCGTTGTATTATGTTGACTAGTCAAAAATTAGTAACTTTTTTTGCCGAAGTGGATGTTTTAAGAAGTTGGGTTTATGTGGATTTAATTTTTGGAGTGGGTAAATTTAGGAAATAGACAAAATTTTAAAAAGAAAATTGAAAAAATGGGTTGCTTGGAATTTTAATTTGACGAAGTCTTCTTCTTCTTCCTTGCCTCGTTCTTTATACCGCTCCATGGTTCCGCGTTGCTCGACCTGCGGTGTAGGCACATCGCCCGTTTTGGCGATAAATTCTCAGCATATTTCTACAGGCAGCTCTATCTTGGATCGTGTCATCGCCGAGACCAATGCGTTGTTGTTGCTTTTTCATTTGACACATCCAGGTGTTCTTCGGTCTGCCTCTGGCCTTGGGTCCATCAAGTGGAACTTCCATTGATATCGCTCTCTTTGCGGGGTTCTCAGGCGGACGCCTTTGAACATGGCAATACCAATCCATTCGTCGGTCTTCGAGCTTTTCGGTGATTGGTTGGTCTATGGACAAGCTGCCTCGGATGTAGCTACTCTTGATGTGGTCCCTTTTGGTTACACCAACTGACATGCGTAACATTTTCATTTCAGTCGCTGTCATTTCTTTCGCGTAACCTTCATACATGGTCCAGCATTCTGATCCATACATGAGTGCGGGACGTACAACCGTTTTGTACAACTTGCCCTTTAGCTTCAGTGGCATTTTCTTATCGCAGAAAACTCCAGAGTTTTCTCGCCACCTCATCCACCCAACCTTTGTGCGATTTTTGATGTCATCATCGCATGTAGCTCCGTTGTTCACCATCGAGCCAAGGTACTTGAACTTGGTACAAGACTTAAGCTGCTCTCCTTTGACGTACATTTCAGGTATCGGTGCATTTGGGTCTGAGAATTGGCAGCATAAGAACTCAGTCTTTGTTATACTTACCCTCAGTCCATGCTCCTCCAGAATGTCACACCATTTTGTAAGCGCAGCTTGCAAGGCAACGATGTTTGGGCTACTGAGGACTATATCATCAGCAAAAAGAAGAGATATTTCTAGGCCGTCGGAGACACGTGTTAATAAGTAGCACATGATGATGTTGAAGAGCAACGGACTCAATACACTGCCCTGGTGTACTCCGACATTCACCGGAAATTCTTCTGATTCACCGGCTGTGCATCTAACCTTAGTCGTAGCTCCATCATACATGTCTCGTATCATCCTGACGTATGCCTCGGGGACATTAAGTGCTCTCAAGGCCAACCATATCAGATCACGAGGTACTCTATCGAATGCCTTCTCCAAATCGATGAACACAAAGTACAAGTCCTTTCGTGCGGCTCTATACTTTTCCATCGCAATACGAATGCACTGAATCGCATCGACTGTAGATCGACCTTCAACAAAGCCGCATTGATTGTCATTCAACCGCACAATCTTTCTCAATCGGTTGCAGACAACTCGCTCGTAGATCTTTAGTGTATGAGGTGTTAACTTTATAGCCCTATAGTTGTTGAATTTGCGTGAGTCTCCCTTGTTCTTATAGAAAGGAAGAAGAAAACTTTCCCTGAAAGCATCAGGCATCGGTTGCCCACCTTTGATTTTGTTGAAGAGAACTGTGAGCCAACTAAGTCCGACATTTTCCATTTTCAACCAAAATTCCGCGGGGATTTTGTCCGGGCCGACTGCCTTTCCGCGTTTCATCTGATGCATTGCCTCCATCACCTCTTCCTCTGAGATATCTTCAATATTTGTGGTATTCGGCTCAACATCTTGAAAAGCTGCTCGAGGAAATTCTTCATTTAGAAGTTCGTCAAAATACTCTCGCATCCTGCTACAAATTGCCGTATCTTCAATCAGCAACATTCCTTGCGAGTCCTCCACGTACTTTGGCGCCTGTATTTCCCGAGCGTTCCTTCTCCTTTGGGCTGCGACCCTAAATATCCTGGCGTCGTGCTTAGGTCTCTCGCGCAAAGACGGTCCTTCGATCGCAGTCTGAGTTTCTAATTCTTGGTAGAATTTCTCAGCTGCCTTCGCCTTTGCTTGAGTCTAAAATTGATTTACAAATGAAAAGTAGAAAACGGTTCAAATTAAGTCATTAATGATTTTAGAAGAATTTGGTATGTTTGATTTGCGAATTGTGGAGTCTTAGGTTAAAATTTACCCCCCTGCCCCCACTATATTATTCTGATACTAGAACCCGTTATCGCTAACGAAAAAACGTCAATAATTATCACATTCTCGTTATTTTCCATAAAACAACAATATTTGAAGCAATAAATATATTGGAGAAATGAGTAAATGTGTTATTATACGAAAGAAAGGTCCTGTCAAGCAACAAGCAAGTAGAATCGGCTAGTATAATTTTCAGTCTCTAATCTTTGTAAATCTAAACTCAGGCCAATTCGTATAGTAGAAAAATATCTAAAATTTTAATTGTGATTGTTGTTGGTTAATTGTATCTAATATATTTGCTCGTATATGTAATTAAATCCAAGGATCGATTGAAAAATTAAAACAAGAAACCGAGGACATGTGGCATATTCTATAGCAGTTATCGTCATCTATATATGGTACCGACGCACAATTCAACCAAGTTTATGTACCACCCAAACATCCACTTAGAAATTTGGTTGGATGCATCTGCTGGTTTTCAGCTGAAACTTCAAAAGGAACTCGGGTGGAGGCCCCGAATTACACAAATAATAAATATTAGGTGATGGAATACAAATTATAGGAATTTGTGGTAAAGAAAATCAACCGCTAAAATCCAAAATTTTAGCATTTATTACAAACCTAATTTTCAGTAGATGTTATGGGAGAAAGAGGGCGTAATACATTGTATTGGTTGGCCCAAGCCATTTCCTCAAAAATTTGCTATGCCAGTAAAAGTCTTCAGATTAATGTCAAATAACCAAAAACCGCTGTATGAGTTAGATTAGTCCTTATAGATCGATATCTCCAAGGACTTTGATCATTACAAATAAAATTCGTAAATCAAATACTTCTGTACATCACTCGATTCTCTACTTAATTATGCTATAATAAATCTCTCTAAGCATGAGCACTCACCAAAAATATTTTATTTTCGTTTTTTGTAAATTTTCTTTCATACAAAATATATGAAGGTACAAATGTACCTTTGCCGCCGTTAAAGGGTGTAAGATTAATTTTGCTCCCTAACTTGGGGATGGGTGGTCACACATTTTTGAAATTTGGAATACATATTTTAAAATAAAATCGTAGAGATGTCAGAAAATTTCAGCCCGATCGGACCCATAGCAAAAAAGTTACGGTGTTTTAAAAACGAAAAAGGTACACCTGTACCTATCCCGCTGGATGAGGGTTAATAAATGCTTAATTAGTGAATAAATCCCAATGTGTTTCTATTCCTTTTAATTGCCATAAAATACACTTCCTTTAGATATAACTTTCATAGTTTTAACTTTTATACTTTTTGAAAAAAATGGGTTTTGTTGAGGGTCGATCTACAGTCGATGCGATTCAGTGCATTCGTATTGCGATGGAAAAGTATAGAGCAGCACGAAAGAACTTGCACTTTGTGTTCATCGATTTGGAAAAGGCATTCGATAGAGTACCTCGTGATCTGATATGGTTGGCCTTGAGAGCACTTAATGTCCCTGAGGCATACGTCAGGATGATACGAGACATGTATGATGGAGCTACGACTAAGGTTAGATGCACAGCCGGTGAATCAGAAGAATTTCCGGTGAATGTCGGATTACACCAGGGCAGTGTATTGAATCCGTTGCTCTTCAACATCATCATGTGCTACTTATTAACACGTATATCCGACGGCCTAGAAATATCTCTTCTTTTTGCCGATGATATAGTCCTCAGTACACAGAACGAAAAAGTAGCATAAATACAACGAAAAACATCATCATATCGATGAAAAAATCATCATTTTTGAGCCGATGCAATGATTCTTCAATATTATGAAAACGTATGCATCATTCTGCAATCACCAATACATACAAAGATAATTTCAATGAATTTGTTCATCATTCTTATGTACGTAATAATACAATTGATACAAATGTTCATAATATTAATGAAATAATTTTATACTATTAATGAATTAATTCATGGAATTAATGAACCGTATCGTCATATATATGCAAGGCTCCTAGATCATGATGAAACTTTTACGTCATTTTAATGTATTTTTTTCATACTATTTAAGGAGAAGTTGTTAAATATTGATTATCTGTTTCATATAATATGGATATTACATAAATATGTTTTCAAATCAAAGCCACCTATATTAGAAAGACGGGAAGCAGCGAGAGAAACTGGGGAAATCAGCCTATGATTGCTTTTGTAAACACGACGAAATGGTGTACAAATGTACGGGAAAGTTGTGCCGTCCGGGTTTCAAACACGCGAAAATCCACTGAAACTAAATATTCCTCGCACTTTTTTTATTTCAATGATCTCACAACCTTTTGGTGCCTAACATTTACTTTTGGCAACGCAAATAGACCGGGAACCAATATTTATGGTTTAAAGTTTGTTGCAACACCGCCCGATTTCCGCTTAACGCAATGTAAATTTGCAATCTTTTCCAAGTCCATGATTGCCTGCCAAAGTGTATGAGAGTTTTCTGAGTAGTTTTCTGAACCAAATATAATAAATTTTCAAATGTGAAACTCCAAATAATCATGAATATAAACACAATTTTATGAAAAAAAAAAATGTATTACAAAAATAAATCATTGTAAAAGTTGTAATAGTAAAATACATTATAGAATTTAAAATACACGATAGTAGGAGTTTAACTCCCAAAAAATCAAAGGCACTAAATGAAACACGGAATAAAACACAATACAATAACTGATCTGGTTGTACACTCAATATCACTTCTGGAACACTGCAACAAATCGACACGACTGATGAGAAACGGAGTAATTTTACCGATTTAGAATTGCATTGCATTCAGGATTTCTATTCAATGAAATTGTTCATCAAAAATATGAACTTTTACATCGAAAGTAATAAGTTTGATGGATTCGTTCATCAACTGTATGTACGTATATGCATTACAAGTGTTTTGACATATTACATCAATATTATGAACATAATTCTCGCTTATGTACTCGTTCATTAATATTATGAACTTACATTTTTTATGTATTCGTTTATAAATTTTGATGTAACCTTTCATCGAAACACTCTAGCATAATTTTAACTATGTGTTAGTGCGCTGACAGTAAAATGAGGTAAATACAATTTAACACCAACTGGTTCATAGGATTGATGTACGGTACATTAAAGCTTCAATTTTTTCTATGAAAATGTACGTAATATTGATAATTTTTTCGTCAATATTATGTTTTGTTGTTGATGATCGCATTTCGTAAATATGATGAACGATATTTTTTTTAGTGTAGCCCAAACATCGTTGCCTTGCAAGCTACACTTACAAAATGGTGTGACATTCTGGAGGAGCATGGACTGAGGGTAAGTATAACAAAGACGTAGTTCTTATGCTGCCCATTCTCAGACCGAGATGCACCGATACCAGATATGTACGTCAGAGGAGAGCAGCTTAAGTCTTGTACCAGTTTCAAGTACCTTGGCTCGATGGTGAACAGCGGAGCTACATGCGATGATGACATCAAACACCGCACAAAGATTGGGTGGATGACGTGGCGAGAAAACTCAGGAGTTTTCTGCGATAAGAAAATGCCACTGAAGCTAAAGGGCAAGTTGTACAAAACGGTTGTACGTCCCGCACTCATGTATGGATCAGAATGCTGGACCATGTATGAAGGTTACGCGAAAGAAATGACAGCGACTGAAATGAAAATGTTACGCATGTCAGTTGGTGTAACCAAAAGGGACCACATCAAGAGTAGCTACATCCGAGGCAGCTTGTCCATAGACCAACCAATCACCGAAAAGCTCGAAGACCGACAAATGGATTGGTATTGCCATGTTCAAAGGCGTCCGCCTGAGAACCCCGCAAAGAAAGCGATATCAATGGAAGTTCCACTTGATGGACCCAAGGCCAGAGGCAGACCGCAGAACACCTGGATATGTCAAATGAAAAAGCAACAACAACGCATTGGTCTCGGCGAAGACACGATCCAAGATAGAGCTGCCTGTAGAAATATGCTGAGAAATTATCGCCAAAACGGGCGATGTGCCTACACCGCAGGTCGAGCAACGCGAAACCGTGGAGCGGTATAAGAACGAGGCAAGGAAGAAGAAGAAGAAAGAAAAAAATGGGTTAGACTTCGCAAGTTGCGGGTGGCCCAATACGCCGAGTGTATTTTATTTGTGCACTTCTGCTAACCATCCAATTTAAGTAAAAAAAGAAGGAAAAGAATGGAGGGTTAATATAAGGTGACGAGACTCCCGCCAAATACTGTACAGATTGCGGAATTCGGTTTTCAAGCAAAACCTCAATCATACTATTTCTCCAGTCTTTCTTTTTTTCTATTTCTTCTGTAATTCAAATCTCAGTTTAATTTTGTAAGAAAAAATGAAATTTTAAAACCATATTTTAAGAAAGGACATTTGAGAATGACCCTTGCTACCCCTTCTCCATGATTATATTAGTGATGCCATGCTGATCCCATGGGCTCTTGGCGCCATTTTATTGGATTTGATGGATATTGTGGAAAAAATAACTACATGGAAACCCTTGCAGGGTTCTTTAGTATGCATGTTGACAGGGAAATCAGATAAAGTATACTGTTTTTCTCCATCGTTTTGTGAAAAATTAAAATAGCATCTTTCCACAGCTGTAACTTCTGAACTTTGGCCGCTATAGAGGCTTGAAATTTTTACCTAATATGGGCAGTTTGGTGCCCCACAAGTCTGCCAAATTTCATTTTCATTTGGACAAATTTTATGGACAATTTTTGATTGGAAAAGACAAAAGTGCGATTGGGCAGATGTAACTGTCGAACGCGGATAGTTAGGACCTTAAAATATGGAGGAAATGTGAGCGCCAAGTACCAAGTGTGTTAAATTTCGAAAGTTATCGAAAATGAACGTTTACCAAATGAAAGTGCGATTTATCTTGCTGAAAACACCTTTAAAACAATCAAGGCTGATGACAGGTCTCATACCGAGGACCTTATTTAGGTTTCTGTGTATGGCATTGGGAATGCTGTACATTTACTAATGCTGCACAATAGATTAAAATGCTGTACGGTTAATAGAGCTGAAATTGAAACCGCACTCCAAAAAGCAAGTGACAGGAATTATGAATAGGAGCCAACTGAAGTCATAGGGACGCCAGAAAAATTATAAGCCCGAAAGCCGCATCCGAAACTGCCCTCAGTCTGGTTTTTTTTTGAAGATTTGACCAAAAACTTTAGAAATCAAAAAACAAAATAAAAATAGTTTTCAGAAAAAAGGAACGTTGAGTACCACGATTTTCGAGTTTTTCGATAATCGAATAAACAAGCTGCCGCTAAACCATCCAGAATTCAGATCACTTGTCTGCCACTTACCCCTCATATTCTATAAACTATACTCGACAGCATTGGCCATATAGACGTCTCTGAAGCCATTTTTAACCTTGAACAGGATGACTCGCATCTAATAATAATAATAATCGATCAGTTGCGTGAGAAAAATTAACTAGCCTAATCCATCTGCTCTATACGCAGTTCATAAAAATCATCTCATAATCATACCACACACACAGGGTACTTTTCTAGGAAAAAAATACGAACACTGAGTAATTGACCTCATCCACTCATGGACCTTGAACGGGCTCGCTCCGGCTCCACTCCAAAAGTTCTGAGCTTCCCATAAAGTTTGACGGCTTATATTTGCCATTGTCATTACAGATGAACTTAATCACTATCGCGAGTTCAAAGAATCTTCCAAAGAAAAAAGAAACCGGCCAACGAATAGGTATAGTGAATCACATAAAGACTCATATCTTACCTTAAAAATAGCCTATGAAAGATTTTGTGATCTTCCAAAAATGTTTAAAAAATTTTCTCGCTTGTCCTCTACAACATTAATCATAATTTACCCCGCTGTTCGTTCACTATGGTATACAATTTTATGTTTTCTTGTTTCTTACCATTTTCTCGCACTATTCTTTTGTGTCCAATGTTTTTTTCGAGGGGCAACAAAAACAGTAACTCGTCAAGTAACCAATAAATCATTTCGTATCCAGAATTTATTGTATAGTTATGTAGAAACATCTTTTTTTTGGGCTATTATTCAATCGAATATGTTACGTAAGTTCGTAAACGTATATGGAGATCAAGAGCTCTTTAACCTGACGAATTGAAGTAAACTTAAGAAAAAACCTAATTGAGCTTGTCACGCCTCTCTCTGTTTTGGGTTGATTGTCCTTTACCAGAAATCTAATTGCGTAATAAGAATTTAATGTGGTCAAGTGAGCATAGTTTTTTTGTGGTTGTTTAATTGAAGGATTTGAAGAGGTGTGTACATTAACAAAAAAATTGTTTAATTTAGGAGCAACTTATTCTGGTAACAAATATCCTCACCAAACCTTGATTCTAAATTTAGTTCATTTTCGTACCCACTTGGTGAACCTGCAAACAGAAACCTGCAATTCATGCTTATAATTAAAAAAAAGAATAAAGATCACATTTTCTTCGGATCAGATCATACGATCATCGTAAAGATAAATTTCCATTTTAAAAATAAATTCATTTTACTGGAGCTTGACGAATATCTGCGCAATAGTTAAGTGTTTCATATATCCCGTAATCGTATGGGTCATAAAAGTGTTAGGGATTTTCAGCAGTATAATAAACATTTTAAGATCATTCTCACAACATCTAAAGTCCTCGATTTGAGCCACCGGTCACCAAGAATAATGACAATAAGAAGCATGTAAGGTCGATAGAAAAATGAATCTAGCAGATTCGTATCTCTGACCATACCGTGCTATAGAATATCACTGATGATCTTGCGCGCTCCAAATGACGGTAACGAATTAGATGAGCAAAACAAAATCAGCGGTGGTAGACGTTTCAGAAAACATAGATCCGGGGTGTTAAATCAGGAACAAAACCGTGAACAAAAGGCCAATGTTTGGCGGCACAAAGGCAACAACAACACGTACACAAGTATGTACTGAAATTCTGAAAGATCATTGTTTAAATTGTAGATTTGCGCTGCGGCATGTTAGTTGAACGACCTTTTTGCGTCCCGAGGGTAATAACACATTTTATAATGGCAACAAGATGGTAAGTATGTGTGTGATGGAGGAGACACCATCACCGCGCCACCATAGCCATCAGCAAGAAATTGCACGGCCCAAAGTCAGCAATAGCTGGGATTCTGCTGCTTCGAATCGAAGTCAATGCTGATGTTCTCTTGTTGGTGATGATGATGGTATGTTTGCATGCGCACGATTCAGCTGGAGCTATGGCTATGATGATGATGATGAAGATGGCCAGTGGGATCCGAGTGCAAAAATAAAACACAAGAATATATCGAGTGCAAAAAAAAAAGATAATGAAAAGAACTTGGTATAGAAGTTAAAAACCACACTAAAACCATGAGAATGTTTTCAAGTTCTTCAGCTGAGGTGCTTGGCATCATGACTGCGCGATAGCGATTCTTCTCTAGCCGCGCGAAGACGAACAACAAAGAAATGTTTTTTTGCATTGTTTGAAATTCTGATGTCTTCAAGACGACGACGACGACGAAGAAGAAGTCCGAAATCAAAGTCGAACAGATACAACTTTTCTTCTGGACAAGATCGTGCTTTCAAGATCACGCTCGGAAATTGAAGCCAAGTCCAGAGTGGACGCATAAGCTCTGAACTAAAGAATTTTTCGCAATGTTCTTCTTTGTTTCCATCTTAATCTTCTTGTGATTATATATATTATGTATTTTAGTTTCTTGCCAGTTCTTTTTTTTTTATAGTTCTTTTCCTGCAAACTTATATTTCAACCCTCCTTTCTGTTCTTATATTTATATTGTTTGTTCTGACGAGTTCAAGATACTTGGTCGTCTCTTTGTTCTTGGCCAAGGCAGAGAAGCAGCAACAACCTAGGTTGTTGCCTGACAGTGATGGTGGCTGTATAGGCTTGCAGACATCGAAGAAGATCTTGATCTTGAACTATGCACAAAACCATGCTTTTTTCCATAAAAATAATAAAAAAACAATCATGTTGGCATTATGAGGCGGCTCGGCTTCTTTAGCCAACCAACTATGTTCTGCACGAATGCCATACAAAAGATACGACGACAACGATATGTGTCGTGGAAAAATATATATTATATACACAACACTGGCATGCATACAAACGTAAGAAATGAAAAGCATTGCTGCGACGGCATGCGTGAAGAAGTAGCGCGCGAATGACCTTGACTTTGCGCCGGCAAGTATAAATGGAGCCGAGGTGTAGGTCTATACAGAAAAGGGGAGCTTCTTATAAGCCTATACTTGCGATCAATGATCTTGCGAGTTCTTGAACGTTACCACGCGCATATATGTTGCAAATTATATGGGATGATGATGATGAAAAAAAGTTGTTAGCTCTTTTGTTGACTGGATATACGCAGTGATATCGTGTATCCAATGCTATAATATCTCATACGTTGATGATCTTGTTCTTGTCGGTCAACTTCGAAGAAGTTTTATATCCATTCATATAAGAATTTAATCGATGTAGAAAATGAAAACGAATTATCTGCAGCCTGTTCTGTTTACGCGCATGAAAAGAAACGTATTGTACATTATACGTTACGTATCCGGTCTGTTAAGTAGCATATTAATATAATACATACTCTTATTACAAGATCTTGGTCTCCCGATGTATTACCTTCTCTCTTAAAAACGAGGCCACTCTCGCTATCAGATAGATGCAGCTAGAAGCCTCCCTCTTCCAACAAATCGACCGTAGGTCCGGTCCGTAGGCCGCAAATTGCGCCAGTACCTAATGGGTGATGCTACACGATGAGTAAAAACTATACGCGCAACACGCATGGTAATGCCGCTCACCAAAACATGGAGTAATGGGGATGAGCTTCGGACCCTATGTTCACCATGTGCCAGAAGAGTTGAGAAGAAGTTGACTGTGTAACATCCCACTTCGCACACGATTATCTCAGTGACTTCCAGACATCCTATTGGGTGATGCTACACGATGAGTAAAAACTACACGCGCAACACGTATGGTAATGCCGCTTACCAAAACATGAGTAATGGTGATGAGCTTCGGACCCTATGTTCACCATGTGCCAGAAGAGTTGAGACGATAAAAGTTGACTGTGTAAGATAAAATCCCACTTCGCACACGAAAAGATACGATTTCTTCTTCGTGCATCCGTCGTTCTTTTGGAATATCCCCTTGCTCATGGTTGAAGGTGTGTTCAAGGTCTTTCGCGCATGTATCCGTGACAGCGATTTATCTGAACGTGACGTGCGCTTGCAATTCGGATGTGTTTGTTAGTACGTTTCGTATAAATTCTTGAATCGCGGTCGTGGCTTGGACCACAGTGCATAATCAAGGGGATATTCCAAAAGAACGACGTATGCACGAAGAAGAAATCGTATCTTTTCGTGTGCGAAGTGGGATCTTACACGGTCAACATTTATCTTCTCAACTCTTCTGGCACATGGTGAACATAGAGTCCCAAGCTCATCCCCATTACTCCATGTTTCGGTAAGCGGCATTACCATACGTGTTGTGCGTGTAGTTTATGTATACTCAGCGTGTAGCATCACCCAATAGGATGTCTGGAAGTCACGAAGATAATCAAAAACAAATTCCCATGACTGAACAGGCATCATTTGCGTAGTCCCTTTGAATGAAACTGGTAGTGTTGCTAACCGATATGGTGGTGGCCAGGAAAAAAACTGTATCAACGCTGGAAATGGTACGGAACGTCAAGGCTCGAATTGGCCGAAATTCTCGACGGAGCGGCAGAAAAATGGGTGCTGAGCTGCACATTTCAAAATCAACAATTCAGCGAATATTGCAAAAGGAGCTCAACGTTAAGCCTTACAAAATACAAAAAGTACAACATCTAACCGAAGCCCAAAAAAAAGTTAGATTCGATAGGGCTAAAGAGTTATTGCGATTGCACGAACGTGGCCAATTACCAGATATCGTTTTCTACGATGAGAAAAATTTCCCTATTGAGCAATTTATAAATAAATAAAACGATCGTGTCCTTCTTCCTTGCCTCGTTCTTTATACCGCTCCATGGTTCCGCGTTGCTCGACCTGCGGTGTAGGCACATCGCCCGTTTTGGCGATAATTTCTTAGTATATTTCTACAGGCAGCTCTATCTTGGATCGTGTCATCGCCGAGACCAATGCGTTGTTGTTGCTTTTTCATTTGACACATCCAGGTGTTCTTTGGTCTGCCTCTGGCCTTGGGTCCATCAAGTGGAACTTCTATTGATATCGCTCTCTTTGCGGGGTTCTCAGGCGGACGCCTTTGAACCAGTGGCGTGCACAGCGATTCCATGTAGGGTAGGCAGTCCAATAACCTTGAAAAAACAATACCAAGTATGTACATACATAAGTTAAACTATCAAATCATGGCACTGCTCCACAATACATTGCAAGTGCTACACTTCCTATCGCTTTTATCAGCATTTACGCAAATATTCTCAACCGAAAGTCGTAAAGTAATATTTTTAATATGAAATGTAGTTCCTTCTTTTTATGTATCTATTTTAACGCTCTTTTCTGTAGTGTGGTTTGTGTATTATAAAATTAACAAAAATAACATTCGCCAAACAGGATTCGGAAGTTGGTATTCACTTCTCACAAAAGTCTTTGCACATGTTTTGATCATAAAAGCTTCGTTTTATTGGCTCTTACACTTAATCTTCCATGAAAAATTTGTCATTAAGACCTTCTATTCAATTTTCATTATTATGAAATCTTTTCAACTCGGAATTAAATGCAGATTTATTTTCGTCCAAAACCTTAAAAAAAATATGCGGAGACTTTTGTGAGAAGTGAATACCAACTTCCGAATCCTCTTTGGCGAATGTTATTTTTGTTAATTTTATAATACACAAACCACACTACAGAAAAGAGCGTTAAAATAGATACAATCCAAAAACATACATACAGATTCTAATTTATTCCATTCCATGTATTTCCGCATTTAAAACAAAGGTTTAGATAATTTAACCATCTACTGTACTCTGTACTGTACGTGTTTGAAGTTCATTCACAAAAATACGTTGCTTGGACCGGCAATAAGTGTTAGATGTACGGGCGACTGGTGTTTTCGTGGACATCTCTTTATGTAGCAAATGGCCAGAAACATGCTAGGAAAAAAATCCAAGCAAATTCCCATGCTCCCCTAAATTAGTCGGAGAAAATGCTCCGGCTGCGCATCCTCGTCTCCTTCACTCTTTTAGTTTCAACCATTTATCGTTGATGTTGGTTTTGTCTCTCTTTCATTGCTGCTACAAAATTTCCCCTCTGCGAAAATCAAGATACAGAATAGATAAGAGACTCGCCGCACAATTGAATGTTGTATGCGCTCCCATATAATGAGAAAACAGAGAAAGAGTTTGGAGCGAAAGGCATGCTTACTTTTCCATATAGTTTATGCTGCAGACCAATTGACATGTGTATGTAAATTGTCTATCCGTACACAGGTTTGCGTGTCATTGTATGCGTATGTTGAAGGCAGAAGCGATTATGCCTGTTCTGGCGACTTGAAAGCTTGGAGGAGGTGCAGAATTCGCCGCCTTTTTATAAATGAATGTAGCATTACAGTGATACACAAGATGAATAGAATGTTGAACTTTACATTGGGAAACGTTTATGGGAAACTTATTTTTCTTTTTTTAATAATCTCACTAGGGTAGGCAGTGCCTTTTTGCATGTATGGAGTGCACGCCACTGTTGAGATCAAATAGTGCTGATTGACTCGGGCGGTGCTCCGAAAGTTCATTTTATTGACACAGTCTGAAGCGTCGTCGGGCGGCTGTCAGATAGGTAGTTGGTTGGTAGCAAAAGTAACTCGGAATCGAATAAACTACACTTCATACACTAATTTTAAATTGCTTTATAGTTGTTCGCGTTGCAAATTTCCTCAATACCACTTTCTTATATTTTAATTCAATTTGTTTTAGTTTTTTTTTCAACATTTTTATTTTCACTATATTTTTGCTGACTAGTTGTCAACTTGCTTCATCTTCTACTCCAAAAAAGGGCACTAATGGCACACCTTAATCGAACGTGGGCATGCGGGGTGTCATATCAAAGAGGATGTCAAGTACATTCCATATCCGGCACTTGTTACTTGTTCGAAGGAGAAGGAGAAAATTGGGTTCAAATGAAAAATATTTGTGTTTCCCGTATCTGTATCTTTCTAAAGCCTTAATTTTCCATTTAAGCCCGAATTATTCTATTTAGTGTCCTTGAAACAGGAAACAAGCACCAGATATGCAATGCACTCGAAGTTCTCTTTGATATGACACCCCACATGCTCACGTTCGATCAAGGTGTGTAATTAGTGTCCTTTTATGTCCTTTTTCAGAACTTTCCGATCAACTTTTTTCTTAGCAAATTTAACCCTAGAGTGGGCGCGTCTTTCCGAGAAACGTCAGTGGGCGCGTGGGGAGCATTTTGCCGCTCCTTTTCAGTGGCAATTTTAAGTAGGAATAAAGCAACTGAATTAATTTATTTTCTCAGGATTTAAATAAAACACAAATAAGCAATGACAAATTAACATATTTATTGAAATATGTTTTGGGAACTTCGGTTTATAAAAGGTTTTGGAGAACGCAACGCATTTTAATAGACTTTTAACATATTCTACATTATCGTATGTAATACTCATAAAAAAGGAAAATTAACACCCTTCTTATAGTTTTTACAATAAATGCACCATAAAACATACCCAACATTCCAACTTTGCAAAAAATATGTTTTTTTTATATGTGATATATGAGGTAAAAATTACCTACGTGAGAAGGCGCGCGATGAGCAAATTGCCGCCTGATGGTAACAACCTCTTTCTCTAGCCCCACTCCGCCCACTGACGACGTACAGCCTTTCGGCATGAGTTCTGAATGGAAATAGAGGCAGCTACTGAAAAGTGCAAATTTAACGAAAAATTATTTTACGAATTATTAAGGTTTTTTTGGTGAGGGCGGCAAAATGCTCATAGCGCGCCCACTCTAGGGTTAATGGTAGAATCTTCAGCTATTATAAATTCTGAAAAGTGATAAAAGTAGTGACAACTTCAATTATTCTCGTAGTTATGGCTTTGGAAAGATACACTGCAAACACGAAAATTTTCCATTTAAGCTCGATGTATTCCGTTGAGGGGCCTTGAAACAGGAAACAAACACCGGATATGTAATGTACTCGACGTTCCCTTTGATATGAGACCCCGCATGGCGACCTCCGGTCAAGGATTAAAAAGTATCCTCTTTTTTTGTCCTTTTTAGGACCTTTTCGATCAATTTTTTTTTAGCAAAATTAGTTTTAGATTCCTGGGAGTCCACTGATTAAAAATCAACAAAAATTAGCCTTACTCTATTTTTTTCTATTTGGAGGCCTGAATTGGGATATTTTGACGGGACTAGTAACACCTTGATGGTTTTACGCCATCCTTGGACGTTGGAGATATTCGCAAATAAATCTAAATCCAATCGCTTTTTTCTAATATCTGAATATAATATAAATAGATAAATTTCGACTTCTAACCACGTTAATGATGACGGCAATGTCCATAGCTCGTTTCATGATTTTTTTTCGTGGTTGCTGATCAACTGATGAAATCAACAACCTGAAGCATTATGTCATGGATCGGTTGAGGAGGACGCGCGGGTTGAAAGAGTTTTTATGTGTGATGATGGATAAGAGCGAAACATGTTATTTCGATTTTTTTTTCTCTCTGATCGAAATGCGTTTTTCGATGGGTTCAATGTTCTATTAAACACTACTTAATGTTTTTGTTATTTCTTCTACTTTGTTTGATTGGAAAGAAGTTTTTTTTTTGGTGTTCAATTAGGTGAGGGCTCTTCGTATGATTAAAAATCAATTTTACATTTTCAAGAACATCTATATAGAGTTACTATTATTGTAGCTTGCTCTCGTTATGTAACACAATATTTTCAGTGTGAAGATTTAAGTCAATATTTGTAAAACCAAATGAGTGAATAGCGTTCAAGCGCGTGGGTTTGGCCTCTTCCGTTTCGATCGTTTGGAAAGAGGAAAAAACAATTTACGCGGGGTGTCGGAAAAATTAGCAATGACTTGACTTGTCATAAAAATCAAGTCGAAATGACTAGTTTAAACAAATTATTACCGTATAGCAGCGTACTTAACACTTTGTTCCCAAAAAATCAAAATCAATGACAAGGCAAACTAGTACACAAATATGAATTGTGTGGAACGTGGGTCTCGGCTCGTTGAAGCCAACCCAACACCTCATTTCAGTCCGCTCCGCAGCTCAACAGCACGATCTCGGCGAGGGTTAAAGGTCGTTGTCCATATGCACACCCAACCCAAGTACGACTGCCTTTATCCAACAAAGCAAAAACACAAAAATGATAATAATTATTGCATTCACCCCTAGAGCTAGCGGACATAGATAAATAATAGACGCTGAATCTTTTCATCTCTGTACGTTGTTGCATACTCTATGTCCGTTGACATCATTCATCTCTAATTTGCAAAAAACAGTTGACCAAATTTTCTGTGGGATTATCCATATGAGGAAAGGTAGTAAGTAGTCAAGTCAGTCAGTAACCCATTGTTTTTTGTAGTTTTACAATCGCGTGCAGCTTTGCGCACATATTGTTCATTTTAATTTGGTTAACGGCTCTAAAGTTGTAGAGAAAATTACAGAAAAAAACCGCGATTGTTAGATTCACACTATGTGTATCTTCAATGTTACGAGCCGTTGGTATTTATACATTTATTTATATATTTGCTACTCACCTTGTCTTTCTACGGCCATGTGGGTTGAAAATTAATGAGACGGAGGCGTTCATTGATTCTCACAGGCCTTTTTCTTTATTTGTTCGGTTGCCGATCAATGCAATTTCTGGGCGACGTTAAAGCAAAAAAAAGAGACAATAAAATGCCACCGACAAAAAAAATCAATTATAATCGTGTGACGCACTCTTTGTTGTCTTTATTGAAATTACTGAGGAGTTGAATGTCAATTTCATTGACGCATTGACGTACTGCAACTGAAGATTTGAGGCCATTGCCCAAAATCATATGGAGGACGGATAACGCAGCGCAGTACAATGCTAACTTAAATCAAAAGTTTGCTGAATCTCCTAATATAACCATGGAACAACTGAATCAAATCATTGTAGATAGTGCACACTACGTACCCAATTCGAAGAAAACATTTAAGCAACCGTGGTACGACAACGAATGTGAACGGAGCCGAAAACGCTCTTTCGCCTGGCTCAAATTATTCCGTGTGCATACGACTGAAACTACAAGGAAAGCGTACATAGATGCCAACCAAAAATATAAATCCTTATGCTATGAAAAAAAGCGGCATTTTTATCGAAACCAAGCTGAACAAATTGGGCAGTGTACGAACTCTAAAGATTTTTGGCGAATTGCGAACCGCATAAGAGGAGGCGATACCTACAGAATTGGAAACGGGCTGACCGTGGAAAGGCTCAAGGCACATTTCATGGAAATTCTACAAAATGCTGACAAGAACAACATGTTCGTTTATTCGCGACCTAATTGGAATGTTCCCATGCTTGATCAAGCGATTTCAACTGAGGAGGTTCGTAGTGCATTACGACAATGTAAAGACAACAAGGCACCAGGAAGCAATGGAGTTCCGGTTGAATTCTTCAAATATGCAAACGAAAATATGATAAGTGTACTGAGACGTGAATTTAATCGAATCTTCGACAGTGCGGATATACCCAATGAGTTCCGAGATGCGGTAATATTCCCCATTTTCGAAAAAGGCAGTGTCAATGACCCAGCTTGCTATCGTGGCATCTCCTTTCTGAATGCTAGCGGAAAAATTTTCACGACCATTCTGCAGGCAAGATTTATAAAGTGGCTAGATTCAGAGCAAAAAATATCAGAAAGTCAGGCGGGATTTAGAAAGGGGTACGCTACAAACGATCATATTTTTATTTTGCAAAACTGGGCGAGACACTTTATGAATAATAGCCGAAAGCTGTATGCGTGTTTCATCGACTTTAAGGCCGCCTTCGATACCATCGATCGTAATAGCCTCTTTTACAAGCTGTACAACATTGGGATGTCCGCGAAGTTTGGGAGCGTGTTGGAGAAGATGTACGAAGGCACAACGGCTATGGTGTGGAATGGAAGTACACTTTCTGCAGCATTTGAGACGAATCTAGGCGTTCGACAAGGCTGCAAATTGAGCCCAGACCTTTTTGCTGTGTATATAAACGATATACTGGATGACTGTCCAGGGGGCGCAAATGCTTTTGGTGTGCAACTAAAAGGGCTTCTATATGCGGACGACATCGTTTTGCTAGCAGAGACACCAGATGCTTTACAAAAAATGATAAACCATTTAGCCGCGTACTGTGTAACTTGGAAGCTAACAGTCAATTTGGAGAAGACGAAGATAATGGTTTTTAAGAAGAAGTTCATATTAGCACGAAATGAGAAATGGACATTTAGGGGAAATGAGATTGAAATAGTAAAAGAATACAAATATCTCGGAGTAGTGATTGCTTACAATCTTAGTATGAGTTCACATCTGAAACAGAAATTGAAAGAAGCAAAATGGGCGATAAACTCAATCTCGAAGCCGTGTTTCATCAACAAGGATATATCTCATACTGCGAAATTCCAAATATATCAAGCAGTGTCGCAATCCGTGATGCTGTATGGTGCCCAGGTTTGGGGCGGCAAATGGCATGAATATGTGGAACAATTACAACGATACTTTCTGAAGCGTACGTTCCGGCTTCCTGAAAATACACCAAACTACATGCTCCTGCAAGAAACTGGCCTGCTACCGCTGTTCACTGAAACCTTGACAACTCACATACGCTACCTTACGAAAGTTTCTAACATGAGCTCTGATAGATTACCGAAAAAAGTGCTAAATTTTGCGGTTGAAGCGAGGACGTTATTTTTTGTGGAACTTGATACGCTTGCGGCAGAAGCTGGAACAACTTTTAACTGGGACGGTACAAACGAAAACTCATACGTCCTCCAGCAACTCCTAGATGAAGAAAAAACCATGCTCGTACGAGCTTCTGCGGAAAAGGCGAGAACTACTCAGCATCGAGAGATTTATGCTAATCTGAACCATCAACTCAACATACGAACATATTTTCGAAACGAATTCAAAGTCTCAAAAATAGCCCTAATACTGAAAGCGCGAGGAGAGCTTATACCTTTAAACTACATGCCCCATCGTGAAGATCTGCCGATAATGTGTGAACTGTGTAACATGAGGGCAAAGGAGGATACCTATCATTTTATTGGTATATGTCCCATTTTAAAGGAAACTAGACGATCATGCACTGGAAAAGATTTTCTAACCGAGCAGGAAGTCTACGAGCTGTTGAATGGATCGAATTGGGAGACCTTATACAAATATTGTAGCATCGCTTTGAAATACCGTGACCGAATTCTTAATTGTAATATGTAATGGAAAATACGTGAAACGAAGGCTAGGGTCGATGAACATGGAGAATACGGAGTTCTGTGAACTTCATCACCCGGCTTCCGTGAGTCACGTTATAATAACACGAAACTGCTAACTGCTGAAACTGCTAACAAATTAATTTTATTAGTCCTAACGATATACATAACTAATTTTGAACACTTAACAATAACGGAAAGAGTAATGTATAATTTATATGGATTTATAATTTCAATTCATAATTTATGTGTGTATAGCAAATTGAAATGTAATGTAGAATATTAATTTAATCTAATCAGGCAGACGGCTATGCCATGCCTCCCATTGGTTTGTAAACTACATTTATAACTTATATCAAATACTGAATTTTTAATAAACCTTTATCTATCTATCTATCTATCTTGACGCATTTTGTCGGTCAAATCAAATGCACCGTCGCTTGGCACGCATGTATTGTTACTGGATGATATAGGCACGTTAAAATGGCATGGTATCGAAAAAGTGTCAATGCAAGAGGAAATTACATTTTGACCAAATTTAATTTCTTACAACAAAATTGTTTCAGTGGTTCAAACCGGTGGTCGCCCGGGGATCTAAATTTTAGGGATGTGTTTTTGGCTATCACTCGAATAAAAAAAAAATGAAAAAGCCGAAAGGAAGAATTTAATAACAACTCTAATTTAGTAGAAAAGAAACAATAAAAACTGCAATTAAAATAAAAAGGGCGAAATAAAATACCGCAATGCAGCAAACAAAAATTAATTTACTTCCTGGCAATTTTTACTTTAAAGATGGCTGAATAGAGTTTTTTTTTAGGTCAAGCACATCAATTACAATTTAAAAACTCGTTAAAGATTTTTTTTATTTTGCTACTGTATCTTTAGTTTTTGTTTTGAAAGTTGCGTTTTGACGACGCAAATTCCTTGCGAAGCTTCCAACAGCCCACAATTGATAGGAAGTAGTGCAAATCCCAAAATGCTTGATAGTTTGCCTAAGTTTTACGTCTGTGCACCCGTCCCATTTGAATGAACCTATTTCAGAATTATGTGCTAATTTCGACTTCCGATTGAAAATTTATGTCCTCTGCTTTTCACAATACATAGTTAAAGATTGTGTTCGGATTTGCTTGCATTAACCCTAATGCTTACCAAAGGGAAAAACGATCTAATCTATCTTTCTTAATATACCTATATAAAAGAAAGTCGTGTAAGTTACCCCCAGTGGCGTAACGTTTAAAAATATCTTGTGTTCGAAAACGAAATCGGGACCTCCTTCATAATTTAACACTATACTATTAGCAATCATTTTTGAAATGACCATATTTTTTTTCCACTATTGCTATTACAGTGGAAACTCGATAACTCGAAACTCTTTAACTCGAAAAACGCTTTAAGTCGAAGAAAATCTGCTTCTCCAGCACATTTGAACAAAAAACAATGAAAAACAAACTCGATAACTCAAACCAAAAACTCATTACTCGAAGAGAAATTTTTGATTTCACTGCTTGTGAAACTCTATAAGTCGAAGTGCTGATATTGGAGACTCTATAAGTCAAAATTTCAGATACTCTCTTGGTCAAATTTAGGTAAATATCTTATCGGTAAACGGGCGAGACTCTATAAGTCAAAGCTTTGCTATGCGAAACTCTATAAGTCGATTTTTTTTATTACTCCAATGGCGATTTTTCTGTTTGAAATTAGAATTTTATTGCTGCATATTCCGGAAACGAGAATAACGGTACTTTTCTGCAATAAAATGTTTCAGTTTGCATTTGAATATAGCGTTCATCGTAAGGTTGTTTTGTTACTGTCTAAAGAATAATCGTTTTGTGCAGTTTGAGGAATTCAGCCAATTAAACATATCTGCATCAAAAAGAACGCTACAAACCCTGACTATTCAGCAGAAGAAAGAACTTATAAAAGCGGTTGATGCAAAAGGTCGAAAAAAAAGGTATAGCCGCCGAATTCAAAATTCCGGTTAGTACGCTTTCTAGGATTTTAAAGAAAAAAAAAAACATTTTGTCATCTATCGGAAAAGAGAGGAAAAAATGCATGTACTATTTTATAAGGGTATAATGTCGGAAAAATACCAAAATATAAAAATACACAAAAAGAGAAAAACTCTATAAGTCGAATTTTCTTACAAATAAACTCGATATCTCGAAATCTCCTTACGTCGAAATTTTGATAACTCGAAAGAAAGTTCGGTTCCCTTGGGCTTCGACTTATCGAGTTTCCACTGTATGTTTATTGCAGCGATTCGTATCCTCTTCTTTGATAGGAGCAGTGCCGTAGATAGCTTTTCGGAGAGGGAGGGGATCTGGCGACTAGATTTTTTCTTAACCAGGAAAATGCAATTTAAAATAGTAAAGTGAATAAGCTGAATTTTTACACTGACTAGTTTTTGTACAAATGTTGGAGAGACATTTTTTCCACAAATCTTGAGACCGCACCACACATTGTGCAAACGAAAATTTTGTACAAAATACAAAGTCTGAAGAGAATTTTGTGCGGCCTGAGTCTGCATAGTTTAATTAATAGATCGTACATAATTTTTGTACAAAAACTTATAGCTGAATTGTTGTACGAAATGCTAGTGCACAGAGAAAAAAAATTAGAATGGTTATCTAAAGAAATAGTCGAATTCATCTAAAGTTCGCGTTGATTTTCAGCTTATGATTCTATGTAGTTGAAACAGTTACGAAGATATGGATAATTTTTCTATTCGTCATTAGTTGAAACATCTACTATATTTGCAAATTCAATTAATTCATTTGTAAAGACAGCTATTCATTATCTATAAATTGTTAAATGTTGGATAGCTAAATTGTGATGAAGAAAAAAGAACGATAGTTTGTAGTTAAATTTTATATTTGAATAGTACAATCAACAACTTTTGTGGAAGAATTGACTAAACTTTTTCTTCTAATCTTGCGTGGTTAAATGAACGAATTTAATAGTATTTTCAGCTACGAAGATGAGAGAAATCAGCTATTTCTTTGGTAAAACTATCTAAATTAAAGTCAACTACTTCACTTTAGATAAAAAGTCTAAACCATTTTTTTCAGTGTGCATATTCAAATTTGTGTGGGGTTCCTGAACTTATATTTTATTGCTTCAAAATTCAATTTTAAATATCGCGTTTACACCCCTCATTAATAATGAGAAATTTTCATCATCATATAAGTTACGCAGTAAAAAATTTTAAAAACGTTTTTGATTGTTTTACTTAATTAAGTGCTGAAATTAAATTAAGACCCTTTGTGTCACTATCACAAGGGCAATAACAATTTTCAAGAGAGATGATTAAGTCCTGCCTGAACCGCAGTAGCTGTATATATTTTCAAAGTTTTGGTCCTCGGCTCATTTACCGATCGGCACGCCCCAGTGTGATATTAGTTTAACTTATTTGATGATTGGAAGTTTTACTGATTCCTTATTGTGAACCACATTTTAAAATTTTTAGGGGTCAACCTTAACAAAATCCACCTTTTCAAATACTAAAAATTATGGGCTTAGACTGAGTGTATTTTTTACGCTGAGTGCTTAGCTTTCGAACAATTTCAACAGAAAAGAATAGAAGTTCCGCGGGCAAATTTAACAGGCCGGCAATTACCCAGGACCTCGCACTTGCCGGGGTCTCGCACCTTACCCCAGCACTAAATTGGCCCTTGAATCTCTCGCTTAAAGCTGCTTCGTAGCAACGAATAGCACTAAATTGTTCAACAGCTTCTATATTCCAATGACCCAACAAATTTCCTATTTTGCGTATTTACGCAATAGGGCCCTTGATGGTTGGGGCCCGTGTTCCACCGAGCACATGGAACACCGTACGTTACGCCACTGGTTACACTATTTATAACTCAAGAACGGCTGGACCGATTTCCATGATTTTAATTTTGTTGGATTAGGCTTAGACCGGAATAGCGGAATAGCTATTGCGAAAAATTCACAATGAGCAAAAATTCACAATGGGTTCTTTTTTGCCTACTTTTGCTTGTATTTCTTGAGCGATCAGCGGATGTGGTTAAATTAGCCCCACCGGATTGGTCTCTACCCGGAGTTGCAGAACGACTATTGAAACATATGACAAATTCACAACAACCAAGATTATGACGATCGTTCCTTTTCACATATCTCTTTCTGTATTTCTTGGACGAATTTTCGGATTTCAGTAAATTTACCCCATCGGATTGGTCGACACAAGGCTCCAGCCGAAATAGTAGTACGTACATACGTATATAACCATTAACACATTATGTTTTTATATTTTTGATAGAATTTCCCACCGAATTAGTTTCCTTCGTGAATTGCAGAATAACTATTGAAACAACAATTTTCTTTCACATTTTTCTTTCTGTATTCCTTGAATTAAATACCGGATTTCTGTAAATCCGGATTTCTCTACACTTATACACTACACTCTAACTTATAAAAAAATCACAATGAGCAAAATTATGAAAACCGTGATTTTTAAAATTCTTTAGTCTATATCTCCTGTACAAATTCGCGAATTTAGGTAAATTTGCACCAATGGATTGGACTCTAGCTGGAAGTGTCGAATAGGAAAGTAACAACAACGCATTGGTGACAGTGATAACACGATCCAAGATAGAGCTACCTGTAGTAATAGGCTGAGCGATTACCGACAGAACGGGCGGCGTACCTACAGCGCTATAAGAAGCGAGGAAGAGGAAGGATGGGACTCCTCCCCGAATAGCAGGATAAGTATTGAAACATGCACAAAATCCGCAATGAAAAAATGAACTGAAGACAGTTCTTTTTTGCACACTTTTACATTTACTTCCTGAACGGATAAGTAGATTCAGAATAAAATGTTACGCCGAATCGTCCTCAACCCCAAACAATAAAATTCACAATGGAGATGATGAAATGTTCAAAGGAGCTGTTTTCGTGATACTATGGCCACCATTTTGGAACATTGTCATCTACCCCGAATGGTTAAATATCTACGTAAACTTGGGAAAAACTCGAAATAAGCAAATTTTGAAGTTATTTTGCACATACTTTATATTTCCTTAGCGAATAAGTTGATTTTTCCACCCGAAAACGGCAGAATTACTATTTAGTTATGCGTAAAATTCACAATGATACTTTGATCATTCTTTTTTCAACGAATTAGCGCAATTTTTCTATTTTCCCCTTGGAATTTTCTTCACCTGAAATAGCTGAATAACTATTGAAACATGCAGAATTTCCTGAACGGATGAGCAACATTTTGAAGGCACCTCTTTTCCTATCCATCGACCGCTTTGAACGGGTAAGGTGATTTTCTCCACCGGATTTGTCTCCTTGCCAAATGCAATTGGAACTACAGTAACTTCGGAAAAATAGTGAATACATCTTTTTCCATTTCACATTTTTTCATGTTACTTTAGTAACTGTAGTCGTTAAGCGGTTAATAATTTTATGATTTTATTTTTGAATTGCACTGCCTCGCAACTCACAATGGGCACCAATTCACAATGATTTCTTTTTCACAGACTGCATTCCTTTAACGTGTTAATCGATTTTTGAAGATTTATTCCCTTAGAATTGCATAATAAGTATTGGAAACTGCGGAAAATTCACAATGAGCAAAATTATGCAGACAGTTGTGTTTCCCAAACTTTTGTTAACATTTCCTAAACGAATAACCGAATTTTAGTAAGCTTAACACATCATTGGTCTCTCTAGCCAGTACAGGGCAGTTGGCTACCTATAGTACAACTAACTATTCATTGAAACATGCGAAAAATACAATTAGCAAAATTGCGCAAACAGTTCTTCTTCGTTTACTTTTGTCTTTATCTCCTGAATAAATAAGTGGATTTCAGTAGCCTAAGATCCAGCAAATTTGTCTGTATCCTGAACAACAAAATAGCTATTGAAACTCGCATAAAATTCGCAATGAGCAAAATTATGAAAACAAGTGTTTCGCATATACTTTTGTCCGCATATATCCTGAACGAATTAGCGCTTGTTAGTATGTAAATGAGATGAGACCCTCCAGATTTGATTCCTTTCCACCCGAAACAACTATTTAAACATGTGGAAAATTTACAATGACTTCCACGCTTAACAGCAGAATACCTACTGAAACATTTGCAACATGGATCAGAAGAAAAGTTGTGAAGGCAGTTAATTTTCCCCAGCTTTTGCCTACATCTTGTGATCGGCTTAGCATATTTCAGTAAATTGCTCCCCCACCCCTCATCCTGAAGGACTTCAACCCTCGATAGAAGAATAAGAGTTAAACGAAACTTGACCACAGGAACATTTTTAAAGCAGATCATAATTGTTTGTCACATACTTTTCTCCTGAACGGATTAACAGATTTCGGTAAATTTCCCATCTATTAAATCACAACGTCGAATAGCAGAATTGCTGTATAAAAATCTTCAAAATTTGCCAATACAAAAATTATTTCTATGACTGTTGTCTACATCTCTTGAACGGATTTTCCTATTTCAGTAATTAATTCTAGCCCCTCCCCCTGAATTGATGAACACCCCGAATAGCAGGATAGCTTATGAAACATCTGTAAAATTTGCTAATGGGAAAATATTTCAGTAACTTACACTGAATCAACCGGTCCAGTTGCCTGTATTCCTGGAATGGATTTCAGAAACACACCCAATAACAGAGGAGCCCTTGAAACATCTGGGACTCAGTAGCGTAGTAACGACCCAAAAAGTGTAACTTTCAACTTAAGTTCAACTCACGTTTAGCTCTCGTTCAACTTTTGTTGAACGACCAAAAAAGTGTAACTTTCAACTTAGGTTCAACTCACGTTCAACTTTCGTTCATCTTTTGTTGAACGACCCAAAAAGTGTAACTTTTAACTTAGGTTCAACTCACGTTCAACTTTCGTTCAACTTTTGTTGAACGATCCAAAAAGAGTCAAACTCGAAAAGCAAATCGTCACGAAATAATGTATAAATCATTTCGAGGTTGCATCAGTACTGTACATTAGCATTTGTTGAAATTATGAAAATGTCCCACTGAGTTGCGGACTTGTACGCAAGCTGTTTTTTTCATTCGCCTTGGCAAAAAATCCACTAGAATTATCCTTATATATATTATATATAGATTATCTTTGGCATTTAGCCAACGTTTCATCTTGAGAAATTTGCAAAGCTTTGAAAAAAAAAGTGCCGAAGCTACCCCAGTCTGCCCTACTGGAAACGGTTAATTTTGTTTTTTTTTTTTTTTTGGTGAGGGAAGGGGTGCTGTAGCGGTTGAGCGGGGGTGACCCCCTAGAAAAGGACTTCATAATTGTCTCCGAGTGTATTTTGAATATTTATTAAACGAAGAAAGCTTGGAGCTGTAAGTGAAGCCCCACAAAAGGATTCATTGTGACATTATGTATTATGTATTTGTATTTATTCACAAAAATGCATTAACAAATTAAAATGCAAAACTTTGTACAAAATATGCTAATGTGAGGCTTGTTTAAGTTTCCTCACTATTTACGAAAATTTCCCAGTTCATATACTTCTTGCCAACCAGCGAAGCAGTTTTCAGACGAAAGGACGGTTTTATAAGGATTACATACCGTGTACAAAGCGCCAATAAAAATGATTATGTATACTTGTACCAGCATTCTCTAAAAAGCTTACACGAGCCGACCACATTAATGCGTTTACGAACTGAAATTGGAATCATTTCATTTGATGGTAACATTGCATAAAAAAAATCATTACTACTAGATACACCATACGTACCAAAACGAAACGAACTAAATAATAATGTTGAAACGTAAATGTAATTGGGTCGACGTTATTGGATTTCATATTACACTTTAAAGGGCTTGTTGGATGCGGAAATTATTGCAAATCTAGATTTTATGCAATTAACATTTTGCACTTATGAGAGACAGAGTGGGAAGGAGAGAGAGAGAGACTAACGAGCAATAATTTAATTAATTAAAAAACGCCTTTTTGAAACGTCTTCATTCAAATTGATCGATGAACTCAATCAGAGAGTGTGTATTTTTCGGTTCGAACTGGAATATTTTTTCTTGTGGCCCTAACACTCATTATAGTGGGTTTCACTATTGCCAACACTTTGCAAGGATCCTGAAGGTGCATTTCAATAGTTTTTAGAAAAGAACGGAAATTTGAATACGCTAGGAAAACTAACTACTGTTTTCAGATAAAAAAAATTTATGGCAAACTCACGAGTTGCTCCATATGGAAATGTGTTTTATGGGTCATTTGAATTTTTTTCGAACATAGCGCTGAAATAGATCTTTATTTTGATAATTTTTACAATCTGCTAAATAGAAAGAAATATTCTTATAGATATTGATTGAAAAAAAAAATTGGCTTGAAGAAAAAACTGCCTAATTTATCGCCCATAAGTGGTGCTGTGATAATCAGTAAATTTTCACGCAAAGCTTAGAAAAAATGAATAATCAGCGTAACACTTCTTTCATAATAAAGTATAATCTACGCAGTAAATTGTGAAGGACGTTAAAAGATTTAATAGTCACTTTACATATAAAATATAAAAAAACTTCAGATAAGCCTCAAACTTCACATGCATTCCTGCCTGTTCTTGTGCTTCTAAGAAGTAACGGTACATGTTAGAAATAAAAAAATAGGTGACTTAGGGGACTGGAAAACAGAATATAGGATTTCGTTGTCGATTGCTCATTCATAAGACAGTCCGAACAAAAGACCGTAGAGTTGTTCAAGGGAGTCGTATTAAATGAAAGTTTTTGTTGAAATATGAATCACCCTTAAGGTCCTGCGTTCTAAACAGTCTTTTTCTTACTCATAACATCTAGAGTTACTAAACACAATTATGCATTTATTAGACCCGTGAAAAATGTGCCGTGTCAATCAATTTAAAATAATTGTGAATTTGCGGCCTAATTGATGGTCAAAATGACCCTTTTTTCCTGGCGAAAAGTCAAAACCCGGTGTGGAGACTTTTTTGCAAAGGGAGAAATCGATTTTTCGATCCCCAAAATTTGGACAGTACCTACATATTTGCATGGATTTAACGTTAACTCTGATGGCTAAATTTGAAACAGCAAATAATAGTATTTACAGGAAAAAAACACGTCCAGGTGCACAAAAAAGTTTCCTTTTTATAACTTTTTATTAAAATGGCTTGATTTCGAATGGAACCACGAAGATTTTATTGAATGTGTTTTTCGCTTCTTAGTAACTCAAAACTTTTTTTTTAATTCATAAAGATTATTAGTTTTTGGGTTATAAGACTTTAATTGATCGTCACGTGTTATCGTTTTTAAGATTTGTTGCAAACATAAAGTTTTAAGGAAACAAATAGTGCCAAAAAACTACTGTACAAAGAAATTATTGGATGACTTTATAAAGGCCAAATTAGATCCATTTCAAATCTATATGAAATCTCAGAGTACTACCACAACACATGTTTCGTTCTTCAGACCTATCTATAACTGAATTGATCCATTAAAGTCATCCATCCAACTATAGACTAGATCAACACATACTCTCACGCTGAAACGATTAAGATCATCCATATGTAGACAAAAGTGAGTTGACAGACAGATAAATCATTTGCAATATCACAGACACATGGACTTAAGAATCATCATCGTCATCATCGACAACATGATCATCAACATCGTCCGCGCATCGTAAACAGCTGATTGGAAAATCGAAAGTAAAAACTGATGCAATCGTACAGTTAATACATATCCACCAAACCAGCAATCTTCTTGTCGTACTCGGACGAGTATGTAGGTATTACTTCGTTTTTTTTTTATTTGTCGTACAATAATAATAAAAATTAAATGCAACCACATCGGTTGGTAATGAGTTTTGCAATAAGAAAACTTGATTTTTTGCACATCATCGCATCTCGCGATTATGATTTTAATTTTGTTGTATGAATCATATTTATGAAGTTTATTTTTCCGGTGATCTAAATTAAAGTGGATCGTTTTTAATGCTTTTGAAACTTATGTACATTTAAGTGAAATAGAGATAAATATCCTAATCCTAGGACAAGACCCACCTTCAAAATTAGGTTTCTCTATGAGAAAAAATATTTTATTTGTGTTTCAATTTTTTTTTTTCACCGCTATGGGCTACACAATTGTTTATTGATTATCATCAGGAGCCCCATTAACCCCACTTTGATTCTAAAACACAATTTCCCCCAAACTCCATGTTAATGCGTTTTTATCGACGATACGAAACATATGTAAGAACGAACCAAGTCCGACTATGGAACTGTCGTAGAAGCCTCACTGCTGGAAGCGGGTTCTTCGAACAAACACTTTTTTTGTGAACCAAATTTTACCAAAACTCTTATAAATCCATTTCTATCGACGTTACACAATATATGTACATAAGAACGGGCGAAATCGGATATTGAAATCATGCGGTTACCATAGAAGCCCCACCTCAATAACATGTTCTTCAGAGAAAATCTTTTTTATAATTTATAGAATATTCTTCGCCAAACCACACATAAATGTGATACATGAAAACAGATGACGACGAACAATAGGGTCATGGAGCTCCCATAGAGGCCCCATCCTCAAAATCAAATTTAAAAAAATGTTTTTACCGGACCTCACATCAATGCGCTCTTATGGAAGCTAGAAAAACAACTATGGCGTCATGGGGCTCTCATAGAAAGCCCAACTCCGGCTCCTCCTCTTCCTCCTATACAGGTTCTTCGAAACAGTTTTTTATAGACCCATCGTAATCAAACTCGTCCTATATGCATCCCTATCAAGGTCAGGCAATATTAGACCATTAGAGACATGGATGCTCAACAGCTTCCACAACTTATGTAGGAAAATAGTAACACAAGTCTTAGGATTGCCCCAGAAACTATTAGCCTATTAAAGGTGAAGACTGGAAGGTATTTAATTCAGCCGCGCCCGAAATAAACATTGGTCTTGTTCTTAGCAAAATTCGTTTTAAGCTTCTAGCATTCAACAGGTATGGAAACAACAAAACAAAACTTCCTTCAGGAAACTCGGGAACGTTCCTCTTAGTAAAATATTGATGATTTAACCATATTCTGCACCAATTTGCTTCAACCAAGCACGCTTTGTCTAATTTTGACGGAATTTAGTTTTTAAATATCGAAAATTAAGCTGTAATTTTGGTTTTCGTTATTCGTTTTTGAAGACTAGTTTCTGCGTTTCATTCTAAAAAAAAGAACGCATATTTCCATAAATATACCCTAATCACGCTTCTCAATTCTGCTTGAATCCTATTGTAAGTTTTAACCGTCTTCCTATTAATGTAACTTGAAAATTTCGAAAAATGCAAAAAATATGGTTTTGTAAAAAAGACATACGTAAATGGTTGGGTCTACCAGACGCCAGAGCAACATTAAACTGCTAAAACTTTTTAACTAAATCACAAATTCAAACAAATGCATGTTTAAGAGCTCGTATGTGGCACCCATGCAAAAAGTTAAAATTTAAATTTCTTTGAGGTCTGTCAGACCCCACCCAACCATCCGAGGGTTAGCAAGGTTTCATAAAAATGTATATAACGGTAACTTTGGCTAAACAATTTTGTATGGCCAATTCAAAGCATATACAGTTATGAAGAAAGTGGCCAAATTTCTTATCAACACGTGCACTTATAAGGGCGGTACGGGGGGTTCAAACCTAACAAAAACGGGATATTTGGGGTCTCTCGTGAATATCTCTGTGAGTGTAAGGGAGTGAGTCTGGTGTAAGGTGGTCTATGGCAAAATTGTAGCTTCTGTGGCTGCAAATAAAATGCCAAAATCCCCATCGATAGCTTGTACAGCGCCTAAGTAAATATACAATTTTTTAGAACGATAAGTGCAGTAGTGAGGACGCTATGAGGATTCAAGCTTTGCATTTTAGTTAGAGCCACACGACCTCCAAATTTATGACAGATATTTTTTTCCATATTTGCAAACCTTATACACGTAGAGCAATACCTGGGAAAGATTTTTTTTAAATTTGATCGCACGTATTGGATCGACAGAAGAAACAAATTTTGTGCATACCACCTTTCCGTATATGTTACCGTTATTCAAAAATGCCAATATTTTATGGTTTAAACCTTCATAGCGCCCTTAGGACTAGACGTATCGATCTGAAATTTTTGACATTTATTTTCCCCTCATAACTTCCTTAAGTGCCCACCCATTGATGGGGACACAACAACAACACATCCTGGACCCATGTTATTGACGGAGAACTCTGGAGATCGCGGGATTTACTTGATTTTTCATTCTTTCTTTTCGTAGGTCGTAGGTAATTAGCAGGGCAACCAAAGTATGCAAAATGCATATTTTTTTTTGGGATGTGCTATCAAGATATGGTTGATATATAAATCCGATTTATGTAAAAAGAAATCGATAGAGATATATTTGATAGTGCATATTATTTCATATTTTGCTTATAAATGCATAAAAGCATATTTTACATATTTTTATTGCATATTCTTGCATAATATTTGCATATTTCTAGGTTCCTACGAAAAAAAAAATTCTTTCCAACATTTAATGAACGGAACCCAATTAAATTCCCTATGTAAAGTAAATAGAAAAAGTCGAAAAGTATTAAGTGGTGCTCACACCAACGCGGCATGAATTTCTCAGCGCGAATTCGCGGCGAATTTTTGGTGTTCACATCCGCAAGGCGCGAATAATTTTCTGGTTACTGTCAGTTCACAGCTAATATCTATTTTTGCCTTAGAACCCCGCAGGGGGGGTCTGGGTCCCTGTGACATCAGCAAAGGCCGTGTAGTGGGACAGAGATCTTTGGTGGGTTACGGCACGACGTACCTGAGAAGCGCAGGGAGGCCCCTGGTATGGTTGATACGCCATGGCGTGGGTCTGTACAAAGACCATTCGGGTGATAACGTTCCCGAGCTCCCTAGTTATGTACGGGTAGCTTGGTAGTGGTGGAAAATGCCTACGCCTACGCCTATATCTAACTAGTTTGTGGATTGATGACCACACGGCCCGAATCGCTTTGCTGACTAGTAAACTGAAGGGGCCACCTGGATGTGAAAAGCAGCGGTACGAGTCTGCTTTAAGCAGACGAGTAGTCACAGGTCCAGCGAGCCCGGGATGTGTACATCTGAATTTCTACGTGAGGCTTAAACAATAGGAGGCCGAAGGAGGATCACATCTGCTAAAGAGAAGTCTTTAGCGAATAGTGTACCTCGGAGAAGGGTGTGCCCAGGAGACCATGGTCAGGAAGGGGAAGGGCCGGGAGATAATGCCGTAAAGGCTAGGTGCTCCTCTGACGATATACCTGTATATGGTATCCTTGTTGCCTTAAAAAATATATTAGAATACAGCTTATTCCAATTTTAGAGCGGCCAGTGTGTCTAACTGGCTTTTATCATTTCCAAGCTACTCTAATTTCCACGTGTTCTAATTTTCGAGCGGATACCCTATAAGGAAAGGACTTAGACATCATAGAGAATAACGGCAGCAACAACAACAATATCGGAAACAGAACTCCTATTGAGAACGAATAGCAGAACAAGCCCAATTTTTCGTAATTTTTTACAGTAATACATTTTAGTTTGTTCTTGTCGATCAAAGATTCTGTTAATACCTAAAAATATTTTTTTATTGAAAAAAGCGTTATTTATAAGAGCATGGTTTTTAATTTTAAGGTCATATTTTACTATTTTAAGGGCATATTTTTCAATTTTAAGAACATATTTTAGGCGCCTAAAATGAAGTTTTTTAGGGCATATTTTGGTTACCCTAGTAATGAGGTATGGGCGTACATTGTGAATTGTGGTGGTGACATCAAACGGACTACGGTGGATCTTAGAAATATGTATGCAAAGCTTCCTATGGTCAGTCACTTTTACCTGGCATTTCCGAAATGTAGTGTCACTTTTATTCTTCTTAAGGGCTGGATGGAACTCCAGTAAAAGCCACCTCGAATTTTTTCTCATGGGCGTAGCTAAGGGGAGGCAGGGAGGGGCGCTAGTATTTCGAGTCTGTAACCTATCCCTTAGTGAAAACCTAAGGTTTTGCTTTCGCGTTTATCCCGAGAGTATATACCTATAGAGAAGCTACGGAATAAAAAGCGGAAATCGTAATCGAGTTGAATGTAATCGGGAATAAAAAGTGTAAGGAGCTTATCAGTGGCGTAACATACGGTGTTCCATGTGTTCGGTCGAACACGCGCCCCCAATCACAAAGGGCCCCCTAGCGTATTGATGAGTAGTGGAAAATTTTGGACTGTGATTTAATAAAAACTTTTTGTAGATTTATGGATAATTTGAATATTGAAGCTAGATTTAAAGCTGATGAACAAATTAGTAGTGCTTTTGAGCGAGATGTTTTCGAAGGACATTTTATTTGATTTCGTGGCGTTCGATCCCTTTATGGATCATAGAAAATCACAATTTCTTAATTAACTAAACACAGTGTTTATTATGAACAAAACAGGGTTTTTAATGAGTTATTGAGCTACGTTATTTTTCATTTAAAGAATGACAAGCACTAAACGCTAATCTTGTAATTCTGATAAATAAATATGTATATGGCTAGCATTTTAACTAACCTACCATAGTGTTCTAAAGAAATATTTCTTCACGTCTTGGCGTATTGAATTAAATGAAAATATTAATTTTATTTTTTTTGTCATTTGTGGTGTGGTGTCCACCCATTAACAAAAGAAATAACTCTTGTACTAAAGTTTAAAATCAAACAACAGCAAAGCATCCGCCATTTTTTTTCGTAATAAGCAAAGCGGACTTCCCATACATTTTCAACGGTCTCATAACGCAATTCAAACCAAAACCAAAAATCAAATCTGTACGAAATCGTGGTGAGATGATGGAGACGGAGTTCGTCTAAGTGTTTGCAACACACATCTATGAAAATTTACAGTAGAGCCGTTTTTACCCCAATTGTCTTATCCATTCTGTCCAAGTTACAGGTTCTGCATATAAGTGTGATCTTTTTACTATTATTTTACGAACTCAAGTTTTTGGCGTAGATTTTTAGGTAAGTTAAATAGCACTTCTGCTTGCGAAAAAAACGTTTTAAGTAATGCATCAAATGGACATTTAGACGGATTCTACTGTACTATAAAATTGTGTAACCCAATAAGGACGATATATATTTACAAATAAACTATATCAGGCAAATAAAATTGTTTCGAAAATATGGTTAATTATTAATTACAGTGTGTGGGGTCCCCCATTGCTATCTCGAACATAAGAAACGTTACGCCACTGGAGTTTATCGATAAAAAGCGACCAAAATCATTCTAGATTGTGCCTTCTTAAATGTTGACTTTAAAATGTTTAACATCTTCTCTATCAATAGTTTAAGAGCAACAAAAACCACCAAAACCGACGGAAAACTTCAATTGTTGTTGACGATTTTAAATGTTTAACCTCCTAAAAAGATCCTGGATACGATCATGAGGTTGAAAAAAAAATTGAGCTTGCCCCTCCCCCCTCCCCCTGAACGAAATCCTTCACTAATTTATTCAAAAGTCCGAAATTTGATCAAAGTGTCCTCTCAAAATCTACCATAAGCTTTCGTAAAATTTAATTTTTTGCGATAATCAAGATCAAAATCAAGAAAACATGCTTACTTTATTCGGAAAGACGTCTTTGGATCAAAGATGATGAATTATTCGTTGATTATTTTTAAAACGATTGACAATAAAAAAAATCACCTGAAATTGGAATGGTATTTAGAAAACATTAACGCATTCTAAGGAAAATGTACGGCCGATCGTAATGATCAAGTAATCCTTAGCTTTCAGGGCGAAACAACACTCACATGGAAGAAAACCAGCGATTCCGGCAAAACAACAACGTTGATTGATTTTTTCATCGAATAACAACGTAATGAGTATTGTTCAGTTTTCATATTGCCTTTGGAATAGTAATGCTTTCTATTCCTAAAGCAATTTTGGGAGGGGCCCGGAGACCCTCGACTCCTCTTCTTGCTACGTTCCTGGGAAGCAATAATGTATGGACCTTAGAGAAAGCATAGTAACCCATGCCATGCATTAGCCCAGAGCGGCTATGTCAAAACATTTTCGATGCAATTATTAACCCTTCTGTCGCCGCCTACGACCTATTATGGTCTGAGGTGTAGGTGAATTTTCTGTGAAATTAATTTTATTTGTTGAAGAGCTCTAATTTTGGTTCTAGAAACAGTTTACATGCTATGTCTTACGTTGATACGCCGTTTTTTTCGTTTGTTGAACGATATATTTCACCAATACATAGTATCAATGGTTTGTCTAGATCTATACGCCAACAAAAGGGTTAATTATCACGTCGGCATTTTCAGAGAATAATAAATATTATGCGAATATTATATTCTCAATTGTAAGCAACAATTTGACACTTGAAAAAAAAAATTATTTAGATGAGTGGACTGCAATAGTGTGAAAACGGTGCCATTTTTATTTTCTAATGCCCACTCTGGACATATTTTCATGCAAATGAAATTCAGTGGCGAATGGAGGCATTTTACCTTCTGTTCAGGGGCGACATAGGAGGTCAATCAGACCCTGTCGAAAGAGGAATTATTTATTGCGTTTATCAGTTATTATTTTGCAGCAAAGCAAAGGGTTAGTTTAGAGGAAAGTTCAAAGCACAAAGCTCAGGTTTTAAAATAAGCGGGCTTATACGTGTCAATGATAATAGCTATATACTTTTGTGCTTCCTGCAAATAACCCACGACTCTATTGAGTGGATGTGGCTATACTCTCACAGAATTCGTGCCCTCCTAAAGCTTATAACTTATAACAGCCTCGTCGGGACTAGTCCATTACAGGGTGGCCCAATTGAACTGCAATTTTTGGCTAACTGATTTTTTTATTTATTTAATACATAATTTTATTGAACATAAGCAAAAAATGTTGAAATACAATTATATTTTTAAAATTTAATTCAAATTTTCGATGTGACCACCATTAGCGCCAACTATGGCTTTGAGTCGGTTGACAAACCCAAACGAATTGCACGCAGCACGAATGTGAGCCTCTGGCATTTTTGCCCATTTACGGCGAAGAGCTGCCTTGAGCGCATCGATACTCTGGTATCTTTTAGTGTTGTCATGGGCCTGCAAAATCCCCCATATGGAGTAGTCCAGCGGATTCGCATCCGGTGAATGAGGAGTCAAAATGAATTTTGGAACATTGTTTCTTAACCAGTCTTGGTTTGCACGTACTTTGTGTGACGGTGCAGAGTCTTGCAGAAATGTCCATTCTCTTTCAGTAAAATGTCTGCGTGCCCATGGCTTCAACGCCCGTTCCAAAACAATTTCTCGGTAAACATTCGCATTCATCTTGATGCTACGATCCAAAAACACTAGCGGAGATCGGCCATTCGCCGTCACGGCTGCCCAAACCATCACAAACGGTGGGGATTGAGTTTTGGTGGCCATCCGGATATCTAAATTCTCGGACGACCTTTCGGTTTGATGGACACGATCGTTTTGTTGAATGACAATCAATGCGGCTTTGTTGAATGTCGATCTACAGTCGATGCGATTCAGTGCATTCGTATTGCGATGGAAAAGTATAGAGCAGCACGAAAGGACTTGTATTTTGTGTTCATCGATTTGGAGAAGGCATTCGATAGAGTACCTCGTGATCTGATATGGTTGGCCTTGAGAGCACTTAATGTCCCCGAGGCATACGTCAGGATGATACGAGACATGTATGATGGAGCTACGACTAAGGTTAGATGCACAGCCGGTGAATCAGAAGAATTTCCGGTGAATGTCGGAGTACACCAGGGCAGTGTATTGAGTCCGTTGCTCTTCAACATCATCATGTGCTACTTATTAACACGTGTCTCCGACGGCCTAGAAATATCTCTTCTTTTTGCTGATGATATAGTCCTCAGTAGCCCAAACATCGTTGCCTTGCAAGCTGCGCTTACAAAATGGTGTGACATTCTGGAGGAGCATGGACTGAGGGTAAGTATAACAAAGACTGAGTTCTTATGCTGCCAATTCTCAGACCCAAATGCACCGATACCAGAAATGTACGTCAAAGGAGAGCAGCTTAAGTCTTGTACCAAGTTCAAGTACCTTGGCTCGATGGTGAACAGCGGAGCTACATGCGATGATGACATCAAACATCGCACAAAGGTTGGGTGGTTTTCTGCGATAAGAAAATGCCACTGAAGCTAAAGGGCAAGTTGTACAAAACGGTTGTACGTCCCGCACTCATGTATGGATCAGAATGCTGGACCATGTATGAAGGTTACGCGAAAGAAATGACAGCGACTGAAATGAAAATGTTACGCATGTCAGTTGGTGTAACCAAAAGGGACCACATCAAGAGTAGCTACATCCGAGGCAGCTTGTCCATAGACCAACCAATCACCGAAAAGCTCGAAGACCGACGAATGGATTGGTATTGCCATGTTCAAAGCAGTGGCGTGCACTCCATACATGCAAAAAGGCACTGCCTACCCTAGTGAGATTATTAAAAAAAGAAAAATAAGTTTCCCATAAACGTTTCCCAATGTAAAGTTCAACATTCTATTCATCTTGTGTATCACTGTAATGCTACATTCATTTATAAAAAGGCGGCGAATTCTGCACCTCCTCCAAGCTTTCAAGTCGCCAGAACAGGCATAATCGCTTCTGCCTTCAACATACGCATACAATGACACGCAAACCTGTGTACGGATAGACAATTTACATACACATGTCAATTGGTCTGCAGCATAAACTATATGGAAAAGTAAGCATGCCTTTCGCTCCAAACTCTTTCTCTGTTTTCTCATTATATGGGAGCGCATACAACATTCAATTGTGCGGCGAGTCTCTTATCTATTCTGTATCTTGATTTTCGCAGAGGGGAAATTTTGTAGCAGCAATGAAAGAGAGACAAAACCAACATCAACGATAAATGGTTGAAACTAAAAGAGTGAAGGAGACGAGGATGCGCAGCCGGAGCATTTTCTCCGACTAATTTAGGGGAGCATGGGAATTTGCTTGGATTTTTTTCCTAGCATGTTTCTGGCCATTTGCTACATAAAGAGATGTCCACGAAAACACCAGTCGCCCGTACATCTAACACTTATTGCCGGTCCAAGCAACGTATTTTTGTGAATGAACTTCAAACACGTACAGTACAGAGTACAGTAGATGGTTAAATTATCTAAACCTTTGTTTTAAATGCGGAAATACATGGAATGGAATAAATTAGAATCTGTATGTATGTTTTTGGATTGTATCTATTTTAACGCTCTTTTCTGTAGTGTGGTTTGTGTATTATAAAATTAACAAAAATAACATTCGCCAAAGAGGATTCGGAAGTTGGTATTCACTTCTCACAAAAGTCTCCGCATATTTTTTTTAAGGTTTTGGACGAAAATAAATCTGCATTTAATTCCGAGTTGAAAAGATTTCATAATAATGAAAATTGAATAGAAGGTCTTAATGACAAATTTTTCATGGAAGATTAAGTGTAAGAGCCAATAAAACGAAGCTTTTATGATCAAAACATGTGCAAAGACTTTTGTGAGAAGTGAATACCAACTTCCGAATCCTGTTTGGCGAATGTTATTTTTGTTAATTTTATAATACACAAACCACACTACAGAAAAGAGCGTTAAAATAGATACATAAAAAGAAGGAACTACATTTCATATTAAAAATATTACTTTACGACTTTCGGTTGAGAATATTTGCGTAAATGCTGATAAAAGCGATAGGAAGTGTAGCACTTGCAATGTATTGTGGAGCAGTGCCATGATTTGATAGTTTAACTTATGTATGTACATACTTGGTATTGTTTTTTCAAGGTTATTGGACTGCCTACCCTACATGGAATCGCTGTGCACGCCACTGCTCAACCTACAAATGATAATAATATTTTTATATGTGCTGTCGAAGCAAACAGATACCTATATACCTATAGCGTTTCATATTTCGCATGAACTTCATCGTTGTATTGATATCGGAGGATCTGTCAGGAATCACTCACACTCATAACTCCACTGCAACCTGCAAGGCGGCCCAACCGAAACCCCACCTAAGACAATTGAAGCAACTCCAAACCGAAAAACAACAAATCGAAACAACAATCAACCATCTAACAGCCGGCATCAGGAAAGCAAGCAAGTGACCCAACGATGAATCACTCATCAATTGGGTAACAGTAGTGAGTACAGATCACAGCATACGACCAGGTAGATGTCAAAAAGAGCGCTCACGGAAACGTCCCCCGAGGTATATCCACGTAGCAAAAAGTATTCCAACATGATGACCCCAGCCGATAAATTTGAGCTCGTGCAAATGATAGCAGATACGGTGGAGCAGAAGTTCGACCAAAAGCTAGACCAAAAATTGAAAGATGTTGCACGAAAGACCGATATCGAAGAAATTTTTACCAGAATGACCCAGTTGGAACAGCGCAACGAACAATTGGCCAACGATGGTCAAGAGATGCGTTTAATTTGCGAAAGGCAAGCAAGTCAAATTGAAAGGCTACAAAAGAACATCCTGTCGAATCACCTAATCATCAAAGTGCCGATCAACACCAGCGATGTAATGAAGACTATCAAGGATTTATGTACGACTACACCGCAGTGTTGCACCAACCTAACTGATGATCGCCTTGCGCTTTTTCCAGGATCTGACAGAACAACTACGTAAGTGCAAACCGCGAAACGCTTAAATGGTGAGGATGTGTATACAATTGGACAGGGAATTGACGTAAACAGGCTACAGCAACATTTCAAGCACATCCTAATGAGGACTGAATCTAATAACAGAATTCAATTTCCTAGACCTAAATGGAGTAACCAAATACTGGATGCACCAATCTCCGAAGAAGAAGTACGCGCAGCTCTCGAATTATGCAAAGACAACAAAGCTCCTGGGAGTAACCCAATTCCAGTTGAGTATTACAAGTACGGTGCTGAAATCCTCCAGGGAATTCTTACGAAAGAGTTCAATCGGATATTTGATAGTGGATATGTTCCTGATGAGTTCTGCGAGTCGATAATAATTTTTCCGGTCTATAAAAAGGGAAATGTGAATGACCCGACGTGCTATCGAGCTATTTCCTTTCTTGCTGCTTCCGGGAAAGTCTTCATCACGCTCATGTAACAAAGGTTTACTAAATGGCTGGATACTGAGAAAATATTAAAAGAGAATCAGGCAGGATCCCGGGCAGGATACTCCACAAATAATAATATTGTTGTTCTACATAGTTTCGCTCAACACTTTATAAGCACAAGCAGAAAACTCTACGCATTTTATGTGGACTTCAAAGCAGCCTTTGACACCGTTCACCGCCTTGCGCTAATTTATAAGCTATAGGTATAATAATGGAATGTCCTCGAAATTCGGAAATGTGCTAGAAAAACTGTATGAGAATACAAGCGCTATGATCTGGAATGGGGAACAGCTGTCTGACCCGTTTACTACGAATGTCGGAGTATGCCAAGGATGCAAGCTGAGTACAGAGGCTTTCGCCGTATTCGTTAATGATATCTTGGATGACATCCCGGGGGGTGCCGAAGCTTTTGGTTTCGTCTTGAAAGGGTTACTATACGCAGACGACATGATATTCCTTGCACAATCACCAGATGAACTACAACAAATGATACACCATATTGAATCTTACTGTAAACAATGGGCGCTAACCATTAACTTAGAAAAGTAAACTAGGGCGCTTCGCCCCCTGCTCGCCAACCCCCGGGGCCGAGGCTAATGTCGGGCGCGACCGAAATTTGGATACCCTTCGCTTGGGCTAAAAGTTTTTCGGGCGTACCTATGACTTGTATTTAATCCCCTCATCATTCTTTTTCTTCCGTCTTGACAAAAGTTTTGGGCTTGGTTGAAATAAGTGGGCAAATAAAAATATTTACTCGGAAATTTTATTGGGGTTGCGGGAGCATGACCCCACAGTACGATTCCATTCGTTTTTAACTTTTTTGTTGCTTTGGTAAAGACACATTAGTTCAAGGTTTTGTGAAATTGTTGCAACAAATGTTTCTTAGAAGAACCAAAATGGGGGTTGGGTTTGTATGGCCACCCCATGACCCCATGGTCAGATTTGATCATTTCTTAGATATGTTTTGTGTCATCAAGAGAAACACATTTGTGTGAAATTTAGTTGAAATAGGTACATAAATAAAAAAGTTTCTCTTAGAAGAACTCAAATTGGGGAGCTAGGTTTGTATGGCAGCCCTAGGACCCCAGCCCTAGGACTAGGTTGTGTGAAATTTGGTTGAAATTAGTGAACAAATAAAAAAGTTTTTCTTAGAAGAACCTAATTTGGGGGGTTAAGTTTGTATGGCAGCCCCATGACCCCATGGTCTGATTTGATCCATTCTTGCATATATTTTGTGTTATCCATAGAAACACATTTGTGTGAAATTTAGTTGAAATAGGTACATAAATAAAAAAGTTTCTCTTAGAAGAACTCAAATTGGGGAGCTAGGTTTGTATGGCAGCCCTAGGACCCAGTGATCCAATTTGGGTGAATCAAACATACAAACAGCCTGCAACAATAAGAAGCACGTGTGCAAAATTTCAGGTCCGTAGCTTTTATAGTGGCCGAGAAAAACGCGCTGCAACAGACGGACAGACAGACAGACAGACAGACAGACAGACGGACATCGGCCAATCGATTCATCTCGTCATGCTGATCATATATGTATACTTTTTATATGGTCGGAGATGCTTCCTTCAATGCGTTACAAACTTCATGACATTCACTCTATGAGCGAAGGGTATAAAAATTATGATATTTAAAAAACGATACAGCATAGCACAGGATGAAAAATGGACGTTTAATGGACAAGAAAATGTAGTGGTGAAAGAGTACAAGTACCTTGGAATCACCATATCTAGTAATCTTTCGATGAGGCCGCATTTGATGCAAATGACTAAAGAGGCGAAGTGTGCTATGAACACGGTCTGGGGAAACTGCTTCAATAATCCTGACCTATCCCATAGTGCGAAATACAAAATATTTCAAGCAGTATCAAAATCAGTGCTATTATATGGTTCGCAGGTATGGGGTGGCAGAGAATATGAGGAGGTTGAAAAACTGTTGCGCTATTATTTAAAGCGGATGTTTTATCTCCCAAGAGCAACGCCGAATTACATGCTGCTGCAAGAAACAGGACTCAGACCACTGTTTATGGACACGCTGCGAACACACATCAACTATTATTATAAAGGTTGCAGCCATGAGCAATGAAAAACTTCCCAAAAGAGTGCTAATGCCAAGGAAAATAATCTACGCTAATCTACAGGAGTTGGCAAATGAGTGCGGAACGAATATTAATTGGGATGGCTCAGCGGAAACAAGCCATATTCTTAACCTTCAAGCGGGCGCGCATTTTTTGTGACATAACCGGGCGCGCGGCGGTAATTTCCCGCCCTCGTCTATTCCCCTCCATTTGCGCTCAACCGTACAACTTCTATTCTTATAATTATGGTCAATTGAAAGAAGAGCATGTTCCAAATAAGCTATCATCATAAAAAGTAATATCTGGTGAACAAAAAACGAGTTCAACAGTTTAAGCGAAGCAAGTCACTTCAGTGATATTACACAGAGCACACACATTTTGAGCACAACTATATACCAAAATATACAATCCCCGAACGTTTGATGACCGCTGGAAAGGTATGGAAGGTAAAATTTACCCAAAATTTTATTATATCGTATCTATAACAGTATGACTTAAGAATACATACTTCTCCCACCTCGATCCGGCCAACGGGGGAAAAGCTATGTGTGTTTATATGATCAGGGCGGTAAATTACCGCCCGCGCGCCCGCTTGAAGGTTAAGAGGTTGATAAACGACTACGAGCAGATATCATTCAGGAGAACAGCAGAAAGGGCATCCGCGTCGCAGCACCGCGAAATATATGCACGCTTAAACCACAATCTGGATAGCCTTAACTACTTCCGAAATGAATTCGCAGCCAACAAAATTTCCCTGATATTTAGAGCTCGAGGAGAATTGTTGCCGCTGAACTATATTCCGCATCGACAAGATCTTCCAATATTATGCAGTCTATGTAATTTAAAGGCCAGGGAAGACACGCGACATTTTCTAGGCAAATGCCCAATACTTCGAGAGACTAGGAGAGCGTGTTTTGGAAAGGACTCGATGAGCCACATGGAGGTGGAAGCAGTCTTAAATGGTCGAGATTGGGACAAATTATATGAATTCTGCGGTATAGCCCTAAATTATAGACAACGAATCATTGATGAAAGTTTCTAAACAATGTAACATACCTAAATAATAAAGAAAAACGCTAACGACTAAAATATTTAAAATAATAACAACAAAAATACTATATATCTATATATTGTAATTTAAGTTGAAATGAAATAAAACGTTATCTATCTAGCTCCTTTTATGTCCTTTTTCAGAGCTTTCCGATAAATTTTTTTCTTAGCAAATTTAATGGTATAGAATTGTCAGCTATTATCTATAGATTATGAAAAGTGATAAAGATAGTGACAATTTGAATTATTCTCTTAGTTATGGCTTGGGAAAGATACACGGGAAACATGAAAATTGTCCATTTAAGCTCGATTTATTCCGTTGAGGGTCCTTAAAACAAGACACAAATACCGGATATGTAATGTACTCTACGTCCCCTTTCATATGATACCCCGCATGCCGAACTCCGATCAAGGATTAATGAGTATCCTTTTTTGTCCTTTTTGGGACCTTTCCGATCAAAATTTTTTTTTTACCAAAATCAGTTTTAGATTCCTGGGAGCCCACTTATTCAAAAACAACAAAAATAGTATTACTCTATTTTTTTCTATTTGAAATGCTAATATGACTGGACTATACATAATAGGGATGGAAATTTTCCAGACGGCATCCCCCAATTATTGCAGATCATTCTTTTTCATACATACTATGTAGTTTACATCTTTTCCGATTACTCACGATATGCTGTCAATGATGATGGATCTCAAAATCACGAAAAATCTTTCATACAACAATTTTACCCATACACTTGGTTCGACCGTATAGATAAAAACCAAACAAACGAAAAGAATGAAGATAAAGTGATAATTAGATTTTCCAATTACCCATTACCCAACAATATTATTTGATCATAGATCGATAGGTGATTGATAATGATCAAAACGTAATTTTCTATGGAGTACCTAACAAAATTGTAACGAACATTTTTTTCCTGGTCGTAACTAAGACGGGGGCAGGGCGGCTAGGTGTGGTGAAAGTCGAGTGGAATGGACCACGAAATCGAGTAATTGTTTGACCTTGACGAGTCGATCTTATATACATACAACGCACACATATTACATCAAGATAAGATTTTAAGATTTTTTGATTTACCGGAGGGAAGAAAAAAATTGCGCGCGGAAAATAAGATCAAGAAGTTAACACTCGGGCTGGATCATTGATTCTTTTTGGCTACACACATTTAACATATGAAAGACATGAAGAGTTTGGTGCAATGATCTTGCCGAAGGTTGGACGCGTTTTTTTTTTTTTGTCGAGGAGGAATGTTGGTGGTTTTTTATATTTCGGGTGGTATTGTGGTCACGTTTGTTGGCCCGGAAATGATATCAGCGTTTGTGAATGGATACGGTTTGCTTGGTTGGAATATTAAATTATGTCGGTGGTAAATATTTTGCATGGCGAAATTGTGATTTTTTAAATAAATTAAATTTGAATTGAAATTGAAAATCTTATCAATAATAGCGACGTTTTTTTTTCGCATCCCGGGTAAATCTGACTCGAAAAAAACTATCGCGGGTAACATCCCGGTTAAGACCAAACAGCTGACATTTGACAGTTTTTGCGCATTTTTGACTCACCTTTGTCGGCTTATTTTTTTAGATGTGGTGGATTTTATCACAAAAGATGATTATTTCTTTGCAAAATCTTTTCTCGGGATGAGAAAAACTCTCACATTTGGTTTGGAAAAACAAATTCCCTCAAATTTCCCCTATGCGTCCGCCATCTACATTTGAGCTCTATCCCGTGTAGGGTAGTTACACGGGTGAACTTTACCTGGGTAAGTGTCATTTTTTTTATATGGAGTTCTGCCCAAACCTGCACGGGATAAACACAATAAAACGAGCCTAATATAAAAAATAGGTCCGGCGTAAAATCCACGCACCTTTATTATTACCCTAACTCCTAGCGGAGCATGGTTCGTCAATACCGTGTGTTATCGTCAACGTTACAAAGACAACTGAATTCGGAGTGTGATTCGGTTGTCAGCCGTACCACTTCCTAGTCGCATTATTAGTTTATTATTCTATGATCAGAATATCTCTTATCATCTTCTGAATAATAAACTTGCGACGAGTCGTGCCGAGTTTGGAAACTCTCTATGAGTCTGTATATCACAGAGTGGCGACCGAACGATCACGGCCACAGAGTACGACCACGCACGAACCCATACTATTTTCGTACTTAAGGTTTGTGTTCGTAGAGACGACTCATGTGATGATCGCTCAGCGATCGCAGTTAAAACACCGGTTCTGAGCGATATGTGCATACTTTTTCTATACAGACATGTTCCCTTAGGTTACAGTCGATACAAGCAAAGTAGCCTCATTCAAAAAATATGCAAATATGGTTCAGAATTGGATGCAAAACTACGATTGCTGAGCGATCATCACATGAGTCGTCTCTACGATCACGTACCTTTAAAAGGGATGGGTACAAAAGATCACAAATGTGATAACATCCCAAGTAGGCCTGGGTGGATTTCCGAATATTTGAAGTTCTTTGAACAATCGAAATTGTTGGGAAGTGATTTTATTTGTCGTGATTATACACCCATGCCTACTTGAAATATGCAAAATTGTGATTATACTATTTTGTACACGATAGGCAAGCGAAATTTCCTTTAGAATGTCAAACCCCATTTGTACGATATGCGAACACTCTCTGATAATTCAGACAAAACACATTCAAACGAAATACTAAAAAAACGAGACCGAGGCTAATTTCGGGCGCGGCCGAAATTTGAATACCCGCCACACTCGAATGAAACTTAAGGTTGGTTCTTTTGTGTTAATAATTTCTACCACAACCCTATGACGTGTTCCGATTCCATCTGTTACTGAACATATTTTGAAGCTTTACTAGGAACACACTTGGGTGAAATTTGGAAGAAATTTTATTAGAAGAACCCAATTTTTAGGAGTTGGTTTGTAGGCCAGCCATATGACGTAGTGTTCCGATTCCATCGGTTCCTGAATAATTTTTAGTATTTACTAGGAACACACTTGGATGAAGTGTGGCTAAGATTGGTTCAAAAAGAAAAAAAGTTACAATTACTGTATTAATTCTGATTCCCAAATTTCGTGGGTGCGAATTTTAACTAATTGTGACTTATCGTTCCATTCTATACACCAACTGCGGTGCATGTCTGTAGTATTTATGGCATGGCAACTTAACAGCTCTATGGGAACTACGCGGAACTTTTTTGTCTGTTTGGAGGAGAAGAACTCGATATTTCTCCCGCTGGGGCTCTTCTCCTCCAAACAGACAAAAAAGTTCCGCGTAGTTACCGCATAGAGCTGGTAAGTTGCCATGCCATAAATACTTCAGACATGCACCGCAGTTGGTGTATAGAATGGAACGATAAGTCACAATTAGTTAGAAAAAAAGTTTTTCTTACTAGAAGCTTATTTTTGGTGGTTGGTTTGTATGATAGTCCTATGACGTAGTGTTTCAATTTCATCTGTTCCTAGATATGTTTTGAGGGGGTTGGCTACGATATCCCGCCCATCATACTCCCGTTTTTCAAAATCCCGACATTCATTATCCCGCTGAATTGAAATCCCGTCTAATCAAAACCCCGCCAATTTGATATCCCGCCATTTCAATAATCCGCTAATTATTCAAAATACCGCGGTATTTTGGTGGGATTATTTCACTATCCACTATCGGGATTCTAAAAGGGCAGGGTTTTTAGTGGGCGGGATTTTGTAATCGCGGGATTTTGTAATCGCGGGATTTTAGAATGGCGGTACTTTAAAGTGGCGAGATTTAGTAATGTCGGGATAATGTTAAACGCGATTTTTTGTAAAAAGCGGGATTATATACGGGCAGGATTTTGTTTTTCGCGATTATGTAGGTATCCGTTTTGAGGCTATACTAGGAACGCATTTGGGTGAAGTTTCGTTTAGATTGGTTTTAAAAGAAAACTAGGGGGCTTCGCCCCCTGCTCGCTTCGCTCGCCAACCCCCGGGGCCGAGACTAATTTCGGGTGCGGCCGAAATTCGGATACCCTTCGCTCTCCTTGGGCTAAAAGTTTTTTTCCGGCGTACCTATGACTTGTATTTAATCCCCCCTTATCATTATTTTTCTTCAGTATTGACAAAAGTTTTGGACTTGGTTGAAATAAGAGGGCAAATAAAAATATTTACTAGGAAAATTTTATTGGGGTTGCGGGAGCATGACTCCACAGTACGATTCCATTCGTTTTGAACTTTTTTGATGCTTTGGTAAAGACACATGAATTCAAGGTTTTGTGAAATTGGTGCAAAAAATGTTTCTTAGAAGAACCAAAATGGGGGTTGGGTTTGTATGCCCAGATTTGATCAATTCTTAGATATGTTTTGTGTCATCAAGAGAAGCACGTTTGTGTGTAATTTGGTTGAAATTGGTGCACAAATAAAAAAGTTTTTCTTATAAGAACCTAATTTGGGGGGTTGGGTTTGTATGACCCCATGGTCCGATTTGATCCATTCTGACATATGTTTCGTGTTGTCAATAGAAATACATCTGTGTGACATTTGGTTGAAATTGCTACACAACTAAAAAAGTTTTTCTTAGAAGAACTTAATTTGGGGAGTTGGGTTTATATGGCAGCCCCATGACCCCATTATCCGATTTGATCCATTCTTAGATATGTTTTGTGTCATCAAGAGAAACACATTTGTGTGAAATTTAGTTGAAATTCGTGCACAAATAAAAAAGTTTTTCGAAGAATTTGGGGAGTTGGGTTTGTATGGCAGCCCCATGACCCCATTGTCCGATTTTACCGATTCAAACATACAAACTGCCTGCAGCAAAAAGAAGCATTTGTGCGAAATTTCAGTTTCATAACTTTTAAATTGGCCGAGTAAAACGTGTCGCAACAAACAGACAGACAGACGGACAGACGGACATCGCCCAATCGACTCCCCAAGTCATGCTGATCATATATGTATACTTTGTATATGGTCGGAGATGCTTCCTTCAATGCGTTACAAACTTCATGACAAAGTTAATATACGCTTTCACTCTATGAGCGAAGGGTATAAAAAGTTGTTCTTAGAAGAACTTAATTTACGGTTTCTTTGGCAGCCCCATGACGCCATGGTCCGATTCCATTTGTTCTGACAGCATACATATATACAGCCTACACTTGAAACAAACTTGTATACCAAATTTATTGGGCTTAAATTTGGTATACAAGTTCAAAACTGAGGTTCTAGTTTGTATTGAAACAGACGGACAGACATACGGACATCGCTCTGATCTGTTATGTGTTTTTTCCGTCAATATCGCTAATTCGCGCCGGTGTCGAAACACATCCACGCCCCTAGTATGGATTTGATCGTACAGTTTAACTACAACCGCATTTCCTCTAAGATATGTGCCATTTCATTAGTTCACATAACTGATCGTTGCCATCCAAGAGGATGGAGGGACAGAGATAACCCTCGGAATGAGGGATTGTTTTTCTAATATACACATGACCGTACATTACCGTGTATTGTAGGTTTTACTGACGGTACTGCGGAAACACAATGCCTCTCAGTGTCATCAGGGAGCACTAATAACGAAATTTATAATATTATTTATGTGCCACAAACATCCTCATCCAGCTGCCCTTCGACTTCGACTATTGTTTCCTTAATGCGAGATTTCAATGCCCACGATGAACTCTGGCAATCTGACATTCAACAGAGGTACTGCAATTGCAGAAGCACTTGACACCACAAACTTCTGTGCAGTCAATGAACATATTCTTCGACACACATTACTGGCACTTGCGGCAGTTCTCCTGCTATAACTGTGGTAAATGCTAGTTTGATTAGTGACATCCCCTGGGAGACACTTAAGTCTCTCAACTTAGACTATGTCCGCATTTATTAAGAGTTGATCAACCAGCTGAACTGACCAAGTAGGACCGGCGAACGTTTGTCAATCATAAAAAATGCAGAATTGGATGATTTCACTGCCTACACCCCGGCGAAGTTCGTCAAGCTATCTACACCTGCAAATGTTCATAGGGCCGAACGGAATCATTCGTATCCCCAAAGCTCGAGCAAATTTTCCGACTAGTGTCGCTAGGTTAGCTGATGAACAGGACGACATAAGAAGCACCAATCCAGGTGATCCCGATATTCCGAAGCTCAACAATTAGATTCAAAGATAAGTTAGAGACTACAGAAGGTCGAAATGGAATGAGCACCTCAATGACTGCAACCACAATGAAGTCCACTGTCCGTGCCTTATCCAACCCATCAAGGATAAAGGTTATAAAGCCAGCCATAAAGTTCGGTAGTCAGCAGATCGACAAACCTCAACAATGTGCCAGCTTTTTCAATAGACAGTTTATTGAACACCCAAACCATAGGCTTAGGCGCAGAATGAAGGCAAGGATCTGCCGCCGAACTGCTGAGATAATACCTATTTAAACTACGGACCAAATTAAATCAGTCCTTGAGAAGGCTAAAACCTGATGGCATTTCGGTGACTATGATGAAACATCTGGACCTTGCCGCCCTGGACTATATCACGGCAGCCTTTAACTTGTCACCCCGGAAATCTGGAAGATATGACGAATTGTACCCTGTCTTAAACCTAGAAAATACGATACTGTTTCCAGTCGCAAAGACGCTGGAGGTCCTCATCCATTCCAATCGAGATTTTTTTAGCCACATCAAATTGTCATGTTCTTGGCTGTATTTTGTACATGTGTTGAGATCAACCGCACGCTCTGCCGACTCGTTTGTAACCTCCACTCATCTACCGTAGGTTTCAAACGCACAATATTGTGCTTCGAAGACGAACTCATTGAAATCTGAATCTGGACAAAAATGGATTAGAAAATCCTTCCCCGTTAGCGTATTTTCTGCATACTTTCCACACGTTGAACTTCAAACGTACCTATGTACTTTCCACTCAAACAACGACTAGAATTTATATCTATAACATTCCCTATCCCTATGCCTACTTAGCACTATGTACTTCTAGCACAAGACCATTTTTAGAATATCTCAACAACATTGCATTGAAGTCGAAAAGCATAATAATATTTATAACCTTTGGAACCATATGGACGCACAAAATGCACCACCATGAGAAGACCATGATCATGAGATGTTGCCGTCATTAGATGTTGTTATTCTTGTATGCTCTATAAAATGTTGGGTATGCATCTAGATCTAGTGCACGACAACAGAACATCCTCCTCCTCTCGGGCGCACTGTTGTTTGTTGTGTATACAGTAGACAACTATTGCTTAAGAAAAAGAAAAACATTGAGAAAATCTTCCCTGAACAAGAAGGAACAACAAAAGCCCCCGAACCGGTATTATTCAAAGGCACGAAGGAAATACAACACCACAACACAATATCGTCCAGACCCAGATCTAGAAAGAGAGCGGCGGATACAGCAAAAGATGCATGTAAAAAGGTTCAAATTTATCCATCCTGAAGAGCAAAGAGATATTGCACGTTAGATACCTAGTTCTACGAGTAGTAGTATCGTGCTGCATCCCGGCCCCAGGTATATCACCAATAGATAGCTAGCTCCTCGTTCGCTAGATTCGTGTTCATCTTGTGGCTATATGAATTTTAACGACCTACGCGACGACGACGACGAGGCCCTCGAAATAAATGGAAATTTTCTGCTTCTGAAAAGTATACACACTCAACAAATTCCATGCACTTGGAAATTGTATTCGTGTTCATAGAAAGTGCATGGATCTTTGAACAAAAGAATGCTCGAATTGCGATGGACAAATTGCAACTATATCTATAGTCAGCCACATTGTTCAGGACTCCCAATTTAGTCCTATTGTCGGTGTCGGTGCGAGCTTGTACAGGTAAATTATCGTCATCGGTAATTTTTGTTCAGTTTCTAAAAAGGTTTCGACACACTGCTATAGTCAAAAACATTGTTTTATTTTCATAAAGGATGCTACAATCACTGAGCTAACTGGAGAGAATCTGCGTGAATGTATGACAAAACAAAGAACTCTCGGCAACATTGACTTCACCATAAAGAACGAGCAATACACTACACATAGCTCATAGCATAATGGTGAGTGCACCGACACAATCGATGATGATGATGATGATGTTCTCCATGCACTTGGGGTGCATATCATCTTCCCAATAGAATTTTTCCTGATCCCTGAAACTATAAAACCGCGACTAGCTAGTGCGGAGAAGATGCATAGATTGCAGCACGAGGGCGAAATGATCACACGCAAAGAGAGAGAGAGAGTGTGATGCAATGCAAGTAATATTATTGTAATTCATCAGCGTCTTCGTGAACAGAGTATAGGCGGATTGTGGTACTTAAAATAGAGTATACAAAAAGTAAATTAGTAAACTTGTTATAGCAATGAAATGTTTGTTGGCAATTTGATTTGTTTTATTCTATGTGCAGCCATTAACCTGCAATGTTGTGTTTAGAACATTTTCCTTTTGTGTGGGTAGACGGTTTAATGTTTGCAGCTAGAACAAAGAAACTATGTGGATTTGAGTACAAACATGATGAATTGAATGGTTCATGAGAATATTACAATGTAAGCCATTGATTAGAGTTTGATTCTTTAAAATTCATTAATAAATCATGTTATTGGAAATTGTATGACAAATTTGAGGATCTTATGAATTAGCTGTAGCAACACGGGTAAACTTTGTTTACCGTTGCTGTGATATCAGACTCGTTGCCTATAGTGTAGAACGAAACTAATACCAATCTCTTAAAAAAAAACTCGAGAACGGCTGAACCGATTTTCATGATTTTAGGTTCGTTGGATTTGGTTCGGGACGGAATAACATAATAACTATGAAAAATTCAAAAAATTCACAATGAGCCACCATTCACAATAGGTTTTTTGGGCTTTTTCTGCCTATATTTCTTGATGGTATCAGTGGATTTCAGAAAATTTTCTCCACAGGATTGGTGTTTACCCTGATTGAAGGAACAACTGTCGATGCATATGAGAAATTCACAATGAGCGGAAGTTTGAAGACAAACATATATTTCTTGAGCTAATTTCGGATTTTTAGTAAGTTTACTACATCAACATGGTCTACGCGAGGTTCCAGTCCAAATACAGCATATTCAGAAAATTCACAATGGGCAACAATTCACAATTTTTTTTCATAGCTTTATCTTTATTTTTCGATCGTTTAAAGGAGTAATTATTGAAACACGAAAAATATTCACAATGGCCAAATTATACAGTACAGTTCATAAATGAATTACTGGATTTTAGTAAATTGATTCCACACCCATACTATACTATCGAAACATGCGAAAGATTGACAATTATAAAAACAAATACTTTTGTCTATATATCCTGAAGAAACTTTAAGATTAAAGCAAATTCACAATAAACAGAATTGTAAAAATAGCCCATTTTCACATAATTTAGCCTTTATTCTCTGAACAGATAAGCGGATTTCGGTAAATTTGTAATTTCGAATCTGTCTCTACTCCAGACAAACATAATAAAAAAATTCACAATGGAAAAAATGTTCAAGACAGCTGATTTTCAAGTTACACCATCATATTGGAGCCTACACCAAATAGTTGAATATCTACGTAAATTTGCAACAAAAACGTTAAATGAGCCAATTTTGAAGATATCTTTTTTGGACATATGCACCTTTGGCTATATGTATCTCCTCCACTGGATAGGATCCAAAGCACCAGCTATTCAAATATGCATAAAATTCACATTGCTATCTGTACCATTTTTTTTAAAGCTTTCCCCATGGTTTTTCTTCCTCCGGAAACCTGAAAACCACTGAAACATGTTGAATCTCCTAAACCTAAACGGACGAGAAAAATGCTTAAAGCAGTTTTTTATCCACTTTGAACGGATTAGGAGATTTCAGTAAATTTTATCCACCGTATTTGGAGATTTAGATGCTTCGAAAAATTGGAAAGACTGGTACTGGAAAAAGGGTATGTTGCCATACTAACTAACACCTATCCATTGAAACGTGGTAGAAATTACGATTACTAACCAAAATTGTGAAAATAATTCCTTCTCATACCTTAGTCCGCTGCTTAAAAGATATGTGGATTTCAGTAAGAAAAGTCGGATATATCTATACCCCGAACAGCCTCCTCATCCTTAATTGTCGAAAAGTAAAGGGGAGACTATTTTCTTTCATACACTCCACTCAGCCTTTTTCTGTGCTTAATGACCTTGATCCTCAATGGCATAAATCATTTGCGCCTACTTTTGTCAGTATCTCTTGAACGAATTTACGTGGTTCGGTAAATTTGAACCCTTAATGGTTTTCGCTTAGAATAACTGAAAACCTACCTGTTCTTTGTTTTCATACCAGTAAACTCCCCAAGCAGAAATTTGAAAGTACCTGCAGCATTTCGGCGAAATCTCTTGAGCCCAATAGCGAATTGTTAATCGATTTTCGTCACATTATTGGCATATTACGGTAAAAGGTAAATAACCATTCAAACATGTAGAAAATTTACTAGAAGTGCAGTTTAGTGAATAGCGAATTAAGTGATTCCAGTGAATTGGCTTCATCTTATTGCTCTTTCTGAATGCAGAATATGCAGAAAGACAGAAATGTTGGGGGCAATTCCTTCTCACATTATTTTACATATTTCACTTGAATAATTAAGCGAAAATCGGTAAATCCAGCTCTACACCCCTCCAACCTAATTGAACAACCAAGTCGAATACATGTTGAAAAGTCTGCAAAATTTGCCAGAACATAAATTATTTTGTCTGTATCTCATGAACGGATTTTCCGATTTCAGTGATTCCAACTCCAACAGCAGGATAGCTTATTAAATATCTGGAAAATTTGGAATTCACAGTACAGTTACCTATATATATTAATGCATTTCATTCCCTTATTCTTGGTCGGATTAGATTTCAGGATGATGAATGAATGACCATTTTGTTCTGTTTTCCCTGAACGCAACGACAAATTGCTTCTTGGGGCACAATAGTAGAACAAATCTTCACAAACCTGAAAAATTGGCCAGGAGCCTACTATTGAAGTATCTCTCTCTGCTTCAATAGTCTGGTCAATTTTTCAGGTTTGTGAAAAATAGAATAATCTATTTCAGTAAATTTTCACATGCAACTGAAAAACTCCCACCAGATTCTCTTTTACAAAATACATTTATTGCCACTATGGTATTTTCACAATAAAAGAATTGTTACTACCGAATTAGCCAAAATAGACAGGAGAAAAAATACTAAAAGAGTCTTTCTTATGTTTATTAATATACAAACAAATTTGAGGACCTCAGTAGTTTCGCACCACCCTGGCGGGTGACACCATCCAAAGGTGGGGCGATACGAAATTCGCCTGGCCACATGACCGAAATACATCCTGAATAGCAAAACAAACATTCACAATGAGTGTAGTTTCGTGAATTTGCCCCACCAGATTGATCTCCAACTTCAGCTGAACGAACTATCGAATTTAACATGTAGAAAATTCATAGTGAACAAAATTATGAAGAAAAATCTTTCTTACGTTCTTTAGTCGATTTAGAAAAATTCCACCCTTTATCTCTCCCAGCTAATTTATAAGCAGAACTTCTGCCAACAAATTTACAAATTTGCCAATACAAAATTATTTTTCTAGCTTTATTCTCTTCAATGAATTTTCCAATTTCTGTGATTCCTTTTCTTGAATTGATAGCCAAAGCCAACCCAAATAGCAGCATAGCTTTCGCAACATCTGGTCATAATTGCAGTAATTTGTCCATAAGTTTGCCTATATTCTTGATCGGAAAACGGTACTTCGGAAAATTATACTTATTTCACGGTCCATCGCTAATATTCCTGGAACGGATTTCAGTAACCCCTCTCAATGGCTTACAACCCCAATAACCCAATAGCACTTGATATCTGGGAAATTGTACCCCTGAACGAATTAGCGGATCTCAGTAATTCCGTCCCCTTCAGCGCGAGAGCCCCCTATTCCTACTAAAATATCTGCGAAATTGCCTTCCTTTTCGCGGATTAGCGGATTTTCCAGTATTCCCTAAACAAACATCTGAATAAGTTCCATCCTCAGTAGGAGACACTTCTGGAAAATCTACCAAGAAAAATTAGCAATGCCTTGCTGCGGCTCATTTTCTGATGATTTTGTCTGTATCTCCTCAACACATTCGCGGAGTTCAGTAATTTTGCCGCACCCACAAATTGATCACATTTAAAATGTGGGGCGGTACAAAGTTCGCCGGGAATTTCATTTTCTCCTTCTTTATCGGATTAGATTTCAGGATCATAAAAAATGATAATTTTGTTCTGTTTTTCCCTTACCAGAACGGCAGATTTCTCCTTCCCGGCGCGCAATAGTAGAACAAACCTGAAAAATAGCCAGGAGCGTACTATTGAAGGAATCGCTTGAAGGTATAGAATAGCCTATTTCAGTAAACTTCCACATGCAACAGAAAAACTCCAACCTGCAGTAACTGAATTGCTTCTGCCATATCTATTGCAACTAAATTACTTATTTCCACGATAAAAGCATTGTTATTGCCTAATCAGAAAAAATAGGCAGAGGAAAAAAACTAAGAAAGTCCTCACTTTCTTATGCTTTCAATGCTTAACACCCAAACAAACTTGAGGACCTCAGTAGTTTTGTACCCGCGGTAGTTTTTCGTCACCAACGAATTGACACATTTAGAAGTTGGAGCGAGACCAAGTTCGCCGGGCCAGCTTGTCTATATATAAAAGAAAGTCGTGTTAGTTACACCATTTATAACTCGAGAACGGCTGGACAGATTTTCATGATTTTGGGTTTGTTGGATTAGGCTCTGGCCAGAATAGCATAATAACTATTGAAACATGCAAAAAAATCACAATGAGCTCAAATTTTTAATGGGTTCTTTTTCACCTATTTCTGCATGTATTTCCTTAACATATGAGCGGATTTCAGTAAAATTCTCCGCAGGATTGCACTCTACCCAAAGTAACAGGACAACCATCGAGATATGTGAAAAATTCACAACGGGGCACAATTATGAAGACAATATGCTGTTTCTTATACTTCTTTCTGTCTTTCTTGAAGGAATTACAGGATTTCAGTAAGTTGACCCCATCTTATGGGTCTCCGACCGGAAAAGCTGCTATTGAAGTAAACAGAAAATTCACAACGAGCAACAATTCACAATGAGTTTTTTTCACATATTTTTTTTTTATATTTCTTGAACTTCTCAGCGGATTTTCCCTAAATATCAAAATAATATGTATTAAAAACATGCAAAAAAAATCACAATGAGCACAATTATAAAGATTTGTTTCCCGTTTACTTCTTTCTATATTCCTTGAAAGAATTATCATAGATTTCATTCAAAAGATTCCAGCGGATTGGTGTGCACCCAGAATAACTGTTGAAATATGCGAAAAATCACAAAGAATAATTATTAAAAACAGTTCCTTTTCAAATACTTTTGTCCATATCTCCAAAGTCGGATATACGGAACGGATGAGCAAAATGTTCAAGGAAGTTCTTTTCCTTGGCCACTTTGAACGGATTAGGGGGCTTTAGTAAATTTGCTGCACCGTATTTGAGTCTGTACCGAATACGATTAGAAGTATAGCAGCAGTTCGGATAAATTGGGAAGAACATGTTGATCAAAGTAATTTTTCCCATTTCTTAAAAAAAAAAACTTAAAAAAGTCATGCTTATATAACTTAAGGGGTAAATAATTTTATGAATTTTGTTTGAACCCTGCGTCGCAATTCATAATGAGTTTTTTTCCACAGACTTCTGTCTGAATTGTTTGAACATGCTAGCGGATTTTCGAAGATTTCCCCGAATAGCAAAATCAGTATTGAAAACTTCGGAAAAAATTCACAATAAGCAAAATTATGAAGACTGTCCTTTCTCACATAATTTTGTTCTGTATTTCTTGAACGAATTGCAGTATTTCAGTAGATTGATTCCACCGGATTTGTCTGCAACCAGAATGTCTCTATTGAAATATGCAAAAAATTCACAATAAGCAAAATTATAAAAACACTTTTTTGAAATACTTTTGTCTTTCTCTCCTGAACTAATTCAATATTGAGTAAATTTGCACCACGGGATTGGATTCGATCTGGATGTATCAAATGGGAAAGCAACAACAATGCATTGGTCTCAGTGATGACACGAACCAAGATAGAGGTGTCTGTAGAAATAGTCTTCACCTTAAATAGCGGAATTAAAACAAGCACAAAATTTACAATGAACAAAATAATGGAGACGGTTCTTTTTTACATACACACTTTCGCATTTATCTCCTGAACGGATAAGCAGATTCTGGTAAAAATGCTACGCCAAATGGGACGCTACTCCAAAAATAAATTTTTTAATTTGCCCTACCAAAAACATCAGAATAACTATTAAAAAATGTAATCCTCAATAGCAAAATACGCATTGAATCCTCTGCAAAATTGGCCTGGAGAACAATTGTGAAAGCAGTTTATATTCTCCATCTTTTGTGTATGTGTGTTGATCGAATTATCGTACTTAATTAAATTATCGCCATCTCACTCCACCACTTCACCTCTTCAGTACCCTTCGTCGTAAAGCTCATGAAAAATTTGGAATATAAGCAGTTCTTTTTTCCAAGCTTTTGGCAATATTTTTTGAAGGACTTAGTATATTTCAGTAAATTCCTCCCAGTCCGTCAACCTGAAGCACATTTACCTTCGATGAACAATAAGAGTTAAAGGAAAATTGACTAAGAGGACAGTCCACTTTCTCCTCCTTTTGTCGGATTAGCGGATATTTCTAAGTTCCACAATCACCCACTTGAACGAGTTCTACCCCCAATAAAATACATCTGTTATTTCCCTGTTATGCAACGAAATTTTGGTGAGAAGCTCCGGATTCAAGCACAGCACACCAAAAACATAAGAAACAAAAAAAACTTTCTTCACCACATTTTGCAATCTGAAATCACTTAGTGACTACACGGTTGTAAATTTTGGCGTAAACCGGGAGTAAATTTAATAAATAAAATACATAGTATAACTCCTATCTATTCCAAAACTTGAATCAAATTTGACCCTTTTCAACTTATAATTTTATTATTTTCAAAAATTGTATTAATTATATCCGCATACAGAATAAAACTATCCAAATACCCTTTTCATATTATACATTTTAGCCCGTTCGGAATATAAAAAATTGCATTGATTGTTGTTATAACATAAAAGGGTAGAATCAATCCTACTATGTTATCAAATCTACACTATCAATGCAAGAAACCCCTTCAACCTGGAAATCTATTGATTTGTAGTCTGTCTGGTTCAGTGAGCAGCGCGCTTGCCTACAAATCACAGGATTGTGAATTCGAACCCGACTGCACTCGTATTACAATTTTTATTTTTTCGATAAATTTGTATAAATTTGCTTATCAATTTTATCCTATTGAAGATTAACATTTTTATCAAGGATACTTATACTTTTAATATAGTTCACTTATACTTTTTATAAAGTCCGTTGGTGTCGTTTTGATAAAGTTTTTATATGGAAATGTATGAATATATTTTTTTATAAAAATTACACCAAAATTTTCAGCCGTGTATGTACACAAAACCAGAAAAAAACCTGAACATTTTCGGAGTTTTTCCGTTTTTTGCGTTATAACTTCGAAACTGTATATTTCGCCTATGCGTTATGCGGTATCGAACCATCACGATCATCCGACCCGTGCTATGTTATGGCTGCGAATCATGAACCCTCACCCAAGCCTCCGAAATGTTGCTAGACCGATTCGAACGAAAAGTCCTTCGGCGAATTTTCGGGGCCGTTCGCGAACGAGATCAATGGCGTATCCGGTACAATCATGAGTTGTATCAATTAGTGTATGATGAGCTGGAAGTATCAAAAATTGTGAAGCTTCAACGTTTGCAATGGGCAGGGCATGTACAACGGAACGGATGGACGATAATCGCATGCCAAAGAAAGTGATGAACGCACAACGAATTGACGGAGCGAGGTTGCGTGGACGACCGTGAGCTCGCTGGGAGAACTCCCACCAGCTGCTCTGCTGGGCTTCCGAAACTGGAGGACAAGGTCACGTAACCGCGACAATTGGAGGTCAACGATTCATGCGACCAAGGCCCGACGTCGGGCTATGGTGCGTTGTGCCACATTGAATGCGGTATCGATACAATTGACATACACATTGTTCTTTTTTGCTATTTTGACACTGTTTCGGAACGAAATTTTGGTGGGAAGCTACGGATTCGGGCTTAGTACCCCAAAAAACATAAGAAACAAAAAAAAATTCTCCACCAAATTTTGCAATGTCATGTACTAGGTTTATCACCTGGTTACTACTATCTTATTAGACAGGATATAGTTGCGAATTATTTTTTAATGTTTTAATTAATGTGAAATAAAGTAAAATAGAAAAGAAGATTAGATACATTCAGTGAGCAGTTTTTGTTTAGGGTCATTTTACCTATTATAATTCGCGAGTTTCGAACACCACAAAAATTGACAAATTTGTCATAGTGACCGTTGAAAACTGAATTAATTTGCAAGAAATGCAATAAGGTAATTCCGTCTAAAAATGTTCGTAACAATCGGTTACCAAAACCAGTTATTTCCTAAGGGAGTATTTAAAAAACAAGAACTTAAATTTATGTGATGAAAATCAACTTTAAATGTTTTAAATTAAATTTGTCTGATATTTATAGAATACCTATATAAAAACGATTATTTTAAAGTTAAGGTCTCAAAATACACGTATGATTTCATGAGTCATTTGCTTACACAAATCTCCCCCCGAAGTAAATTCCTGGGTTCACACTTTTGATGCTCTATAGGAAGAATTAAAAATACTCTAAATTAATACAATAATTGTACTCAAACTAATTATAATAATTACGGCGTAATGCAAACTGCAAACAGTTGCAAAACTCGTTAAATCCACTAGCTGTACAGTTGCAAAATATGTTATATCCAACCACAATATTTTGGTTTCAAAACTCGCCAAATCCATCAAAACAGGTGCAAAATACGTCAGATCCAAACAGGGGCGGCGCATAAGGGCCCGCAGGACCCGCGTGGCGGGGGGCTCACGAGTTTTAGGGGCCCAAAAGCCGCATGAAATATTTTTCGAACCATGAAAACAGCACAACTGCGAAAAATAACACTTCCGACATAGATTTTTTTTTGTAGACAAGAAGAAGTCAAAAGAAATGCTAATTTTATTGTTTCTCTTTCAACAGGTCCCTTAGATAAACAAGTTTAATATTGTCCAAAAATTTTTGAAAGTTCATAAGACAACCGGATCCTCAAATATTCACAAAAAAAAATTGTTTTGCATGGCTGCGCTATTTTCTGTAACGGTAGCCGCGGTTTGTAATCTGACCCACCCTTTTCCTTGCCAATGGCATATGTAGATCCTTCTGCAAATAAACTATCTTAAAACATTTTTGGTGATTGTACCTTTTTTAAACTTTCGGACTAAATTCCAATGCAGTTTGCCTTAAACTGTCAAACACGATCAAAATAGTTTGAGAGTGGTACTAAACTTAGTTGAAACTAGTTAGTACGGCCTGTATAAGTCGTTGAGTACTAAAATATTTTATCTTACTTGCGGTATATACACGGTCAATAGGACTCTGGCGCAGAGGCCACATTTGGTTTGAAAGGAGTCTTGCCAATGAAATTCTGCAATCGTTCTTAAAATTGAAGGATTTAAACTAGAGCAAACTTAAATTTAAAACTGAAACAAGGTTAAGAGTTGAATTAATAACGAGTTGCTCTTTTCAATTGTCTATACAGCGACAATACAGCGTCCGGATCCATTTTTTGGATTCATCGTTATGTCATATTCAAACATTTTCTTCGATTTTGACAGAACAAAATTAAAAAAAAAGGATTAGGATTTACCGTGTGTGTGCGGCATTAGGGTAGATAGGCACGTCTTCAAATCATAGGTTCGCGTGATCGAATCCCATTTTAGGCGCAGGTAATGTACTTTGCTTAAATATATATAACCAACATCTATAGATGTCAATGCTGCGCTGCGTGGGCGTTTTTATTTTAAAAACAAAAAAGAAGATTCACGAAACCATTAATATAATAAACGTTTCAACAGAACGATGTTCTCAATACAGAAAACAAAGAGTGAAAGTAGCTCTTAGCAAAGTTATTTTAAGTACGACGTTCTTAATTTTGGTATGGAAACACTGTAACGTCAAAATCATGTACCAAAAGAGTTGATTGAAAGTCGATTCTCACTTTTTGGTCACAGTCATTTCCCATACAAACTGACAGCTTGTCAGTCAATCAGTTTGCTGACAATCTGTCAACTTGTATGGAAAATGACTGTGACTGATGACTGAAAAGTGTGGATCGTCCTTCAAGAGGATTTTCGATTGATTTCACTCTCCTTTTTGTTTAGGGGGCCCACTCAAGAAGTTGGCGGGAGGGCCCCGAGTGAAGTTGTTCCGCCCCTGAATCCAAAAGTATTTTATTTCGTTTTTTGTTTTCAAAATATATTTTTGTGAAAGTATTTACTAAAATGCTGAAAATGCTAAATTCAAGGAGTTATGTAATAAAATTTGAAATTTACCCTGCACTTCTTCAGCACTCGTTTCAAAAAGGCAATTTGTCGACTTTCGAAGCTAAATTTTAATTCCTTTTGTACAGCGTACCGTGTATTTTTATACCCTTCGCTTATAAGCGTAAAGGGTATATTAACTTTGTCATGAAGTTTGTAACGCATTGAAGGAAGCATCTCCGACCATATAAAATATGTATTTATATGATCAGCGTGACGAGCTGAGTCGATTGGACGATGTCCGTCTGTCCGTCTGTCTGTCTGTCTGTCTGTTGCGACGCGTTTTGCTCGGCCAGTTTAAAAGCTATGGAGCTGAAATTTTGCACACATGCTTCTTTTTGTTGCAGGCAGTTTGTATGTTTGAATCGGTAAAATCCGATAAGGGGGTCGTGGGGCTGCCATACAAACCTACCCCCCAAAATTAGGTTCTTCTTAGAAAAACTTTTTCATTTATGCACAAATTTCAATCAAATTTCACACAAATGTGTTTTCATTGCAGACACATAACATATGTAAAAATCGACCAAATCGGACAATGGGGTCGTGGGGCTGCCATACAAACCTAGTCCCCCAAATTGGGTTCTTCTAAGAAAAACTTTTTTATTTTCTCATCGATTGCAATCAAATTTCGTGCAAATGTGTTTCTAGTGATACCACAAAACATATGTAAAAATGGACCAAATCGGACTATGGGGTCATGGGGCTGTCATACAAACCTAGCTCCCCAAATTAAGTTCTTCTAAAAAGTTTTTTTTTTTATTTATACACCAATTTCAACCAAACTTCACACAAATGTGTTTCTATTGATGACATAAAATATATGTATGAATAGATGGAGTCGGACCATGTGGTCATGGGGCTACCATACAAACCTATCCCCCCAAATAAAATTTTTCTAAGAAAAATGTTCTTATTCGCACACAAATTTCAACCAAACCTCATGGAAATGTATTTTTATTGATGCTACAAAACATACGCAAAAATGAATTAAATCGGACCATTGGGGCATGGAGTTGGCATAAAAACCCAACCCCCAAATTAGGTTTTAAGGTCTTTGAAGAAAAACTTTTTTATTTGTCCACCAATTTCAACCAAATCTCATAGAAATATGTTTTAATTGATGCCACAAACATACATACATGCCCCCCTCCCTTTTGTTTCTTCTAAGAAACCCACGACCTCCGCTTCCCCCAATAAATCTTCACCGCGGCACTAATGTGAGAATTCAAGGAAAAGCATGGAAGCGGGGAGAATTGAACACAAGTCAAAGGAACGCCCGAAAAAACTTTTAGCCCCGAGGGGAGCGAAGGGTATCCAAATTTCGGCCGCGCCCGAAATTAGCCTCGGTCTCGTTTTATATACATACATACATACATATATTTTCAGTGATAATTTTTTTATAGCTTTACTAAGGACTCAATATTTTTATTTAATTCAAATGTGATCGATGAAAACACAATTAGAACAAGCTACTCTCATACAAAAAGGAATTTCGATTTACCGCCACATCCTTTGAGATTTTCAAAATTTTCTCGGTGTTTAAACCTACTCCAGTGTAAGACGGATTTAACAAAAACAAGAATCATATAAATCGGTCCAGCGGTTTTCGAGTTTTTACAAAGAAATCACGTTCCATTTTTATATATACCTATAAGAAGAAGATTACGAATTATTATCGGAAAATCTTGAAGATATTGGTTTTGAAAAATGTCGTGCGTCTCCGTGCGTTCGTCTGTTCGCATGATAACTGCTAAAATAATTAAGCTGGCGCGGCGGTTTGAAATGTTAGTCAGATATTTTTTTTTTATAAACAGTATTGGCCAAATCCGACCAAGAGTTCCCCTACCTCCCATTCAAAAAACCCCTCCGATATTTTAATTCGGCCACAGCTGTCGACAGAACTAGCTATATTCTGTCGACAGCTGTGGCCGAAACGTTGATCCATGTCTAATTGTGATATACCCGTAGAATTGATGGAAAATGGAATAGGTCTAACGCAAGGATGCCCTACCTCCCCTACAAAGCTATACCCAGCCCTATCTTTCTATGGATTGTCACGAAAAACTTCAATTCAATGTCATATGTGCTGTTTGATGTCTTTATAAAATATCAAGAGGGAACCAAATCTGACAAATCTGACGCATCTACAAACGCATCGTTGAAACGTTGCTTAGTTTGGCATCTTATGCTTTCTGAAGGACTTGCTTCGTGCTAGTCCTTATCTTTTTATTCAATAAAAAGACATTTTGAGGTTTTCGCCTTGATTTTTCAGGGAATATATGAAGCCGCAGTAAACAATCGTGTGAAGCTGGCGGGCTGGCAGTTAATATGACCCGATGTTGATTGCTGAAAAGAAGGTTGGAGTTTTCGCTACCGTCGAAGGTTCGATAATTACTTTAGAAATGAAAATGATGTACATACATACATATACACATATGGCCAAAAAAATAAGTACACCCATACGAATATTTCTTATCAGCCTGTAGCCAAGTAGTTATTTGAGTAAATAAAATCATATGGAAAGATTTAAATACTTAATTGGTGAGGAATCAAATAATATGTAAATTAGCATATTTTAATAAATAACAGCTTTCATCTACCTTGAAAAAGTACGAACTGACTAAAATAGGCTGGACAAAATAATAAGTACATGTCAGTTAATTTGATTAAACTGGTTTTAATTAAAATATTATGTTCTGATTTTCAAGAATTTGATTTATTTTATTATTTAAAAGTAAATGATCCATTCTTTTGAAAAAAAAAGGTTTTTATTGGCCCTCTGGTGAAGAATTACTCTTAAGTTCCCATACATCCATATATCCAGTTATTTACTTCCAGGAAATTCCGTATTTGGTCCGTTTTGTGAAAACTTTGATTCTAGTTCATTGATTCAACTCTCGCTAAACATCCTGGATTTAATTTGTTACTAGAGCAACGTGAAAAGCCACTCGATTTGGTTGAAGCGGATCGTTGACCAGTTTGTGAGGTATGGTTAGGGTTAATATCCTGCTGAAAACCCCATTTAAAGTGTATGGGCTCATCAGTAAAATATTCTGGGACTATCAACTAACATTTCTTATATGGAAATTGCCTCATAGTAACGGTTATTAGGTACATTTGAACGAAACCAAACTTTGAAAATTCAGCCAAAGACTAAGTTTTTTCCGACTCCATGGGAAATAGCCAGTTGATGTACCGTATATCATATAATTTTTTCCCTGAATGAAGAATATTACGATAAGTGTAGTTTCCAATCAAATTTATTACGATTTCATAAATAAAACAAAATATTCTGTTAGTTTTCATTGTTCGGTCTGGAACAAGAAGAACTATCCATACAAAATTTTCTTGAACTGTCAACACTTTTTGACATCGCCATGGAAAGTTCTAAACTTTTTACGAAAACTGCTTTACTTCTTGTATTCTCCGGTTAACTTTTCAAATGGATTCTCTATTTTCAATATTTACTCCGAAAATCATCAGTCAAGCCAAGGGAACTTTTCTCACCATAGTGATAATGAGATCGACAGTTATCCTTAAGGCCCTTACATGGACCTATTTGACGCATTTGAGACTGTTTTTATTTAGTTTAATGAATTACACAGTAAATACAATGTTTAGCTGGTTTATTTCGTTAATGAGAGAATAATTTTTCCGCTATTTCAAACTTTCGGACTCTAAACGACTTTTTTCGTACCTACCATGCGTTTTTCGGCCCTTAAGAATTTTTGTTTGTTTTTAATTTAACGCTTGTTGCATACACCAATGAATGAAAAAATAAATCCTTACGGAAAATAGTAAGTTGTTGTAAAAAAAATTTAAAAAGCCGATGGTGTACTTATTATTTTGTCCAAGCTGAAAACCCACTTCAAAGCTAATATCGGGAGGGACTAAGATAATAGGGGGATGCCATTTAGTTTTTCGGTTCCGTTGGCATTGTTGTATCCTAATTGTTGTAATGGCTATCTATTTGGAGTATCAATTTTAAAAAGGGTATGCAAATTTGGCATAAAATAGTACATGAGGGGCGTACTTATTTTTTTGGCCATATGTGTATATAATTGTAATTTAGAATAAAACATTTTATATATCTATATATCTGCAGTAAATTTCCTCAAATAATAGTCAATTACACATTCCACATGTGCTATAGTCAAATGAAACTTCCAGAAAATCTATTGCGTCATTATAGAAAACCTAATTAATGCATTTTCCCATTCATTCGACATGAAAGAAAATATCATCAGCTTTTCATAGAATAAATTGTGAACACTTTTATTTTAGTAGGTGTGCATTTTTTTCCGTCGACCTTACATGGTCATATTTCGCGATTGTATTACTATCCTAAATATCCAGGGCATTTAGATATACGTCGCGTACTATGTAAACACAGAGAAGGTATGTAATTCTTTACTAGTACTCGTATACAGGGTGTCGGGGAAAAATGATTTCTAGTGTAAGATGCATACCCCGATTTAAAAATCCTTTAGCTGCCATGTTGAATTTAAACTTTAAGGCCGGGTTTCTGATAGCTCTTATTCAGTACCTGTCGGCTGGTTAGTATTTTCGCATAGAAAAGACACACACAATATTCATAAAGCTTCTCCATTGTATTGAATGGAATTTTTGTTTATTTTGCATAGTTACGCCATATTTTGCTTGGTTACGCCATAATCTTAGATTGAAAAAATCATTGCGCAGTTTCATCCAACAGCGTAAATAAGCAAAAGATAACATAGCTCTGTAAAATTAACAAAATTCAATTCAATATAATGGAAAGCTTTCTGAAAACTGTGTGTGTCTTCTCTATGCGATAAGACTAACCATTCGATAAGAGTTTTGACAGAATGGCCCTAAGGTTAATACAAAATTCACTTCTTCAGACTACTAAAACATTAATATTCAATAATAAACTATCATACTGAAATAAACTTATCATAGCTAACAAATAATAGTCTAATAGTCAAAAGTATAACCACGTTAAAATCGGATAAACGATTTTACTTTCTATAGACACTTTCCAAGTCCAATTTTTTGTTAATTCCTTTCCAATTCGCTTATGCAAGTTTCCAGACACCCTGTGTATACACCCAACATTAATGGCGTCGACTTTATCAAATTTTCATTCAATTTGCATAGTCAGCATCAGCTAGAGACCGAACAGTCAGAAGAAGTATGTACAGAAATGTAGTGCATAGTGCACTACACCCAACACCTAGTTGAGGAAGGAAAATGTATAAACGAAAATGCACTACATATGAAAGTGTGAGAAAATAGAATTTTATTTCAACCAACTAATAAAGTCGGCGAGAAAATGCAAATGTGATTTTTAACAGGGCTTAGAAGAAAGTTGCAAGATGAGCTAAATCTTGCAACATTCGACCTTGCGAAAATTGGTATGCCCATGATTAAGGATACTCTTTGAAAGCTGAGTAAATATAGGTAGAAATGTTACATAGGGCAAGCTTATGTAAATTAGGCATCCCTCATGGATAAATAATACACATATGCATGGAAAAGTGTTTTTACTTGTTCTAGGAATAATAGCAATTTAAACTTTTACAGAAAGAAACGAGGCCGAGTTCTAATCGTGCGAATAGCACGATGAGTGTATACCCTATACCCATGTACAGACCTAGAAGGCACGCAAAACCCAAAATATTCAATTTCCTATTTTTTGTGGGGGATGGAGGAGTAGATGGGTCGGACCTGAAACATTTTTATTACCTTGTCAAGGCATCCAACGGCTACCTTTTGATACTAATTTGAAGTTTTTCGTTACATTCTATCAAAAGATATGGCTGAATATATCGTTGTAGGGGAAGTAGGGGTAGGGGTAGTTGGACCTATTCCACTTTCCACCAACTCAAAGTATATGTCAGAATGAGACATTGATCAAAATTTCAAGTCGATAGCGATATTCTACCGAAAGTTATGGCCGAATTAAAGTATCAAGGAGGGGTAGTTTGTATGGGAGGTAGGGGAACCCGTGGTCCGATTTGGCCTATTTTCAATACCGTCCAAGATTTTAGCAAAACAAACATTTCAAAATTTCAAAACGCTAGCTTCATTATTTCGGGAGTTATCGTGCTAAAAGACAGACAGACAGACAGAGAGACAGACAGACATGGCCTATTCGTTTCAGGCACCGACCCTGATCATTTATATATATACTTGGCCATACCTCCGGTGGCTCCTTTGAGGTGTTACATAATATCGGCGTAACAAAAACAATATACCCTATACCATCTTATGGGTATAGGGTATAAATATCAAATAAAATTAAGTTTGCTGACGATCTCCTGTTTTGAAGGAAAACAAGACATATTTCTTTCTTTAGCAGTGTATTGAATAGCTGCATATATTACACTTGATCTCTCTTCAAACATTGCACCCTAGGAGTTAAAGTTACAACAGCTGGGTCGTCACATTATGGAGGTGACGAAGAGGGGAAATTTTCGTTTTCCGGAAATATCTGGTAACTATTAGTTCGATCGCAAAATGTCCAAAGAACGAAATTAACTATGTACATTTAATTTACAATGATATATAGTACTCCAGAATTAAACTTGGAAAATTATACCCTAGACCCAAAAGTATTATGTGGAATTTACATTTTTATATATTTACATTTCGCACTGTAACTTTTATAGAGTAAAGGTAGAGCGAAAAGAAGTGGTGCTGATGATGCCAAATGTATTTAATTTAAACCAAAAATAAGCATGCTCCCAAGAATACCCCCACACTCCAATTAGCATTTCTCAAGAAGGCATGCCTGTAACTATCCTCTAAATTACGCCAGGGTAATAAAATTTGGTTGAGTGCTAAGGTCAAGGTTTAGCTTAAATTTGTTTCATGTTTATGCATAATACATGTATTTTGTTCATATTGTGTTCTGTCAAAATTTTGAGATCTATACATGTCAAACAAAAATACTATAAAACCAACATGCAGAAGCAACTTCTGTCAACTTTGCAGATTCTATAGATCGAAGTACCGTTTTGAAATTATTGCTTTAAATTTCACTGAAAAAAAAATCAATTTTGAAATTTTTCTGAAGTTTGAATATCGATGGTTAAGCGCACAAATGTGCATTTTTTATGAAAATGAGTTAATTTCATTTTCTAGTTCATCAACCCTGTATCTACTTTTCTGCGCAAATCTTTTAAGTACTTATCTATTAGAAACGCCACAAAGCTGAATGCACTTTTGTGTTAAGTGCATAGAAATGAATTTTGTGTGCACCAAATGTGTTAATCGCACTTACACCAACTTCGCACTTAAGGAAATATTAAATGTTTGTGCACACATGTGATAAGTGCATACCTTCCGCATTTCCGCTCCCCTCGGGCTAAAAGTTTTTTCGGACGTTTCACAACTTGTGTTTAATCCCCCCCCCCATTCTTTTCCTTCCGTCTTCACAAAAGTTCCGTTGCGTCGACAAAACAATATTTGTGTGGGGTTTGGTTGGAATAAGTGGGCAAAAAAAATATTTACTCCGAAAATTTTATTGGGGGATGCGGGTTTAGGTTGGGTTTGTATGGCAGCCCCATGACCCCATTGTCCGATTTTACCGATTCAAACATACAAACTGCCTGCAGCAAAAAGAAGCATTTGTGCAAAATTTCAGCCTCACAGCTTTTAAATTAGCCGAGTAAATCGCGTCGCAACAGAAGACAGACGGACAGGCACACAGACGGACATCGCCCAATCGACTCCCCAAGTCATGCTGATCATATATGTATACTTTTTATATGGTCAAAGATGCTTCCTTCAATGCGTTACAAACTTCATGAGAAAGTTAATATAGTCTTTCAGTCTATGAGCGAAGGGTATAATAAGTAGGTCGTCCGGTCCAGTGCTATTATATTTTTCGCAGCTGTGCTTCTGAAAGGTCTCAATTGTACAGTGCAGCAGGTCATGCCTGTCTAGGGAAGACAAAGCCTGTCGTCCAATACAAGCGTTGTATTGGGCGACAGGTTTTACGCTACGCTACGCTCCAATACGCCTTTAGTCTGCGCGCGGCGTTAGTACTTAGGGAGATGGGTCGTTTCTTCGATATTACGCTATGCTGGATATCGGGTCATAGTGGCTTCGAAGGCAATCGACGCGCAGACGACTTGGCGCAAAATGCGTTAGCTGGTAGCGTTGAAAGCGATCGTTGCAGCATGAAAACACCATCTGCGGCTTGTGTAATGGTAATAAAAACCGCTGTAGAACGCAGGACCAATGCAAGATGGACCTATGCTTGCACTTGCGATACGACGAGGATGATATGGCCAACGCTAGATATTGGTCGATCAACCATATTACTGTCTTTGGACAGAAATCATATTCGTAATGTGGTGGGGGTTATAACGGGGAATTGTCCTATTGGAAATCTTGCCAGAAGACTTCGAATTCTTCACAATGACTTCTGTAGAAGCAGTGATGACGAAGAGGAGGAAGAGAACGTACAACACTTACTTTGTCACTGTCCTGCTTTGGCCGAGAAATGAAGCCGTTATATTGGTTCCAGGTATTTTTATGATACGGACGGCGTTCGTGATGTGAGCCCAATACTGCTCAACAAATTCATTTTTAGCAGCTTAAGATGTTATTATAGATTCGAATTCTACAGAGTAATCACAACGGACCAAGTTTGGGTCTAAGTGCGCTGGGTGTAGGTAAACCTGACCTTCACCTAACCTAACCTAACGCTTGTGCCACACCTAAATCATAAAAATGTGCTAAAGGTAAGCACTAAGAAGTGAACTTAGTGCAGCTAGGATGGATAAAAGTAATAAAAACCTACTTAGTATGCGCTCAGACTATCTGGTTAGAACTTTACGTTTTGACACCACATTTGACTCAGTGACCTGGTCGAGGGAGGAGTGGACTGACATAGGTTCAGAGCACTCCACCCCAGTACCATAATATTTTACATGGACGGCTCAAAGACTGATACAGATTCTGGTGCAGGAGTTAGCGGCCCAGGTATTAGTCTTTCTATTCTAATGGGATTTCGACCGACCGTGTTTCAAGGAGAAGTACACGCATTGAGGTGCGCGCAAGAAAATGTCTTGAAAGAGGCTACACAAACAAGAAAACAGTAATATTTACTGACAGCCAAGCGCTGACGAGCTTTACTGTCACATCGAAGCTCGTGTGGGTTTGTCAGGAAATCCTCCAACACAGCGCCCGCTCTAGGACTTACGGCACCCCGGGCAAGAGGACAAATTGCCGCCCCTTACCTAGTCTACCAAACAGATTGATAGTAGATATCCATACTATCCATACCAAACTAGAAGGCTGTTGTAGAAACGGTTCTAGGATTTTTTTTTAAAGAACACAGAAATTCATGGTCACATTGGGATTCAAACCACCGTTCAACTATCATTCATACTCTTAAGCAGAGTTCACCACAGTTCAGCAAGGCCTTAAAGAGTTTGTTTGGTATTTCAAAATTTTAAAGCTTGATGTAAGGAATCGAAAATAAGTGTAAAATTTTGTTTTGCACTAAAGCGGCCAATACATTTTTAGAAAGCTCTGCTCTCAAAAATGTTGGGACAACAAATGGTGCTCACTTTCATTACTAACCTCCTACAGCTTTCCATATATTCCTTAAAAACTACTATTGGCCGGATTGCTCCAGGCTTTTCAATGTGCATGGCTTATTTTCATAAATACGTCATCTCGAAATTTTTTAAAGAGAATAAGGTCAGAGCTATATTTAAATCGGTGAAACTTGGCCAAATTCCGATATTGGCATGTCCGAACATAAATTAGGGAGCTCTTGCAATGTGTTCTGTCTGCTGTGGTTCAATCCCTCATCTTGCTAAAATCCAAACCAACTTGTTCGTAGTTTGCCCTCCAATGCTAGATGAATCAATGCAATCGGAACCAACTGAAGTAATCCATTCGCGCGAAAATTTGTCGAATTAAAGTTAAATTATGCTGCGAAATGTCGATGGAAATTATGAAAAATAACTTCCAAAAAAATATTTAATGAAAATAATGTCTTTGTGGATAACATTTCCCAAAGGAGTGTCTGTTTTAAACGCCATAATGTGCTCAGCGTTTTTTCGATTCCCTATTTCTCATTTGATATGAATTTCTTCGGGAGTTATTTATTTTGTGGATTTGTTCTCCACTTACTCAACAGGCTAAACAAAAACATTAGATCTCATCTCCTCCGTGTATCAAAAAGTATATAAATGAAACAATAAAATTTCGTGCTATAATTTCGTCCTCCGAAAATTAGGCAAAAATTAGGTATCATGCAAGATTCTTAATTATGGTGAAATAAGAGGAACTTAATGTTCAATCGAAGGACGAAATTAGCACATATGAGTAATCCTCCAATTAGTATGTTTTTTTTTCTTTTTTTTTAAAGTATAACTTAACCCTTATCCAGGCGCGCCTCATTTCGTAACGGGCGCGCGACAGTAATTTACCGCCTTCGTCTTTCCCCGCCATTTGCACTCAACCGCACAATTTACATTTTTTTTCATTATGGTAAATCGAAAGAAGATCATGTCCCAAATAAGTAATCATCATAAAAAACTATTATCTGCTGAAAAATAAAAACAAATTCTGCAGTTTTAGTAAAGCACGTCACTTCAGTGATATCACACAGAGCACACACACTTTAAACACAATTATCTTTCAAAATGTACCGTCTGCGAACGTTTGATGACCGCTGCGAAGGTATGGAAGCTGAATTTTACCCAAAATTTTATTATATCGCATATGAGCATGACTTAAGAATACATACCTCTTCCATCATCCCATTCCGGCCAACGATTAAAAAGGAATGCGATCAGGGTCGTAAATTACCCACATGCGCCCAAAGAAGGTTAATCAGCATATAAATGAGCGAGTAGTCCCACTTTGCTTTTCGAAAATAGGGCGGATGCTAGCATTACAGACGTAAAATTTTGCGCTGCTCTTACTTAACAGTTTAGGATTCTAAATGCAGCACTTCGTATCAATTGTGGGCTCTTTATAGCCTCACAAGCATCTTCTAAACACAACTTTAACCTTAATAAACACGTTTTTACCCTTAGTCTTTATTTTATTTCGCCCCTTTTTATTTCATTTGTAGAAAGGAAACCGCAGACCTTTCCACTAAATCGAGGTTGGCATTTATTTTTTTCTATCGGCTTTTTATCTTTTTTTATTCGAGTGCTGCTAAACTCCGCTCCTAAAACTTGGCGCCCCGGGCGACCGCCCGGCTTGCCCCCCCCCCCCTTAGAGCGGGCGCTGTCCAACAGGTACAGGTTCTGGGTACTTGGGCATTCGGGTGTCGAAGGTAATGAGCTGGCCGACGAGCTTACAAGGAGAGCATTCCCTCTTTGGCCCAGAACCCTACTGTGGGATACCACTCTGTACATACAGAAATGTAATAAGTGAGTGGGGAAAAAGCCAAAGCCACCTCACACTGGGAAACGCTTCCAGAGCAAAACTTTTCGTTGCCAACTACTCACCTAAACGTACCCTTTGTCTAATGAACGTGAACAAAAACAGGGTTAGGATAATTTGCGGACTCCTCACGGGGCACCGAACGGCCATTTAAAGACCATGCGCATTGTTACCGACGCGAGCTGTCGCTTTTGCGAGGCTGACCACGAAACGGCTGCGCACATTCTTTGTGATTGTGAGCGGCTAGCAATGCGCTGGTTTCCTTTAGAGGAGGATATCGCTTTTTTGGACCAGAACCCTTGAGCCAGCTTAATCGATTTATCGAAAGAAGGGCAATGGCACAATAGATCAACGGTCGCGGTGCCTAGGGGCTAGGGCTACCCTATAGCAACAGCCTATACCAAATCTAATCTCTAATCTAATCTAGTATACTGAAAGGTAGCCTGTAACAAATTTTCATTGTCTATGGCTACAAATAGAATGCTTAAAGTCAGGATACACCTTGTAATCTGCTACGTTACATCGGCTATATAGAAGGAAGGGAAGCCCCCAGGATCACAGCCTTTTCTCGATTAAATTTTAATGTTCGTACCATAGATAGGTAGTGCACACATACCTACATATTCTGAAAAAAAAAAAATACAAAATCCCATCTAGACGCATTACTCTTTCTTTTCTGATCAGGTTTTTCTTACAATATCTGACCTTCAAATCGACAACATAACAATCGGTTTTCGTTGCGTAAGAAAATTTATGGATCTCATTCAATTTAATTTAAGAGGCTTTTTGATCCAGCGTGACCGAAACGAACCACAGTCGCAGACAAAAATTGACTTCTCATGAAGAAAGAATGTAACGCCGGAACAAAGAAACAAGTTCGCTCAACGATGAGTCTGACTAACTAAATAAATAAATGTATATAAAATTCTCATGATGCAGCAAAAGCCAATAAATGTGATGAACGACTGGTTTGCGTCGCGCAGCCACCATCATCATCGCATCCAGGCATCTTCAAGACTTCAAGAGTTTACCGAACTTATGGAATGGTTCGCTTCGATAAATTGGTCTGCTTGCAGAGGAAGTCTGTATATGTCCCATGTCTAACACATATCTCAACACATCGCGCCGCGACATGCATATTTACTCTATAATCAAATATATTTCGGTCGACGATCGATCGTGGGGGAGGAATTTAGTTAATTTGATTGAAATGGGCCGTTTTGGATAAAGCTATTGAGCATATCTGTCAGTCGAATAAAGATCGATGCCGTTGATAAATGGAAGACATCGACAAGTGCATTTTCTTCCCATGGATCAATAAATTCCGGTTGGTTTTGAATGACGGCAACAAGACGACTCTTGAGATGAGTTGACGTCGCATATCATCAGCCCAAACACTTTCCAGACTAGCTAAGTTAGAGCTGAGCTTTATTACTTTTCTTGTACAAGAAGAATCAATGTCTTCTTCTTGTGTCTGAAAATCAGTGCTGCGTTGCTAAGTTGCCGGCGACAACGGCAGCGACCGGAGGCAGCTGCGCACGAGATATACGATCTCATTCAGATGAATTTTTTTCCTGAGAAATCATCCCCAGACGATGAGCCAATTAAACGAGAATATTATAACAAACAAGCAAAGATCTTTAAATCGGTTGCTTACCGAAAAAAAAAATTGTCTCTTTTTGCAGTTTGTTTTTCTGCATAATATGCTTTTTCGTCTTGGACAAGTAAGTGCTTGCAGACGGTAGTGATATACATTATATTCAGAAAGAACTAAGATATTCATATTATTCGTTTGTTATTTGTTGTGATAATCGTTTCAGACTAAAGCATCTATTTGAAATATTTTTTTGCAAATGTTAAACAATATGATCTCTGCTGAAAAGAGCAGATGACAGTGGATGACCTCTTCTAGCAGCCCCATGTGTAAAGATGACATGGAAAACTCCCATGAAATTACGTGAACGTGGCGGGGTGTCATTATACACAGAGAAAAAGTGCTTGGACCTGAAATTTGAGTGGTCACTTACTTTTCTAACATTCTCCCAACAGACAAATTTAGAGCTGATCTCACATGCAGAACAATAAGCAGCATGACGATGATGATGATGAATTTTTGGTGTCATTGTTCGATAGATGGCTGACTGGTTACCCGCTCGCGGTAGATGTTTTTGTTACATCAATTTCCTCTGGAATATTCACAAAGATATGATTATGCCACTCTTGTGTTTTGTATGTTTTTTTTTTTGATATACATGTTCGACACCATCCCGCAACCATCATCATCATCAACGCGGTGAACCTCGCTCCTCCTCAAGCAAACACATCTAATTTTTTGGTCAAAGAACCTTTCAACAACCAACAAGCGATATGTATGAGACGACGATCGCGTTCTGCTATTTTTTGTGTTATGGTTGATTTCTGATCTCTGGCACTCCGGGCTCTGGCAATAGAACATCTGCCGGTGAAGTACTCGTACGCGCACCTCTATATACATCACCATCACACGATGATGATGGTCAATTACAGAAAAAGATAATTTTTTTTTCGCTTCTTTTTTAAAGTTTTTACACAACTATTGTTCGGTGTAGGTTCAAAACGTGTTGTTGTTGTTGGCTAACAATAAGCAGGCGCAATACTTGGAATTGAGGTAATTTTTAAATGAGTGTAGATTATCATGGGTCGGTGAGCCAGGGCTGAAAACCTATAGTTTTTGGGCTCAGTGAACCTGGAAAAGTTCAAAGTTTCCCCACAATTACGATGGGCATGAAATATAGGCAGGCAGTGAATGGATGGAAAAAAAGAAATGGCTTTTCCAAATTGTCTATTCAATTCAATGTCATTGTTCAAAACTAATGAATGGACACGATGTTGATGGGTGTTGAACGAATAGCAAATGAAGCAAGACGCCCTCTGGGAATTTAAATGAATGACTCGGAAAAGGAGAAGAATGTTGAGTTGATTATAAATAATTTGGCAATTGATTTCATAAAATTCCAAAATATGGGAGCGGATGTTTTTCCTTCCATTGTAATGCGTGCATTGAAATGCAATTTAAAAGTTGATAACATTGAAATTTGGGTAAATTTGTGTATGAAGTCGATAGAGAGAGAAAGAGGCCAATCAATTGAAAAGGTCTGGGTCGTCAGTGAAGATGAAAACAAATTGAGTGCAAATTGAAAGTAAAGTCCTCGCAACTTATGTCATAGTACCTCCAGGGCCGGATTTCCCATATGGGCAACCTGGGCAACTGCCCGGGGCGGCAAATTTTGAGGGGCGGCATATAATTAAATGTTCATATACCTTCCATTGATTTTAAGTTCTCTGACACATTTATTTTGAAATCTGACGTTGCCGTTTACAATCTATCTTCTATATATATAAAAGAAAGTCGTGTTAGTTACACCATTTATAACTCGAGAACGGCTGGACAGATTTTCATGATTTTGGGTTTGTTGGATTAGACTCTGGCCAGAATAGCATAATAACTATTGAAACATGTAAAATTTTCACAATGAGCTGAAATTTACAATGGGTTCTTTTTCACATATTTCTGTATGTATTTCTTTAACATATGAGCGGATTTCAGTAAATTTCTTCCGCACGATAGGTCTGTACCCAAAGTAACAGGACAACCATCGGGACATATGAAAAATTCACAATGGGACACAATTATGAAGACAATTATTTTTCTTATACTTCTTTCTGTCTTTCTTGAACGAATTACAGGATTTCAGTAACATATGGGTCTACACAAGGCTCCGACCGGAATAGCTATACTGCTATTGAAGTAAACAGAAAATTCACAACGAGCAAAAATTCACAATGAGTTTTTTTATATTTCTTGAACTTCTTAGCGGATTTTCCCTGAATGTCAAAATAATATTGAAACATGCAAAAAAATCACAATGAGCGAAATGATAAAGATTTGTTTTCCGTGTATTTCTTTCTGTATTCCTTGAAAGAATTACTAGATTTCAGTCAAAAGATTCCAGCAGATTGGTGTACACCCAGAATAACTGTTGAAAAATCACAAAGAATAATTATTAAAAACAGTTCCTTTTCAAATACTTTTGTGTATATGTATCTCCAAACTCGGATGTACGGAACGGATGAGCAAAATTTTGAAGGAAGCTCTTTTCCTCTTTGAACGGATTAGAATTTGCCTTATTTGAGTCTGTACCGAATACGATTAGAAGTATAGACAGTTCGGATAAATTGGGAAGAACATATTGATCAAAGTAATTTTTCTCATTTCTTAAAAAGAAACTAAGTCATGCTACTATAGGAACCGTGGTCGTTAAGAGTTTAATAATTTTATGATTTTTGTTTGAACCCTGAATCGCAATTCATAATAAGTTCTTTTCCACAGACATCTGTCTGAATTGCTTGAACATGCTAGCGGATTTTCGAAGATTTTCCCGAATGGCGAAATAAGTATTGAAAACTTCGGAAAAAATTCACAATAAGTAAAATTATGAAGACTGTCCTTTTCCACATAATTTTGTTCTGTATTTCTTGAAGGAATTGCAGTATTTCAGTAAATTGATTCCACCGCATTTGTCTGCAACCAGAATGTCTCTATTGAAATATGGAAAACATTCACAATAAGCAAAATTATAAAAACACTTTTTTAAAGACTTTTGTCTATATATCCTGAACTAATTCAATATTGAGTAAATTTGCGTCACGGGATTGGATTCCATCTGGATGTATCAAATGGGAAAGCAACAACAACGCATTGGTCTCAGTGAAGACACGACCCAAGATAGAGGTGTCTGCAGAAATAGACTTCACCCCAAATAGCGGAATTAAAACAAGCACAAAATTCACAATGAACAAAACTATGGAGACGGTTCTTTTTTACACACTTTCGCATTTATCTCCTGAACGGACGGTAAAAATGCTATGCCAAATGGGACTTTACTCCAAAAATAGATTTGTAAATTTACCCTATCGAATGGGCTCTAGCCGAAAACATCGGAATAACTATTGTAAATGTAACGCTCAAAAGCAAAATACGCATTGAATCCTCTGCAAAATTGGCCTGGAGAAACAATTGTGAAAGCAGTTTATTATCTCCATCTTTTGTGTATGTGTGTTGATCAAATTATCGTAGTTAATTAAATTATCGACATCTCCCTCCACCACTTCACCCCTTCAGTACCCTTCGTCGTAAAGCTATTGAAAAATTTGAAATCCATATTAGCAGTTCTTTTTTCTAAGCTTTTGGCTATATTTTTTGAAGGACTTAGTATATTTCATTAAACTCCTCCCCGTCCGTCAACCTGAAGCACTTTCACCTTCGATGAGCAATAAGAGTTAAAGGAAAATTGACTAAGAGAACAGTCCACTTTCTCCTCCTTTTGTCAGATTAGCGGATATGTGTAAGTTCGACAACCAACCACCTGAACGAGATCTACCCTCAATAGGAGATACATCTAGAAAAGTGCCCAGGAGTAAAGTTATTAATGCAACTTATCTTCTCCAAATTTTTGTCTATACCTCCCGAACTCTGTAGTGCATTTCACAAGATTAAATTTAGTATTTCAATTTTATTCGATTTGAAAGGGAACGCACTGAAGGGAGCTCTCACAGCTTGTATTTAAATAAAATGAGTGCTGGGCAATTCCGTAAGCTACAACCCGAGAACGGTTCGAAAATGTTTCTCGGCCATTTTATGATAAATCATTAGATATTTTCCACGATGAAATGACCGGAGAATCGAAAAATAATAGATAAAATATGGTCGAGAAAAATTATGGAACCGTTTTCGCGATTACGGAATTCCCCATAGCATTTTCCAAATATTCGACGACAGTTAATATGCATTTTCATTGAGATAATCGCAGCGGACAAAAATTTCATTCTCTTTCCGTCCGCAGTCTATCAAGGCCTTTAACAGTGAATTCAGAAGATTGCGGAAGCTAATTGATTTTTGGTAACTCTCTCTTTCTTTTTGAGGCTAGTACCTATAGGCCGAGTTTAGACTTTAGACTTAGTTATGGTCACATAAATCGGGAAAATTGATTTTAGGGTTCTAGCAAAGCAGTGAGTACGTGAGTACGTCGTCGGCTCGTCGAACGAGGTTGTTGATCTTAGTCGGTAAAACATCTGGAATAAGCGAACATACACTCCCAATCAATAGGATAGTTCCACTTGAAAAATGACTGTATTTCGGAAAGTGATAACGGTATTTTCTTCAAAATTGGTGACAATGTTTACAGAAGCCTACTTAATCTTTTAATAACAGACGGTCTCAGATCCGGAGTCCGGTTAGGATTTTATTACGAGAATTCTTAAAAACAGCACAAAAGTGAAAGTCATTAGGATAGTTCCACAGGAAATAAAACCCAAAATATCGGTAAAAAAGACAATTTTACTTTGAAAAATGTTGCGAATAATAAGTTGAACTTCCGTTAAGTGCTATTAGCTAAACAATTTTATCCGGGATATAATTGTGTAGGTTTTAAAGGTAGTTTAGATTAATTTCTTCTCAAGTTCCCCTAATCGCTCACAGAAGCTCATCAGTGTTGTTAAATTGTCGTGTACCGGTACAGATCTTCCTTGTCAGGTATTCTCAAACCTTTTTGATGATATTTAGATCTAGTGAGAATAGTGGTTATTCCGTAACGTTGATGAATTGGACTTGAAACCAATCTTTTTTCAGCCTTGCTTCTTGAATGGGGCTATTATCTTGCTAAAATCTTAAAGGAGTTGCATGGAAAATGTCGATAATCTTAGGCATTACATTAGTTAGAATATTTGTGTAAGTCTGGGTGCTTTGTAAATACCCCTGATTTTCATAAGCTCAATAGTTCCATGCCAAAATATTCAACCCCAGTGTAGAAATTGTCTGGATTGGACAAACGAGTGGCAGCGCGTTAATTTCACTAAGGAAAAGAAATTAATCTCGTCGATTCAGATGGATTTAGCTACTATTTTCACGATTTGAGCAAGAAGGAATTAATTTTGTAGACACATCATTCACTAGTAAGACGTTTCGAGGTATGGGGTTGACTATCTCGGCGTGAAACTCTTAAGCTGTGGAAGTTATGGGTATTCCGAATGTCCAGGCTTACAAAAATATTCCTACTAATGTAATGCCTAAAATTAACGAAATTTTAAATGCAACCCCTTTTAAATTTTAAGAAGATAATGCCCTTATTCGTATAACAAGGTTGATTAAAGATTGGTTTCGAGACCAGTCCATCAAGGTTATGGAAAGACCGCCATACTTTCTAGATCTAAATATCATCAAAAATCTTTGCGGAGGGATGACAAGGAAGATCTATACTAGTAGACGACAGTTTAACAACACCGAAGAGCTTCTGTAAGCCATTAGGGGAACTTAGGGGCGAAATCAATCAATCAATCCTGGATAAATATTTTTAGCTAATATCACTTAACGGAAGTTCAACTTATTATTAGAAACATTTTTCAAAGTAAAATTATCTTTTTTACCGTTATTTTGTGTATTATTTCCTGTGGAACTATCCTAATGACTTTCACTTTTGTGCTGTTTTTAATAATTCTCGTAATAAAATCCTAACGGGACTCTGGATCTGAGCCGCGTGTTATCCAAAAAACCAATAGGCTACTGAAAACATTGTCACCAAGTTTGAAGAAAATACCGTTATCACTTTCCGAAATACAACCATTTCTCAAGTGGAACTATCCTATTGATTGGGAGTGTAAATATATTTCGAAAATTTCACCTTGTCTTCGACAAAAGGAACTTGTATTTGAACGTTCGGATTCTCATTTTTTCCCGGTATTAACCAATTTATAAAAATAAAATCAATTTTAAGGGCGGGATTGCCAGATTAAAGAAAGAAGACAAGGTAACGCGAGCGACCCATTCGTTGATGTTTTTAAAAATTTGGGAAGGGGTCGTGGAGTCAAAAAAGTAATAACATAGTATCATCACATGCTAGCATGGAAAACGCTATATACATAAAAATTATTCCGCCCAAAACATATAATTTTTATACTAACTTGGATTCAGGAATCAGACGTTTTTACAGCCAGGAACCAACATATTGTGAAAAATGTTTTGCTGATACTGCATTCTTCGCATAAGCTGCATAAAAATTTTAACATCACATATGTACATTACGTACTCGTTAAACTATCCATGTAAAACGACTGTTTTACTTCCAGGCCTAGTAACTGAGGGCGGCAATTTGGCTACTGCCCAGGAGCGCTGTAGAGGGTAAACCCGGCCCTGAGTACCTCTCTGTATTCAGGACCAGATTTAGCTTCTATGGCGCCTCTGGGTAGTAGACCGCCACCACCTCCACCACTGGTTAAGCTAGGAATTTCAATATTCGCATAATGGTAACCAAAACGTTAGCGGGAGTTTGTGATATGTAAATTTCACATTTGTAGCTAGAGGGGTGTCTGGGTCAGGATTCCTCCCGAAACTGTTTTAAATATCACCATTAAGGTTGATAGTTTATTTGCAGAGCGACCTAAAAAAACAGCTTGCGTACAAGTCCGCAACTCAGTGGGACATTTTCATGTTTTTCGTGACGATTTGCTTTTCGAATTTGACTCTTTTTGGGTCATTCAACAAAAGTTGAACGAAAGTTGAACGTGAGTTGAACCTAAGTTGAAAGTTACACTTTTTGGGTCGTTCAACAAAAGTTGAACGAAAGTTGAACGTGAGTTGAACCTAAGTTGAAAGTTACACTTTTTGGGTCGTTCAACAAAAGTTGAACGAAATTTGAACCTGAGTTGAACCTAAGTTGAAAGTTACACTTTTTGGGTCGTTCAACAAAAGTTGAACGAAAGTTGAACGTGAGTTGAAAGTTACACTTTTTGGGTCGTTCAACAAAAGTTGAACGAAAGTTGAACGTGAGTTGAACCTTAGTTGAAAGTTACACTTTGAAAGTTGAACGTGAGTTGAACCTAAGTTAAAAGTTACACTTTTTGGGTCGTTCAACAAAAGTTGAACGAAAGTTGAACGTGAGTTGAACCTAAGTTGAAAGTTACACTTTTTGGGTCGTTCAACAAAAGTTGAACGAAAGTCGAACGTGAGTTGAACCTGAGTTGAAAGTTGAATTCAAGTTGAATTCGAGTTGAATTCGAGCTGAATTCAAGTTGAACCCAAGTTGAACCCAAGTTGAACTCAAGTTGAACGTAAATTGAACCCAAGCCCAACCTCTGTTGAACCTTGAATGGCACCCAAAACTCACACGTAACGCTTTTTCGTTATGATTTTCGTGACGCTTTTCGAATTCATGTGCCACAGTCAAGACATAAAAATGTTAAAATCATTAAAATTCCATTCCAATGACGACAACATGAAAACTGAAATGATGCACACTGAATCCATTTGGCTGCAAACTTAAATGCATTGAAGTTTTGAGATTGTGTTTTCTTCATTTTCGATGGTTTTATATGAACGAATAACTCCTCTAAAAAATTTGTTATTCGCGTCAAGCCAGAATTTTTCTGTTCTGATTTTCGCCGGAAAATACAATACATTTTACGATAGCTTACGGCAAACTTTTAAGGGAACATCTCATACGGGGCTATTGAATGAAACAAGTTCTACATTTTGCTGATTTCAAATATTTTAAATATGATTTTTTTCCAGTGAAATTTTCCCTTTTTTTCTTAAAGAAAACGATCTAGATTTTTTACGGTTTCGGTTGCCTGTTCTATGGTCAATCTATTCTAAACCGTGGACCCGTTTAGTACAAAAATATGTTGTTTAAAAAAAAAACAGACCCAGGCTAATTTCGGGTGCGGCCGAAATTTGAATACCCGTCACATTAGAATGAAACTTAAGCTTCTTTTGTGTTAAAAATTTCTACCGCAGCCCTATGACGTGTTCCGATTCCATCTGTTCCTGGATGCGTTGGGGTAGTCTAAAACTATAACAAAAGTGGTGTTAATACCCCAATCCGGTGTTCCATGGAGTCCGCCCTCGACTGGTGTCTATTTCATTTCAAAAGATCAGTGTTTAATTATTACCCCAGAAGGGAAATATTTTATTATTCGAAAAAATCATTAATTGCTTTCTGGTTGATTTTTTTCAAAAACCGTAATTGGGAGTTTCTAAATTTCCTTTTTGGAGTAACAAATGGTGCGTTCACTCACTCAACCGTTTATAGGCTACTTCGAGTCAACGTTACATTGCATATACAGGAGTGTGTATATAATGTGGCAACAAGCACTACGTATATATTTCCTGGACCACGACGAGATTCGATCTCCGGACCTCTAGAATACCAGCATCGTTAAGTGCGAATCAACCAAGTGAACCACAGAGCGTCCTCGCCGAACAATTGCACTGATATGCATTGCATTTTTGGAAATGCTCATCTCGGAAATTAATTAGAATTTCTATATTATTCAACAGTTGGAAATTATATATTCCAAATACACCACTTGGTGATTGACCACATAAACCCCACAAAGAGGATAACATTTTTCAATGAAAACACACCAACTAATGTTAAAATGTTACTTATTCAAGCATGGTGAATTTTTACACCGTCTTTTTTTTACTGTGCAGGAACACACTTGGATGTATTTTGGTTAAGATTCAAAAAGAAAAAATATTTTCTTACAAGAATTAATATTTGGGGTTGGTTTGTATGACAGCCCTGTGACGTAATGTTCCGATTCCATCTATTCCTAGATATGTTTTGAGGCTTTACTAGGAACACATTTAGATGAAGTTTGGTTACGGTCGGATAAAAAAGAAAAAAGTTTTTCTTAGAAGAACTTATTTTTCAGAGGTTGGTTTGTATGGCCGCCCTATGACGTAATGATCCGATTCCATCGGTTCCTAGATATGTTTTGAGGCTTTACTAGGAACACACTTGGTTAAGATTGGTACATAAAGAAAAAAGTTTTTCTTAGAAAAACCTAATTTTCAGGGGCAGCCCCATGACCCCATGGTCCGATTCCATTCGTTCCGACATATATACAGCGTACACTAAAAAGAAACTTGTATACCAAATCTCAGCCCGATAGCTTCAAAACTGAGGGACTAGTTTGCGTTGCAACAGACGGACAGACAGACAGACGGACATCGCTCAATCGATTTCTCTCGTCACACTGATCAATAATATATATACTTTACGTAGTCGGAGGTAATTTTTGAATAACTCAATCGAACGATTTTTTAGAAAAATTTCTTTTGAGCCAATAATGCAATTTTCATTGAAATATTCTGTCCATTGACAATAGTGAAATTTTATACAGAAATTTGTTTTCAATATTTACAATAAGATCAGTGGCTGACGTCGATGCCCTTTTCTTGACCACGTGCCCAGTGATGTCAGACTCAAACCATGGCCCGGTCCAAATATCATTGTATTCAGGTTGAAGCAAGATGCAGGATAACAATCTCAAAAAAAAAAAATTAAAAAATCAGTCACTACAACCAGATTCACTAACGACCTCTGCATTATATACTGTAGAAACGCCATATTTTGAAAATATTTTTCAAACAAATTTAGCAAGTTTAGACAGTAAATCATCAATGGTTGATCAATCAGTAATCATACTTTGTGAATTAATTTCCGCTAAATTTTGGACAGTTGATCAGAATATTGTAGCACCGGTCATTTAATATTATGTTATGTAGTCCAAAAGCACCTTGCCAGTCAAAATTATTAGGCTGACATACCTAAATGAAGTTCGGATAGAAAATAGGTAAAAATTTGTTTCTGAATGGTGTGAAACAAACGCATACACTAGTAAAGCTTAAGCTAATAAGCTTAAGGGAAACAAAAAAATGGTAATGTTTACGAAACTCCACATCCAGGTTATTTTCTCACCAAATACAAATTTTCGGAGTCATTAAAATGTGGCCTTCTTTTCAAATTAATCTTAATCCAAGATGTTCTTCCATCACCGAAAAGATGGAAACACGATATTTAATGCAACCGTGACAGATAATTATAAGCTTCGGCAAAGCCAACAACTTTTTTTTTAACCGAATTTCAGGACAAAACAATTTCAGTCAGGAACAATGCACCTCAAATAAACGTCAACAAATTGTTTATGGAACAGGACAATTTCTAAAATACGCACATATTTTAAGCTTGCATAAGCCATCGACTTCTTGCCGAGTTTCAGTTAATTTTTTTGATTTGTGTTCAACATCTCACATTTTTTAATTTTCACGCATTTGTGCTGATTCACTGATACAGTTTCTTCGACCCAGCCGCAGTCCGCACAAAACTGCGAGGTGAGCCCCCTACAGCCCGCGGGCCGCGAGTTTGACATGCCTGACGTACACCAATGTTGTACGTATGTTGGACAGGCCTGCATTTGACTATACCAAAAATTGAAGTGATTCCCTATCGGTTAACAAAATGAAACTCAGTGGTTTAACACTAGATGGGAATTTCATTTAGGACAAACATATACCGAAGGCTGGTATGACTTTGTAAAGAGATTCCCAAAACAGCGGTTTACAATAGTTATTGCTAAAGAAATAAGGGCATAATATAAATTGACCGTCTGAACTCCCTCCCTCCCTCCCTAAAGAAAATTAAGTTAACAAACGATTATATTAAAAAATTGTAAAGATTGTAAAATTAGTCCAATTTCTGCGCCAAGTGCCTTTTTAATTGTCCTTCTTTTTGCACAGTGTTGTCCTGTCAACCGACGATGTTTGAAACTGTTTTTTTTTTTTTCAAAAATAAATATACGAGCGTTACTCATGAGTAATTTTTTGAGTAGCACACAGTAGCGGAACAACTTTACTCCCGCCAACTTCTTGAGTGGGCCTCCCTACACTGAGAAAAAAGCAGAGTGAAATCAATCGAAAACACTCTTGAAGGGCGATCCACACTTTTCAGCAGTGCCGGAATTTCCATCTATGGCGCCCCTGGGCAGTTGTCGAATCGCCGCCCTCCGTCACTAGTTATGGCAGTCGTATTCACATGGATGGCTTAATGGGGGTGTAGTATGTGATGTGAAAATCGCATGATGGATTTTATGCGAAAAATGTAATTCTCTGCTATTCTTCCGAATGTTTGTATTAATTATTTTCCGTGAAATTCACTGCTTATTAAAATGGTTTTCTTTTAAATACCAAACCAAGTTCATGTTAAATTAAGTATACGCCATTGAAGGAGAAATTCGATGATTCCATCCAGTGAATAGATTAAAAGAATATGTGAAAAAGATATGAATCTAAGCGGTAGATGCGGAAGCTACCAGCACATAAAATCAGTCCGGCTTTTGATAAAATATAGAAAGGAGAGGCGACTCATGCCACAATTTTTCGTGTAAGCCGTGGATAATGACCTTTTTTTACTTTTGATTCACACTGACACTGCGTTATTACTATTGTATTACACAGATAAGCTTCCTAGTGATACTACAGCCACAATTTAAAAGTGGGCTCATACCTAGGGCGGTTAATTTTATGGGCGGCATTTTAACAGAAACGCCTTGTATTCGTAGGTTTTAATTAAAACTTTGGTGCTCTAATATTATTCCGATTTTAGACGGGTTATCCTAGTTTGATCATTTTTCACCCAGCCATATTTTCCAAATTTTCACTTTGTGATGGGAGAGAATATTAGCAACTATGTAGCACTGAAGCAAAGTAAATGGCGGGAAAATACATTTGAAAAATGATAGGACACCTTCGTATTTATTATGATGATTTCCCACCATTTTAGTCGCTCACTTGCGTGTGCCTTCTGGTGAAGGATAATAAAAGCAAACGTCGCTCTACAACTCGGGACCACTCTTTTGTGAGTGAAAGTATCTACTCAATAGCTATGGGTATAGCTTAAACTTGTAGAGGGCGGAGCATTTAGAAAAACCTACTAGCAACATTTTACAAAATCGAAGAAAATGTATAAATTTGACAGAACCAAGAATCCAAAAAATGGATTCGGACGCTTCGTGTGTGAGCGGCCTAAGTGAAAAAAGCGACACGTTATTAATTCAACTCTATTCCTTGTTTCAGCTTTAAAATTAATTTAAATCCTTCAAATTTAAGAAGGTTTGTACTTAATATTAAATTCAATACAGCAATCTTGGCAAGACTCCATTCAAACCAAATGTGGCCTCTGCACCACAGCCCTAATGACCGTGTATATACCGCAGGCTAGATAAAATATTTTAGTCTTCAACGACATGTGCAGGCCGTACTAACTAGTTAAAACTAAGTTTAGTACCACTCTCAAACTATTTTGTTCGTGTTTGACAGTTTATGATAAAGTGAATTGGAATTTAGTCCGAAAGTTTAGAAACGGTACAATCACCAAAAATGTTTTAAGGTAATTTATTTGCAGAGAGACAGAATCTTTTTGCCCATATGGTACTTGGGAAGGAAAAGGGTGGGTTGGATTACAAACCGCGGCTACAGTTACAGCAAATAGTGCAGCCATGTCAGGAGCATTTTTTTTTTTGTAAAAATTTGAGGATCCGGATAGTCTCATGAACTTTAGTACCTACCCTTAAACCAACTTTAAGTTGTCTGGGAGGTACTAAAGAGCCCTAGTCCGACGATTATGGAACATACTAGCACCAACATAAATATAATTGAAATGAGTAGAACGGATAGCAACAAACTAGAGTTTTTTTTCTGGCAAAGTGCAAACCTTTTTTTCTAGAACAATATAATGCTCATACAAATATAATTGAAGACGGAAGATACATTACTGCGGACTGGATTAAAGGATGGTGCACAATATAAAAGTGAAAAGCTGATGCGAGGAGGTGAGGAGGATAAAAAAAACTTTTAAAGATTTTAAGAGAATATTAAATTTGTTTATCTAAGGGACCTGGTGAAAGAGGAACAATAAATTCAGCATTTGTTTTGACTTCGAAAAGTGTATTTCTCTTCTTGTTTACAAAAAATTTCTACGTCGGAGTTTTTCGCAGTCGTGCTGTTTTTATGGTTCGACAAATCTGTCATGTAACTTCTGGGCCCCTATATCTCGTGCCCCCCCGCCACGCGGGCCCTTATGCGCCGCCCCTGGTAGCACATCACACAATCAAATGCTCAAAAAAAGTTATTACTAGTTAAAGTTAAAATCGTATAACATTTACATGGGCCACCCTGTATTTGTGAGGACACACGTAAATCAGTGTTTAGTGTTTTTACCGTAGTTGGCTAGTTGTGGATAATTTTATTTTTATTCGAGATGCATCCCCATTTTCTGAAGATTTTTGTATTCCATAATTTTCATTTTTCATAACGCAGTTAAAATAACATAAGCTTTTAGTTCCCATCGATATTACCGTTTTTCATTTTCAAGGACTCGTGAATCTATCTATAGAGGCATTTCCCGCACATCCTTATGCATAATGCGCTCCAATCGCTTCCTGTAGCAGAATTTTTAATTGAACATTCACCAATGCAAAAAAATATTCGCATTGCGTCGCCAACTCGATGCAAACCTAATTTCAATTCCATTTCGATAGAGTCCATCCGTTGGAAATGAAAAAAAAACATAAATGGAAAAAGGATTAAATTTTGCCAGACCATTATGTGTGCATTTATTCGGAAATTGTTCAATAATGCCACATTTCACTATGTATTCGTATATTCAACAAATACGATTCTTTTCATTGAATCGAAAAACTAAGTTTTTCCCTTTTCATTATACATAAATGTAACTAAATGAATACTTAAAATCGTTCAAATACTTATGTTTAAAATATGACGAGACCAAAGATACTTCTGTACTTACGTCACGCGGCATTAGAATAATTTAAAATGTTATAATTTATAAACAAAAGAATCGTCCAAGTATGTCCAAGTACATAGCACAGTACTTTTATCCAGATCGTTCATTTCAGAGTCGAGTCGTCCTCCCCCTTTCCTTAGTATGTATTCATAATGAATAGCAGCACTTACCACTTTTGTAAAATTAATTCATCCCTTTTTACGCATCGCGATTTCATTACATCGACCGATACATAAATACAAGCACATTTCGCGACGATAGAATGACGTGACGCGACGCAAGTTTTTCGGAATGGGAAAAGTTTTTGGATGAAATTTCCTCTGAAGTTAAATGGAAAACTTGGGTTAATGATATGGCGCGCGAGAGTTATACTATACACCCTATAAAACACGCAGGAAAAAGGACGACAACGACGATAGAGAGCGAGCGTGAAACGTTAATCTGGTTGTTCCAGTTCATCTTTTATGTCTCTCTCGAGGATCCTTTCAACGTACACGATTAAGTGGTTGCGATAAAATGAAAAAAATATTTTTTTGGTATAAGTAAAGTACGAAAAGACTATAAAAAGATGGCCGAAACGAATCGTCGTCGATGTGAAAAGTCGCGAAGGCTATTTCGATAATGAATTTGTTGAATCAGTGTCTGTCCTGAATGAATTATGTTTGCTTATTAATTTTAAATTTCGATAAGCAAAATGGAGCAAATTTGAAATTTATGTCGAAGATCAGAGTTAGGAATCATTGAATACGTATGCATATTTGTCCAACACAAAGGCCGAATGTCTAATGACCGTATGAGAAAAGCTATGTAAACAGAAAACCAGGCAAGAAAAAAAGGATATCCCGTGATGATCTAAAAAAAATCCCGGCGTACAGAGTGCTGCGCCCGCAATACGAGGGTTTTTTTTTAGATTTTGGATACATACATAGTGAATAATTTTGCATAATTTTTTGTATATTTTATAGGTAATAAATAAGAAATATGCACAATATTAATGAAATTCTGCTTCTAAATCTATTTTTGGATTGGTCTAAATAACACTTTTAATTAGACGAATCCAAAAATAGATTTACTATGTATCATGGCTACACATATTAACTGAATTTATTAGCTGTAACTCAGTTACCATTACTCCAAACTGAAAAAAAAACAATTGATATGAAATGTACCCATCGAGTTCTTTGATTTGAGTATCCATACGTCCATGTCCGATAAAAACTAAAAAAGTCGACTTTTTCAAATCTCCGGGACACCCTGTTAGCTTTGTCCTACCAACGTTTAAGTATTTCGTGCTGAAGACTGTTACACATTCCTGCCAAGTTTCATTACTATAGGCAAGGTCGTTAGCGAGTTATTTAGTGAACAAATTTTTAAACCTCCGGGACACCCTGTTATCATTGCCCTACCAACTTCTAAGTATTTCGTGCCAAAGACTGTTACTATTCTACACACTCCTACCAAAATACAGGACGATCGGTTAAGCCGTTCGCGAGTGCGGGAGTGAACAGACGGACAGACAGACGGATAGACGGACGGACAAAACCGATTTCATAAGGGTTTTTTAAAAAATCTAAAAAACCCTAAAAATGGTGCAACTATAAATTTTTTCAACATAATTTGAACGAGTATTGGTCACACTTCCAGCTGTCTTTCTGTCATTAGACTGCCCACTGCACAACGTTTTAGAATTCACTATCTGCGACAACACCGTCACGGCTTTCGCTTCAATCTACATCGACAAATAAGCTAGGAAATTACAATCCGTTAAATTGCCAAGTTAGCATTATTATTTGGTGCAACGCAGTATACGTACCAGTGCAAGTTCGCCTCGAAATTTGCCAGGAATTTTTACTGCACATATCACAGTGCTCATGATTTTCGTAAAGGCGCGTTCGGACGGCATCCAACTTGTTTGATCCAACTTTTCCCACCATCTTTTCACAAGTTGGAAGGCTGTTCACACGTACCATATTCAAATTCAACAAATCCTATCAAACTTGTTGGCAAAAATTTATTGATAATACATTATGGACAAATATTTTTGTAATTTCTGATTATTTACATTTTATTTTAATATTTTATGAAACAGAGTTAAATGTAATATTAAATGCATATTTCACGAAAATAAGTTAAATGTAAGAATAAACTTTTCCTCACGCAGTGTTTAAAAGGAGGAGAAGGGAAAACATGATTATTCTCTATGGTAACTAACTATGCAATTTGGAATAAAAATATCAACCAATATATTCTCAGCTTGGTTGCATCGCATGGATTGCTGACTCTCAAATATCAGCTCAGACAATAATTTGAACCTCAAAATATACCCAAGCCACAGACTAATTATAAATTTCGTAGGCGCATGCAAAGGTCATTCACAGCAACGTGTTCTCGTGTCGTTTCCTTCTCTCTACCCAACTTTGTCCACTTGTCATGAGCCGCGGTGCCATACATTGTACACCACACAAGCCGCGGGACGTGGCAGTGAATGAATTTCATAACATACAGTCCGCAACGGCAACTTGCTCTCTTCCTCGGACCCACTCGCTCCACTTGTCATGCGTCACGGTGCTATCCATGTCCATCACACACACACACACACACACGGAAGACACACGCATATAAAAACCGGTTTTGCGCTCGCGTTTTTGTTCCCGTGAAATGCAATGACGTTCTAGTGAAATGTGATAAAATACTCGTTGGAAGTGCTGTTATTCTAGTGAATTTTATGGTTAAACAAGAAATTTTATACGAGACGCTACATGCGCTCACTTTGATTTCGGACTTGAGATAGTCAGTACGTGTGTGAAGTAAGAGTGAGCGTGTTTGGAAGTGTTTCTCTAGCGTTTTATAGTGGCAAAAAAGATACATTCTATTCGTGGTAAGTAGAGATAATGAAATGCGTTTATAAGAATAGTTTAATATACATTAACTGTGATACAGTAAAGTGCGGATTTTGCTTTGGTGTGAGAATCATTAAAGTACACTCAACTCGCGTAGTGGCTGAAATAGAGGCAAGGTAATGGATGCAGCTTATAGTTTGATTATAACCACCGCCATCTTGATATACAGGCCGGACTGTCGAAATTCTATTTCGAAAATTTGGCACCTTAGCGCCTGTGGTTGTTGCTATTGCTATTGTTGTAAATGCGGTTCCGTAGCCACATGACAGCTCATTTTATCAGCTGATAATCTGGCCTGTCTTTCAAGATAGCGGTGTTATAACTCAGCTAAGTTCATAATAAAAAGTACGTTTCGTACTGTAAATTTTTTTATGGTAATGCGAAAAGCTCTGCATGATATTAGAAGGTATGAATAAAAATCAGTGAAGAAGAAAAAGAAGGAAACGAAATATCTGAAAATAAAGGGGACAATTTGATTTTTTTTATAGCTAGCAGTGGCGTAGGAAATTTAGTGTTTGGGGCTGGTATGGTTTAATACTTTTTGGCTTTTTCATTGGTTGGAGTATTCAACCGCAATACACTGGAATACACAGTATTTAAAATTTTATATTTAAACGAATTTATACCACGCAACGCTTTGCAATCCCATTTAAATGTACTTTTTGCAATAGTGTAAATTGTGATGCTGTTGGTATATAGTTATGCAACAGGAACGTTGTTGATGAATTAATTTTAAGCATTTTTATTAATTTTGAAATTTCGTACTCATTGCCCCCATTTTTCCAACGCCCCTACTACGAAGTTACAGCATTAAGCTGCGCATGTGCATGATTTTGTTTACAATTAATTTTCCATATAAAATTCGTATGAGAAATGTCATCTTGCAGCTTCGATCAAGTTACCATATAGAAAATATTTTGGTCCCGAAAAAAAGTCGCATATCCAGTGTATTTTGCGGTTATTTGCATTTCCTTTTTAGATTTTCTGGTATATTACGCTTTTAGGTCCCCAAGGGAAATTTTTCTTGTTCTTCTTATCGACACTAGCGACACCGTCCGCCATAAAGCTATGTGTCCGCTTTATGGCGGAGAATATCGGAAACATCAAAAATTTCCCTTGGGGACCTGAAAGCGTAATGTACCACTCATTTTAAGAGGAGATTAATCATCTTTTAGGTCAAAGTTCCATGGTTGTGATAATATCACACAAGATACAAACCAATGTAACGAATATGGCCGCCAGGTGGCGCTAGTAACGTTAAGGAGAGATCTAGGAAAGTCCCATTTAAAACGTAATGTGACAGAACATAATAAATAAATCTGCAAATCTAAAGTAATTCAGTATATGTATGTATGTGCACCCCGGCGAAAAAGAATATTCAGAGAAAGACCTGATCATTGGACCAAATGGAGGGACGATGAGTTTCTGCAAATATTCCGCTTGTCAAGGCAAACCGTGGAACATTTTTTCGAACAAAAACGCCCTCATATCGAGTCGCAGACGAGAAGAAATAATGCCGTCTCTGCCGATGCCACAGGAAGCATAATAAGAGCATTTATTTATTTATTTTATTATTAGATTTTTGGGGAGTGGATCAATAAACGGCATCTCGCATAATAACATTGGTTTCGCATCATATATGCAGCTAAAGTGCGGCGGCAGTATATTTACATGCCACAAGGAAGAGAAGCCGAACTAGTGATGTCGGATTTTTTTTGCCAAATATGGTCTACCGCGTTGCATAAGTGCTGTTGATTGCACACAGATAAAAATTCTTTCAACAGCTTCTTCGCGCTCCATTTGCCCATATTTGGCAAGGAAATCGGAACTCATTAGTTCCGCTTCTCGTCCTTGTAGCATTTTAGCAATGAATTTTTATACACAGAATTCATTACAAGTAAGAATGCACTAATCGATTAGCTAACGACGTTGAACTAAATGTCAAGACCAAGAACGCTCTCAATTGTAAACAGACAAGATTTCCATGGAAGTTAACTGCAGTTTAACGAGTTCCACCAATCAAAAATCAGCTCGCTCAATCGTAAACAAAGAAGTTTCCATGGAAACGTCTGTACGTAATTTGAATTTGTGATATGTTAAGGGAACCAGACGGGCTTAAATTTGTTGTAATGTGCAAAATTCTGATATGTCACAGAGCAATGAAAATTATACAGCGAAATATGCAGCATTTAATTAATTCGAAACTTGCGCACAGGAACACGAAGCTCCGCGTGTACAAAACGATCATCCGACCAGTGCTATGTTATGGCTGCGAAACATGGACCCTTACCCAAGCCTCCGAAATTTTGGTAGACCGATTCGAACGAAAGGTCCTTCGACGAATTTTCGGGGCCGTTCGCGAGCGAGACCAATGGCGTATCCGATACAACCATGAGTTGTATCAATTGTACGATGAGCTGGAAGTATCGAAAATCGTGAAGCTTCAACGTCTGCAATGGGCGGGGCATGTACAACGGATGGACGACAATCGCATGCCAAAGAAAGTTATGAACGCACAACGAATTGACGGAGCGAGGTTGCGTGGACGACCGAGAGCTCGCTGAGAGAACTCCGTAGGTGAAGACGCCTACCAGCTGCTGGGCTTCCGAAACTGGAGGACAAGGTCACGTAACCGCGACAATTGGAGGTCAACGATTCAGGCGGCCAAGGCCCGACGTCGGGCTATCGTGCCACATTGATAATGATGCAGCATTTGTGCATTTGACAAAGTACAGAAGGAATTGTCGCTTCGACAGAAGTGGATCTTCATGGTGCTCTTCGGTAATATTAAATCTGTTATGAGTGCGTTGAATTGATGTCAGTTACAATTGACAAATTCAATCAGAAATGAGAGTATCTTGTGATGTGTAAATCTTCCTCCACTATAGGAGCTCGGTCAGTAATAGACCTAGAGCCAGCGACACTTTAACCCGAATGGTGCCAGAACTATTTTTTCGGAGTTTTGAAAGCTTAGAAAACCTATTTATTTAACACATTCAGATGGCCATGCAGGAGTGATTTTTCGGCCGGTACCATATGGTGACGCTGGCACCAAAAGGGTTAAATGTAACTATTTCCTGGCCATTCTGTTACACATTATCGCAAATTTCATGATTGGCGATGCCCCAAAACGGTAGTCTCCCTCCTGGACAGTGGGGCTAAAGGGGTGGCAGACAACTTCAAAGTCGTTAATAGTTGCAAATATTTGCAACTATTTCCTGGCCTTTGACTCATATGCCATTTCATAGAGAACGAGTCCCCGCATATATACTCCAAAAGGCAGACAAATATTGGGGGGCTAACATGGTGGCAGACACGCTCCAAAAATTGAAATTTGTATGAAAAATGGGAAGTGCTTCTACAAAAATAACACTAACTCCATGATGCTAAACCATGTAGGTACAGTAAGAGCCTAAATATTTTCCAGACACTTTCCTCAGCATTTAAGCCAAATTTCACTTCAAAATACCAATTACAACCCGGTTGATTTATCAATCGAAATTTGACTATTTTTCAAGTAAATTCACAGGCAATATAGTACAGCAAATAGTAGCACTTTCTCCTAATATCACACAGATGGCCAACAGCAGCGATTCCTTCTGAATGGGATATCATTGAAAACACCGTGCTGAGCTTATATTTCCAAAGGCAGACAAAACCCTTTGAAAGGACGATTAGCAGACGAGCCCTTAAATGGGGCAAAAAGTGTAATTTTGCTTGAATCAACAATTATCTCTCGTGGCAGCATTTTCCCCTAATATCAGAGGAATGGACCCCAGCAGCGATTCTTTCAGGACGGCGTATCATTTAGAACACCATGCTAAGTAAATATTTCTAAAGGCAGACATAAAGCATTAAAAGGACAATCAGCAGACGAGCCCTTAAATGGGGCAAAAAGTGGAATTTTGCGAGAAACAACAATTATCTCTCGTGACAGCATTTCCCCCTAATATCACATGGATGCGCCCCAGCAGCGTTTCTTTTTGAACGGTATATCATTAAGGACACCATGCTTAGTCTATATTTTTAAAGGCAGACATAAACCATTAAAAGGACAATCAGCAGACGAGCCCTTAAATGGGTCAAAAAGTGGAATTTTCCAAGAAACAACAATTATCTCTCGCGGCAGCTTTTCCCCCTAATATCACACGGATGGCCCTCAGCAGCGTTTCTTTTTGAAAGGTATATTATTCAGAACACCATACTTAGTATATTTTTCCAAATGCAGACAAAAATTTAATATAGGTCGATCAGTAGACGTGCCTAAAGTGGTGGCAAAAAAGTGATCATTGTTGTTTCCCGCAAAATCCCATTTTTTGCACTACTTAAGGGCTCGTCTGGTGATCGTCCTTTTAATGGTTTATGTCTGCCTTTGGAAATATTTACTGAGCATGGTGTCTTAAGTGATATGCCGTTCAGAAAGAATCGCTGCTTGGGGCCATCCGTGTGATATTAGGTGGAAAAGCTGCCGCGAGAGATAATTGTTGTTTCTCGCAAAATTCCACTTTTTGCCCCATTTAAGGGCTCGTCTGCTGATTGTCCTTTTAATGCTTTATGTCTGCCTTTGGAAATATTTACTGAGCATGGTGTCCTAAGTGATATGCCGTCCAGAAAGAATCGCTGCTGGGGGCCATCCGTGTGATATTAGGTGGAAAAGCTGCCGCGAGAGATAATTGTTGTTTCTTGCAAAATTCCACTTTTTGCCCCATTTAAGGGCTCGTCTGCTGATTGTCCTTTTAATGGTTTATGTCTGCCTTTTAAAATATAGACTAAGCATGGTGTCCTGAATGATATACCGTTCAAAAAGAAACGCTGCTGAGGGCCATCCGTGTGATATTAGGGGGAAATGCTGTCACGAGAGATAATTGTTGTTTCAAGCAAAATTTCACTTTTTGCCCCATTTAAGGGCTCGTCTGGTAATCGTCCTTTTAATGCTTTATGTCTGCCTTTGGAAATATTTACTTAGCATGGTGTTCTAAATGATATGCCGTCCAGAAAGAATCGCTGCTGGGGGCCATTCCTCAGATATTAGGGGAAAATGCTGTCACGAGAGATAATTGTTGTTTCAAGCTAAATTACACTTTTTGCCCCATATTAGGGCTCGTCTGCTGATCGTCCTTTTAAAGGGTTTTGTCTGCCTTTGGAAATATAAGCTCAGCACGGTGTTTTCAATGATATCCCATTCAGAAGGAATCGTTGCTGTTGGCCATCTGTGTGATATTAGGGGAAAGTGCTACTATTTGCTGTACTATATTGCCTGTGAATTCACTTGAAAAATAGTCAAATTTCGATTGATAAATAAACCGGGTTGTAATTGGTATTTTGAAGTGAAATTTGGCTTAAATGCCGAGGGAAGTGTCTGGAAAATATTTAGGCTCTTACTGTACCTACATGGTTTAGCATGATGGAGTTAGCGTTATTTTTGTAGAAGCACTTCCCATTTTTCATACAAATTTCAATTTTTGGAGCGTGTCTGCCACCATGTTAGCCCCCCAATATTTGTCTGCCTTTTGGAGTATATATGCGGGGACTCGTCCTCTATGATATGGCATATGAATCAAAGCCCAGGAAATAGTTGCAAATATTTGCAACTATTAACGGCTTTGAAGTTGTCTGCCACCCCTTTAGCCCCACTGTCCAGGAGGGAGACTATCGTTTTAGGGCATCGCCAATCATGAAATTTGCGATAATGTATAACAGAATGGCCAGGAAATAGTTGTAAATAATTTCCACTTGGGCTCTTAGACTATAAATGCTACATTTGGTTGAGTTGTAATTATACCCATAGAAAACTAGTGTTAATTTTAGCTCCAATTCAATTCAAACTGCCCCTAATGTTCTGCAATTTGGTAAAATTTATTCAAATTATATCAAAATCGAGCCAAAATTAACCCTAGTTGCGGTGCGTTTATGCGGCAGTTTCCGGACACTGTTTGAACAATGTCTGTCTGTCTGTCCATTTGTTTCTATGTTCCTCAGTTTTAAAGCTATTTTAACCAAATTTTATACACGTGTGTTTTTAGTAAAGCGTCAAAACGTATCCAAGAATGGATGGAATCGGAATACGTCATAGGGCTGCAGTAGAAATTATTAATACAAGAGGAGCTCAAGTTTCATTCAAGTTTAAAATTTTAAATTAAAACTATTTTCTCTTTTATATGTATATAATTCATGTACCTGGAGAGCGCTGAGACCGTTCTTGGGCCAAATCCGGCCTCCCGGCCAAAGCCTTGGATGTCGGACGCGGACGCAACATGGCAGCGGATTGTCGAACGGAAAGAGCTTAGGGTGGGTCTAGCGTCAGCAACAGACGAGAATCGTAACAAAATTGAGCTCCTGTACCGTTTGAAAGCTCGGGAAGTCCGGCGTAGTGTACGCCGTGACAAAAGAGTCTATACCAACTCTCTTCTTGCTACGGCAGAGGAAGCTGCACAGAATAATGATTTAAATACCGTTTACAATGTCATCGTAGCTCCTATCAACATCCGGTGAAAGATAGTGATGGAAGGCTACTTATCCATGCCGACGATCAGTTGAGGCGATGGAAAGAGCATTTCGCTGCAGTTTTAAATCGAGTGTCTGATGACGAAGCCCCCCCCCCCCCTTATATTGATAATTTAGCTTCCCGTCAAAACGCAGGTATACGATCAACTCCCCAACGAAACGGTGGACACAATTATTGCACTAAAACGTGGCAAGGCTGCTGGGCTCGACGGCATTCTAGCCGAACTTTACCAAAGCAACGCCGGGCTTAACAGCGGAGTTGTTGCAACTTCTTATTGGTAGAGCGTGGGATATATAATATTTTCCCAATGAATGGAAGGATGGTTTGATTGTCAAACTTCCAAAAAAGGGCAGTCTTACAGAATGCAATAATTGGAGGGGTATTTGTGTGCTTTCTGCTGTTGCCAAAATAATAGCTAGGATACTCTTGGAGAGAATCAAGCTCCACTTAGAAAGCAAAATTGATGAAGAGCAGGCTGGGGTTCGATCTGGGGTTTCTTGCGTGGACCACATCAACACCTTGCGGATTGTAATTGAGCAATGCGTCGAATATAGATCTCCGTTGCACATGCTCTTTGTTGATTTGGAGAAGGCTTTCGACAGTGTGAACCGAGAATTTATCTGGGCGGCCTTGCGCAAGAGGGTTGTTCCAGAGAAAATAGTGGCTATAATTAGGGCAACATACGTCGATGCAAAATGTCGCGTACTCCATAAAGGTAAGGTGTCTGCGGTTTTCGAAGTTCATAGCGGTGTCAGGCAGGATTGCATTCTATCACCCATCCTGTTTATTTTGGTGATTTGGTGATGTGCTCTATGTAGCTTTGCCAGAAGAACGTAACCGTGGCATTCAGTGGACTCTGAAATCCCACCTACAACATTTGGACTATGCTGATGACATTTGTCTACTCTCGCATAAGATCATCATGGATCTGAGTGAAATGGCTCTGGATCTCGAGAGAGAGAGGCAAAGGTTGTCGGGCTAAAGATTAATACCAGCAAGATCAAAATCCTTAGCCTGACTGGGAATCCCACTCTCCCCATAAGTATCGATGGACAACTTGTTAAACAGGTAAACGAATTTGTCTATTTAGGTACATAGCACTGTTGCTATTGATGGTGGCACAGATCATGTTCCTTCGGCATGTTGTCCAAACTATGGCAAAGCAGTTATCTCAGTGTTAAAACCAAACTGGGGCTGTTTTGCTCCCTGATACTTTCAGTGCGCCTATACGGGAGCAGCACTTGGAAAGTATCCGCTGCAGTTACCAAGAAGCTGCAAACTTTCGTTAACACTTGTCTTCGTCGAATCTTAAGAATTTTTTGACCCGAAAAAATTTCGAATGAAGATCTTCTTCGGCGTACGGGTCAAATACCTATCGAAGAATTGATTCGCAGACGAAAGTTGCAGTGGATTGGTCATACGTTGCGGGACGGTGATAACTGCATTGCTGGTCGCGCTATGCGATGAAACCCCTTATCACAACGTGGAAGACAAAGGGGTCCCCCTAAAATCACGTAGCGCAGATCTGTGGATAAGGATTGTGCGTCTGCGAGAAAGAACTGGGGCCAAATACATTACATGGCCAGAAACCGTACGCGATGGCGAGTAGGTGTAGTAGACGCGCTATGCCCCACAAGGGGTTAAGGCAACTTAGTAGTATAGTAGTAGCCTTTGCGGAAGGATTTAAGAGGCCACAGTGGGATTCAAAACCCCGCTCCGGCAACTCAGAGATAGAATGATTATTTGCTATTTTTTACGATGCACTATTTGATTACGATATACAGATTTTGTTATTTTACAGAAACTCGCGTATCTAAAATGGACTCAGATCAATTTTATGACTATATTGTCGTCAACGGTGTGCCTCCTGATGTCGCCGAAATTTTAAGAAGTATGTAAATAAAAAATAAATAATGTTAATTAAAAATACAAATATAAATACAATTATTTTATGTGTTATCCAGTGAGAATATTTCTACCAATTTTGGAGCTCCAAATAGAAAAAAAGCCTAAGAGGAGATTCACACTAGTGACAGAATTCAGAATTTACTAAAACCACTAAAATAATCCAGTCAAAACCCGCCTACAATATAAAATCGTATGTAATTAAATTAAATTCCAAATGCATCGTCGAATTATTATTATTCAAATTGCAGTACAATATGGTACAACTGTTTACTAAATCTAGGATTTAGTAGGTATATCTTGTCGATTGTCTGAATCTCCTTTAACAACAATTTTTTATTGCTTAGGAATCTGTAAATCTACGAATTTAAAATTCATTTTCAAGAAAAATAGTAGGCAAACTTTTCCGTAACCAAGATAGGCATGTGAGATATCATATCAAAGGTGACGTCGAGTACATTTCGCTTTGAATTTGTTTTCCGAAAAGTTCCAAAAATGGACACAAACGACGGCTTAACAGGGAATCGTCAGCCGGGAAAAAAATGTTGTATGAAAAGGGACTTGGGAACATTACCATAAAATATAAGAGAGACATACTAAAAATGTCTCCTTCTTTTTAGTAAATTTGAATTGATAATCTATTAATAAGTAAATATAAGTTAATTTAATTTCACCGAAAAAAATCATTATTATCTCTAAGATGAAGGCGTCGATGAGTCAATGGCTGGCGATATTAATGAGAGCGACCTGATACTGCTACAAATTAAACTGGGACCCCGCAAAAAATTACTAAGACTCTTGCAGGTCTTCAAAACAACCGAAATTATCGACACCGATCTGAAACCGTTCATCAGTCAGACTGTTCCCACAGACACAAATGTCGGAGAAAGTTCGTCATTAAATATTGAAGCGGTTACATGCGCTCCACAAAACAATCAGGTAAAACAGTCAAATGAGACTTAATTAAAGCTCCTTAATTTATTTAAAACAATCTTTAATGCATAGGGTCGTGATTTGATAGCGGTTTTAAAAAGTGTCAAACACACAGAAAAGATGTTGAGAAAACTACTCAACAATGAAAACCTGTCGACCAAGGAGCTGACCGAATTTAATCGTATCTTATGCGAAGATTTGGTTAGCATTCACGGATAGTAAGTTAAAAATTTGCTAAAAGGCATTAGAATGCAAATTTATCTATAGACGTATTTTCTTTCAGCTATCCTAAAACAACAGCCAAAGAGAACTTAGCTAGAGCTATTGTCAGCACCTTTCCGCAACTGGGTCAATACTCATCTCCTGATATTCCTGCACATGTGAGACCAAAATTCAATCTCTGTAAATTTTAAATGAAACACTAACCCGAATATTATAGGCGCTTTGGTATCAACCCAAAGGATCGCCCACTGGAAAAAAGGCGTCTGGAAAGATTGAATTTCGACTGGAATATATGCGGCTTTCCTTATCGCCACACGAAAAGAGAAATCAACGGAAGAAAATAAAAGATTTAGCAATGCAAGCGTTAAGTTCAATTGGCGATCCAGATATTGTATGTACTCGTATAAAAGTTTGAACCAGTTTGAAATAAAAATTTGTATTTAAGGTAGAAGAATTGAAATCTTTAGCACCGACCGAAGAAAATTTTTCAAAAATAACATCCCTTATGAGAGATACGTTTGAAATGCGAAGGCGCGAAATTCGAGCGGGAAAAATAAATATTTTAGAAAAATATCCGAAATTAATAAATTTTAAAGGTGCTATTGTAAGTTAACAAAATACATATTTCTTCAAGTGGTACAGGTGTAACTCAGATTTTTCTATTTTGATTTCTCTAGATTAATCAGGATTTCGAACTCATGGCTTCGCACAGGTCAAGCATCAGAGAATTTCAAAATCTGCCCATAGAAAAGTTATTTGAAGCTAAAACCGAATTCATAAAGTGTGGTAAGTTGATAAAGGCACAACCTGCACCGCTCTGTGGGCTTGCCCAAAATTGGCCGACAACCAAATTTTATTTCCCTTAAACATTTTGTCTATTGCAATGTCTCTTTTAATCAGATAACCTCAGAAAAATGATATCGCTATTGCAAGCGCTTCAAAATCGTGGGCTTAAGCGGTCGAGCGAGATCGCACAAAACCAATCGCCGTTAGAGTGGGAAAAAATGACGCTTGTGGAAACATTGAAGCCTCTAGTCCAATGGATAAATGTAAGTCTGGGATTAAATTTTTCAATGTGTATGCAATAAAAATAGGAATTTTGTATATTGTTTTTCTAGGCAAAAGAAAACCTGGATGCCGATCGTCCTAAATGCGAATCCCCATATCTGCTGTGTAGATCGACAGACGCATTTGTTGAGGATTTTGAAAACATTTATTTATGCGTTGACGGATTCATCATTGAATGTGAAAGGGACTTTTTAAATGCCTTTGACATTCTATTTAAAATTCACTACCTTTTAAACATAAAATTTGATGGCAGACTTAACCATTTTTATAATTTTTTTGAAGTATATGTTTATAAAATGTGTAACGTTAAGCCCCAAAGTGTGGTAAGCAAACTTTATAATAAACTTACAACATAAAGTTCATATTAGTGTATTCTGTTTTTATACCCTTCGCTCATAGAGTGTATTGGGGGGCGCGGCGTCCGTGGCAAATGTTGAGCGCGGGGCCTCTGGAACTTCGATCAACCAAACTAATAAAGTGATTCTAAAAGTAATATTTCGGTTTTATTATTCATTTCTCAAGGGGTTTAGGAAAGCGGCTAGGAGCTAGCAAATATCAGCAAAACAGCCTTGCAATACACGACGAATGTGCAATGAAAGAATTGCTATTATGATATTTAGAGGTACGGTTTTTGGTAAGCCATTGTGCTCGCGATTCTGTGAACTGTTTTTTTTTATTTTAATTAGCACAACCCTACATTTTTCTAGAAAAATTTTATTTATTCGACAAAGAAGAATTTATTTTAGAAGTCCCGTTTTGGACGACCACTGAAAATTTAGAAATTCGACATTTTCCGAAAATTTATAAAATATATCAAAATATTTCATTTGAAAAGTGTTTCCTATTAAAATAGTTTCCGATTGAATTGTCCCTTTCAGGGTTACTCAGGTTCATAAAAGGTTACAACCAAACATCAAGCTAAAAAGGGCGCATAATAAAAATACTAACGTAGCGCTTACCAGAAGGCCAAATTTATGTTAACTTCAAATTAGTATCCAATGGTAGCCGTTGGATGCATTGACAAGGAATAAAGATGTGAGGTTTACGGGAATGGAATGAATGGAAAGAAATATTTCTGTATTTTTATGCAATATTAACCTTTCTGTAATTTTGGAACACCCTGGCGTAAATTGTTCAATCATAACGTGTTATAACAATTTAGAAGGAACTGGCTTTTAGGACTTCGTTGGCATCTTGGTTGTTATAAATTTTGTTTGAGAAAAACGCGGGGCTCCTTTAAGCGCGAGGCCCCTTTAAGCGCGGGGCCCGTGGCATTTGCCACCTTCTGCCACTTGGTTAATCCGGCACCCTTGCTGCCATACAAACCCAACTCCCCAAATTAAGTTCTTCTAAGAAAAACTTTTTCATTTGTGTACCAATATCAACCAAATTTCGAACAAATGTGTTTCTATTGATAACACAAAACATATTTAAGAATGGATCAAATCGGACCATGGGGTCATGGGGCTGCCATACAAATCTTACCCTCCAAATTAGGTTCTTCTAAGAAAAACTTTTTTATTTGTGCATCAATTTCACCCAAATTTCACACAAATGTATGTCTATTGATGAAACAAAACAAATAGGACCATGGGATCATGGGGCTGCCATACAAAACCAACACCCCATTTTTTACACCAATTTCACAAAACCTTGAATTAATGTGTCTTTATCAGAGCAAATAAAAAGGTCAAAACAAATGGAATCGTACTATAGGGCCATGCTCTCGCATCTACCAATAACATTTTCTGAGTAAACATTTTTATTTGCCCAATTATTCCAACTAAACCCCACACAAATATTGTTTTGTCGACGCAACGGAGCTTTTGTGAAGACAGAAGGAAAAGAATGGGGAAGGGGGGGATTAAATACAAGTCGTAGGTACCTTCGCAAAAACTTTGAGCCTGAGGGGAGCGAAGGGTATCCAAATTTCGGCCGCGCCCGAAATTATCCACGGTCTCGTTTTTATTATTACAAAAGCCATATTAGACCCTCTTGAATATAACTTTCGTATTTGGGCAGGTACCGGTCGAACTGCACTATCTATATGCTCTATACAGTCCAAAGTAGAGCCATTCAGCTCATTCTCGATGGTGGTACAAGAATTACGGCTAATATTGAACCTGTCGAACACAGGAGAAATTTTAACCAGTGCTCGAATGAATAAATACAGCCTCATTCCAGCGATTGCGCATCTTTCTCGCCAAACTCGACACGCTAACCGCGCTGATCCGCATACTCTTCAAGTCGGCACCTGCCGCACGGTAAAATTCTTTGAGTCTTTCTACGCCGAACAATTAGAATGTGTAGAACAAACGCAACAACAACGCATTCGTCTCGGCGATCCAAGATTGAGCTGCCTGTAGAAATATGCTGAGATATTACCGCCAAAACGGGCCATGTGCCTACACCGCAGGTCGAGCAACGCGAAACCATGGAGCGGTATAAAGGACGAGGCAAAGAAGAAGAAGAATTAGAATGTGGAACTTCTTTTCTGCTTCGATGCTCGGGTTATGCGAAGCCGCCAGCTCCGAAGCTCACACGATTAACCGTATGGTGAACCCCCACCAATAAACACCGTTTATCGTGTTCGGCTATTATATGACTTCCCTCCCGTAAGTTATGGGAGGAGGTCGGTCATGCCAAGAGCTACCCGTACATAACTAGGGGGGAGCTCGGGTACGTTATCGCCCGAATGGTCTTTGTACAAATCCACGCCATGGCGTATCAGCCATACCAGTGGCCTCCCTGCGATGCTCAGGTATACGTGGTGCCGCAACACACTAAATATCTCTGTCCCACAACACAGCTTTTTGCTGATGTCACAAGGACCCAGACCCCCTTACGGGGAGAGGAGGATACAGGAAGGTCTTCGAAAGGTAATATTGAAATATACTTTCGAGATATGCAAATTAAAAAATTTCTGAACTTAGCTCGATCCCCAGCTGTTGAAGCACAAACAAGTGCAAGAACACTCAGGGCCGTGCGAAGAGGGGGCGAAGGGGGCACTCGCCCCGGGCGTCATGTCCGCCGCCGTAACGTATTTTTTTTTTGTTTAGAGAAGTGAAGAAGTCTTCGTCCTTTGAACTATTATATACAGTTATTGGCCTTGTTCTACATTTTTTAACCCCATACTTTACTGTGAACATGAAAGTTCTTCCGCGGTAAATTGTGAGGAATATTTCTGTCTTGAAAGTTATTTAATATATCTTCACACAATAAATATTACAACAAAACAGGTCAGCGTTGCCCCACGCGCCAAATTGTCTTCGCACGGCTCTGATAACACTGCAGCAGCCAGCAAGTCAGCCTCAAAATCTAATAACGGCTGAAGGAGTATCCGCATCCAGGCGTACGCGATTGGTCCCTTTGACCACTTACTTAAAAAGGTTACTTTCTTTGGCAAGGGAGCAAAAGATCAACCAACTAGTCTTGGATATGATAGTGATGGATTTGCAGCCGTTTTCATAAACGACAGAGGCTTCAGAAATTTGCTTACATAGCTGAAACCATCATATAAGCCTCCAAGGTCCAAACCGTGCTACATTTATTTCATCGCTTTTGACCAAAAGATACGATGACTTAGCTGATAAGATGAAGAATCTTTTGGTCTCTACCGAATTTTTATCATTATCAACAGATGCGTAGACCTCAATTGCAAATGAGAGTGTTTGGGTATAACGGCTCATTTCATTACTAAAGATTGGCACTTTCTATATTCATTAATTTTAAGTTGTGTTCAATTTAACCAAAGCCATACAGCGTTGAACATATCTTCTGAACTTAAACATGTAACCGAAGAGTGGACACTAGAGCATAAAATATTTGCGGCTACAACAGACAGACAATGCGTCAAACATGGTAGATGCTTAGTTTTTCAGGACGAACTGCGCCAAATTCAAACAATACGTACAAAAGTCAAGCGTATTGTTGAACATTTTCACCGAAGTTCGCAACCAGACCTACAATTTTTTTCGGTTCAGAGGCAAATCTCTCCAGAGTCACAGTAATTGAAACTATTAAATGAAGTTGTAACTATAGGTGGAATTCGACATATTATATATTCGAAAGAATAATACAAAAGCAGGAACCACTAGTTGCCACTTTAGGATTGTTGTTGTTGATTGTATACAATCCTGTTCCTTGTTTGTCACAGTCAGATTGGGATATTCTAAAAGAATGAGTGTTAATTTTAAAGCCCATTGAAGAATTAACTCAAGGGATAAGTTCGGAAAAATATGTAACTTCTTCTAAAATTATTTTACTTGTCCGGGGAGTTAACTCATTAAGGACGATATTAAAAACATTGCCTGCAAAAAATTTGCTCGTGAAAATTATTGAATTAACTTCAAATAGATTTTTTTTGTGGAATCGAGTTCCTCATTTTCCCAATCTAGCTTCTTAGATCCAGGATTCAAATATAGAGTATTCAGTTCCACCAGTACATTAAACGCTGTGAAAGAAAACATTCGACATTAGCTCATTGCAGTATTGGATCAACATATTGGACACTTACATTGTTAGTGGATCAAATCTTGAAGTAACATATGCAATATGGAATGAATTCGACCAATACAAGTTCTTATGTGCGAAGGCAGATGTTAAACTTAAAACATAAATGGAAAAACTACTCCTAGAACGACAAAACAACCCTTTATCATGGTGGAAGGCCGGTTGGCAAAAAAAAATATTTATCATCAGTGGCTACTTCGGTTTCTTCAGAAAGGCTTTTTTCCAAAGTGGGGCAAGTTATTACTGAGAAAAGGAACCGTTTAAAAGGAAAACATGTCAATCAAATTCTATTTCTTCATTATAATCAGGAGTTCTTGTAAAATGTATAATTTATGGCATAATTACATCAAAATAAAATCAATCATTTTATTTGTCTAGCCATCCAGTAGTTTTTCTTATATGATTACTAAGTAACGATTACTCTAAATAAAAGTAACGGATATCACCGAGTACCTATATCGAAATGTAAATAAAATTGACAACACTGCCGTATATCAATACTACACAGTAAAAAAAAACGGTGTCAAAAATCACCATGCTTGGATAAGTAACATTTTAACATTAGTTGGTGTTTTTTCATTGAAAAATATTGTCCTCTATGTGGGGTTTAAGAAAGTCAATCACCAAGTGGTGTATTTGGAATATATCTATAATTTCCAACTGGTGAATAATATAGAAATTCTATTTGATTTCCCAGATGAGCATTACCAAAAACACCAAAAAAGCAATAGACGAACATGTTTGGTCAAGTATCAATAAATTATCCGATTGGGGTTTTTTAAACACCAATTGAGAATTTTCGCATTTCCATATTGACATTTTATGATGGTTCTATGCAGTGGCGTAACGTTTAAAAAATCTCTTGTGCTCGAAATTGAAATGGGGGCCCCTGCCTTATAATTTATCTAATCTCGACTGTCTTCTCTTCCAGCGGATTGTTATCATTTTAGTTAAATGTCAGCAAACGAGGCATTACTTTTAGCGGTAGAAACTCAAATTATAGAGGAGAGTGTGAAGGGAGAAACCTCCGCAGATCTAACGGCCTAGACGTTGGTTTGGATAAAAAAAGAAAGAATACCCCACGTGTAGGCATTTGAATGTTCAAAATGCTGTTTCAAATCACAACTAAAGAGGAGTTTTCGAGGTATCCGATGGTTTTAGTTTCATTAAACTGAAGCCGAGTCTCATTCTTCTTGCCATCGGAATTAGACTCCAGAGAGCCAGCAGAGTGACCTTGGCACAATTTCGGCCAGGTTTCAGTTCGCGCCTCGATTCCTGCCTTTCTCGCATATAACCCAGCCAGCCAAAACATCTGGCGCGCCTAATTATGTGGTTCATTTTCGAGGTATCCGATGGTTTTAGTTTCTTTTTCAATCTTGCCGTTAAATAAGCATTAAACGTACGTTTATTAAGATACTACACATTTGTAGTTGTAGGTCCTTTCAGAGCACTACTGTGAAGATTTTGCTCACAGAGGCCTCCAACGTAAAGCCAATTAATTTCACGCATATTATTGGAAAGCAGCGAGCTCTTTAGTTACTTTGAATTTCTCAATGAGCAGGAATTTACTATGTATATAATTCAATGTCCTATCGAAACAATTTGGATAATGTTCTAGACTTTGAGTCAATTTTCATTTAGGAATGCACAAATATCTGTGGTGCTGTATGTACATATGCATTAGCCCTTCATTATACCCAAAAATGCTGCGCTAGAGAACGCCTGGTTAATTCTATATCATCGATAAATATTTTCCTTTTGGTCCAATAGACTCTTAAAACATTAAACATGAATGTTTGTTTGGAATTTTGTAAGAAAGTGTTACTGATGTGACACTTGTTCACTTTTTGCCACTCCGTGTGATAAAAAACCACTTCGAATTTACACCTAATTTCGGTTCATTTAAAGAAAGACGGTGGCTTGCACATGTTCGCTGAGGGGTTAGTTAGCATAGAAGAAAAAGAATATGAGCATAAAAAAAAATAAACAGATCGCCTAAAAATAGGCAAATTACTGTAGCTTCTTCAACTGTCGAAATATCAAAACACGGTTTTAGATAAAGGTTTCGCCAGAAAATTTTTACAAAATTCCAAAGCCATTACTTATTAATTATTTATTGCGAAATAAATAAGTGAATGTCACATTCTGGAGGGGGCCCCTCTGGCATTGGGGCCCGTGTTCCATCGAACACATGGAACACCGTACGTTACGCCACTGGTTCTATGATATCAGTGCAAGTGTTCGCTCTGTGGCTCATTTGGTTGAGTTGCACTTTACGATGCTAGTAATCTAGAGGTCCCGAGATCAAATCTCGGCGTGGTAAAAACATTTCCGTACATCATATTTTTTAAATTAAAAAGAACAGAACAGCATTCTATATGCTTAATTACACAAGGTGGATTTTTTTTAATCCAAAAAAGAAATTTAGAAACTCCCAATTACGGTTTTTGAAAAACACCAACCGGAAAAGAATGAATGATTTTTTCGTATAATAAAATATTTCCCTTCTGAGGTAATTTATTAAACACCGATCTTTTGAAATAAAGTAAACACCAGTCGAGGGCGGACTCCATGGAGCACCGGATGGGGGTTTTATTAACACCACTTTTTACACGTTACAGTGTATGTATTTTGTTTTTTGTCACAATATGGAACGGGCTTAAAATATTATGAACCAGTACTTTTCAGTTTCACACTCAATATGAACCGATTTCGGTTCAAGAAATTCTTACTACATATTTTGTTGTTTGCTGTAAACCACTGAATGAAATAGTACTCTGTGGTTGCGACTGACTTTTCCTAAGTTTAACTCCTGGTTTAACTATCGTATTAACAGCAATTACCAACAAAACCGCAATATTCTCCTTGATATTCTAAAAGCAATGCAATGCAAATGCAAATCACCCCACCACAAAATTCAAAATCATTACTATGTACACATCTTTAGTACTAACATCGACAATCCGCAACGCCAGGAGATAGGACAATGAATTTCATCAATAATACACCACCAGTCTGACACTAACGAATCAATTTCATATTAATTATAAATGTTGAGTTGAACTAACGAACCCTAATTGGTACCAAATTAGTTGATGTTTCTAATTAACAATTTTCCTAATAAAAATAATAATTGGTTCTAATGTATAAAACCAGAATATGTAGACGATAGTCTTTACACTGTCAACAAAAAGGGCTAATATTTCAATCACGAATTAATCACAGGGAGTGGTTCTCCGTAAATGGTTCGCATAACCTTGAAACCTAAATCACGCATGGCGCCCAACATCTGTTAACCTTATTTTACCTGTCCAGACCTCTGCCTGTCTGACTGACCCTCAAACTTCTCAGAAGCTCAAGGATACCAGACACGACGACAGATTTGCTATGCACACATGCGAGTAGGCAACACGAATAAAGTCATCATCATCTTCCCATATCACATATCACAGGTGACGCAAAATTCACCGAAATTTCAGGACTTGTGCACGTATTTATATAAAATTACGTGTTAGGTGGTCACACAATGTATCGAATAGCACACATAATAATGTCGACAAAGAAAGAGGTTTTTTCATAGTTAGTTAGTGTTTGTGGTCGATTGATTTTTGCAGGATGGATACAAAAACGGAAATCAAATCTCCATCAAAATGTATTCAAGTGTACACTGAGAAAAAAAATCCTGTAAATTCAAAAAATACGCATATGATTCAAAGAGATTCAAATATGATTTTGCTTCATATTTGTTTCCCTTTGAATCATTGTATAATCCCTTTATTTCATAGACTTTTTAATTCAAACAGATTTCCCTTCGAACTAATAAGGTATTCCTTTTGAAAGTCTATCTATAATCACTTTAAATTAAAGTGAGACAGTGTCAATTTAATCAGACCACAACCATAAATCGAAAAGATTTCCTTTTAATTTAAAAGGATGGACTCTTTGTTTTAAATGCATGAACTCAAAAGAATACTTTAAATTACACCAAAAGGAGTAATTTTCACAGGGTGTTCTTTCCCTGTGAAAATTACTCATAAATGAGTTTTGTATAACTGACCTCGCTATAGGTGTTGGCGACATTTCATTTACCTCTTTACGCTCTAAAATGCATAATAAATTACCTGCCTACAGTGGGATTCGATCCCGCGATCCTATGATTTGAAGACTAACGCCCCTAACTACTACACCACACAGACTATACGGGACGACGTTTATAATTTACACCATACATTGTGACATCGCTCTACCACACTGCCGACCAACTGCGAGTGTAAACAAAAAAAAAAATCCTATTGAAAATTTGGATTTACAGGATTTCCCATTAATTTAAAAAGGTTTCCTATTGAAAATTTGGATTTAAAGGATTTCCCATTAATTTAAAAAGAATGAATTTGAATTGAAGCGATATATATTTAAAAGGAAAGGATTATATTTAATAGGAATGTAACTCGATTTCAAAAGGATTTCGAGTTAATTTTAAGGGACGTTATTTTTCTCGGTGTACGTACGCACCTTCTTGAAGGATCATCGACCTCTTCGGTTTGAAGCTTCTAAACATTTTCGAAGAACTAAACCTGAACTGAGAAATCGTGCATGGACAAAGAACAAAAGGAAAAGGATAACAACGGTGGGTCCAACGACGTACATTTGGATTTATGAGAACAATTTCAGGGAAATAGACTGACACTACAGTATTCATCGAAGATATACAGTTTCATAGGGAAAGACGAAGCCGACGACGACATCCTAATAAGTCTATAAATTTTAAGGTTAGTACAGGTTTTGGGCATAATAAAACCGAAACGTCTTCTTTTCGACGGAAGAAAGTCTATCCGCCGAATCTGGGTAGTACATTTTAACGACGAAACAAAAACATATTTTTCACAAGACCATTTTTATGGATCATTCCTAAATTCAATGACTCTGTAAAAAACATATTTAAAATTCCAAATAGGACTACACACAAAAACAAAAAGGGAATTATATTAAAAGGGATGAGATAAAATACATTCCCTCATTTTACCATCCCGTTGGTTTTTTTTTTTGCATCATTTCGTATAAACGGAAAAATGTCTCGACTTTCGCTCGGCACCATATAACCCTATACATATGGACAAGAAGGGGGGGTGAAAAACAAAATTGAATATACACTAAATTTCATTTGATATCTGAAACTGAGTAATGCACAGGCACAGGGACCATGTCATTGTTTGTCCCTTTTACGTCTGCACAACTCTCAACAGAAGGGGGTTAAATCACTTTTATTCAGTCAGATACTCGTTCGGCCGTAGGTTTCAATACCTCCTATACACGGGACTATTTTGTGGATATTTTAAAGCCGTTTTGTATGCGATATACGCGCGTACGGTGGTATGATAAGAGGATCGATCGATAGATTGGAATACGTATACATACTATATGTGTGTATCCGTATATTTACATAGTTCTTCATTCCCCTGAATATAGCCCGGACATGATGAAAAACAACCCTCATTCTCGTGATAGTCCGTGATAGTGCAATAAATAAGGGTGAAAAATGTTTGCTGCCCGATAATATACGGAAGAATATAGACGAAATTTAAGAATATTCGTTGAGGACCGCTCCGAGAGACATATAGACTTTACCAAGTTTTCAACCCTACTCATTCGGTTATATTCATTTAACGACTGGGTCTGCGTCTGGACTGTTTTTTAAAAGAGCGCCTCAGGGCAATCACCCTCATCGCGCTGATAATAATCAATGTGAGAATGTGGTAGTTTTGTTTGAATTATAAGGGTTGGAAGTGGGTATAGAGAAAAGATTTTTGCAAAATGATATTGCACGTATGGGTTGACAAACGGATGTGTTAAAGAGCCATTCGTGCTGGTAATCAATCAAATTCGCATGGACCATCCATACTACATAAATTTTCCGTGTTTAGGCTATAAATCTAACTGTCTTATCTAGTTTTATTCACCAAACTTTCTACATTTAAATTAGAAAGGTGGATACATAAAGATATATCAAAGTAGTCCCTTCGTTACATTTGAAACAACTATACAAGGATCGTACATGCGAATGAAAAACAAACCTTGAAAATACATAACATCAGGGACTACGTCAACTTACTCCAAAACAAAAACCTTTAACATTTTCTAAACATGAATATCCTTCGGTCGTTCATTCGCTCGAACAATAAGCTTTCTTAGAATGGCAAAATAGTTTACAAGAACATCATTCTAGAAAGGACATTTGTCGTCCGGATATTGTACCCTATTGGTTTCGTAAAGACATTTTCTTTCTTGTCGCCAACATGGGGAACGTACAACAAGTTACCTCGCCTACATACACCATACCATCGTATCGCTCGTCATCATCATCTTCGTCCTTTTGAGAGTCATCACTTGAACCCACAAATACAGGGCGGATGTCGCATAGTCGACAATGATAATAATGGCGATGATGGTACTGATGCTAATGTCAGATTACAAATTATTTGATCCTCTTCTCCAGTTTCATGTTGTTGCGTTTTGTTATTCGCCGGGAAAATCTGTTATCCATCCCGTATAGGAAATCTGTTCTCTTCTCATCGTCGTGTCGTCTCGTCGCATTATTACGAAAAAAAAGGAAAACGAGTTAGAAAGATGACGATAAGGAAATCGATTGGTATACATTAATGAGGAAATGGTTTTGCAAAACAGAGAAAAAGGGTTCGTTTCATAATGCGCCCTCTCGTTTGTTGCCAAGTAGATAATTAGGTCCCCGGGCGAGTAGTGAAAGAAAAGGATATGAGGTGAAATTTGGTTATTAAATTTGACAAAAAGAAGAGGAGGATCTGCGTGTCTTGACAGCTCAGAGCTGATTGATATAGAAATGGAGGTTCATATACATAGTCAAATTTCGCGGAATGTAATAGGTACCTATTCCTATGTTTCCGCATTGATTGAGCAATCCTAGAAGGGTTGATAGCAGAAAATCTCAAGTCAAAGGTCAGTACGAATTCATTTCATATGCATACGTACACCATGTTTGTGTTGCGTTTAACATGCGAATTTTCAAAATTTTTTAAATCTACACTGAGAAAAAAAATCCTGTAAATTCAAAAAATACGCATATGATTCAAAGAGATTCAAATATGATTTTGCTTCATATTTGTTTCCCTTTGAATCATTGTATAATCCCTTTGAAATAATAAGATATTCCTTTTGAAAGTCTATCTATGATCACTTTAAATTAAAGTGATGCAGTGTCAATTTAATCAGGTGACAACCATAAATCAAAAAGATTTCCCTTTAATTTAAAAGAGTCCATCCTTTTAAATTAAAAGGAAATCTCATTGTTTTTCAAAATACATGAACTCAAAAGAATACTTTAAATTACACCAAAAGGAGTAATTTTCACAGGGAAAGAACATAATTACTATAAGTTTTGTATAACTGACCTCGGCTATGTGTTGGCGATATTTTATTTACTTCTTTACGCTCTAAAATGCATAATAAATTACCTACCTACAGTGGGATTCGATACCGCGGTCCTATGAATTGAAGACTAACGCCCCTACCAACTACACCACACAGACTATACGGGTCGACGTTTGTAATTTATACCATACATTGTGACATCGCTCTACCACACTGCCGACCGACTGCGAGTGTAAACCAAAAAAAAATATGTAAACAAAACGATTTCATTTCATTTCAAAAAGATTTCCCATTGAAAATTTGGATTTAAAGGATTTCCCATTAATTTAAAAATAATGAATTTGAATCAAAGAGATATCTATTTAAAAGGAAAGGATTATATTTAATAGGAATGTAACTCGATTTCAAAGGGATATCGATTTAATTTTAAGGGACGTTATTTTTCTCGGTGTAGTTATCGAAACTAATATCTGACCAAAAACAACAAAGTTGTAAAAGTTACCCCGCCAAAGAAAAATTCATCTGCCGCAAATACATACCACTCCAATCCGCTGCTCATATCTAATTTTGTTTGCTGGATGTACTTTTGTTTTAGGTGTAAATGCTGGAGAAGTTTAAATGTACAGGACTAAGATGTAATCAAGTACAGGACTACTTCCTAAAGCAATTTGGTGGGAGATCCCAGCGAGAAATCGTCGGCCTTCTAGACGAGTTTGTCCTGTGTAGGTGGCAATCTATTTTGGGGGAGCTTTAACATTTTATTCAGTGCCACTTTCACGGCTCCCTCCAAATTACTTTAAGAAGTAGTCCTGTACATTTAAACTTCTCCAGCATTTACACCTAAAACAAAAGTACATCCAGCAAACAAAATTAGATATGAGCAGCGGATTGGAGTGGTATGTATTCTTTTTGCGGCAGATGAGTTTTTCTTTGGCGGGGTAACTTTTACAACTTTGTTGTTTTTGGTCAGATATCATATATTTTTGCATACCTAAAAAGGTTTTGGGAAAAGTTTCAATAGGTTTTTGTTCAGCATATTCCATAAATTTAATATCATAAGTTATATTCACAGGGTCTTCTTTAAAATAAATAGATACTGCAAACGCAATTGCAAATACGCCACAAATGGCTGTTGCTGAGCTTTTTTAAAAATAATTTTGGGATGAAATGGGTATAGTTTATTAATATGAATGCATTTTGTGCAAAATAGATTTGTGTTATCTTTGTGTTATGGCTCCGCTAACATTCTGTTAGTAATCTGTTAATTTTTTGTTAACTCTGTTAATGCTCTATTAACGTTCTCTTAACACTCTATTATCTTTTCGTTAATGCTCTGTTAACGTTCTGTTAATGTTCTCTTAATTCTCTTTAATCATTCGGCTAACGCTCTGTAAACGGTCTGTTACCTTTCTTTTATTACGCGATTTACGTTCTGTTAACGTTCTGTTAATTTTCTGTTAACGATCTGCTAACGCTCTGTTGTTGCCTTGCCAACGCTTTGTTAACGTTCTGTTACTGATCTGTCCCCTGACCCAGTGTCCCAATGTCACATTGTCCCAATGTCACAGTGTCCCAATGTTCCAATGTCCTAATGCCCTAATGCCCTAAGGTCCATTGTCACAGTGTCCTCATGTCCCAATGTTCTAATATCCCAGTGTCCCAATGTCCTAATATCCTAATGTGCCAATGTCCCAATATCCTGATGTCCCAGTGTCCCAATTTAGGTCCTATTGTCCCAATGTGCAAATATCACAGTGCCCCAATGGTTTAATGTCCGAATGTCTCACTACCCTAGTGTCCCAATGTCCCAGTATCGGAATATCCCAATGTCCCAGTCTCCCACCTAATGTCCTAATATCCCAATGTCTAACTGTCCTAATGTCCCAAGGTCCTAATGCTCCAATTTCCCAATATCCCAGTACCCCAATGTCCCAAATGTCCCAGTATCCTAATGTGATAATATCCCAATGGCCCAATGTCCTAATGTACCAGTGGTCAGTGTCCCAATGTCGCAGTATACCAAGTGCCCCTAGGTCCCAATAGCCTAATGTCCTAATATCCCAGTGCCCCAATGTCCCTGTATCTCAGTGCCCCAATGTCCCTGTATCTCAGTGCCCTAATGTCCCAGTATCCCAATGTTACAATATTCCAATGTGCCAATATCCCAATGTTACAATGTCCCAATGTTCTAATATCCCGATGTCCCAGTGCCCCAATGTTCCCACGTCCCAGTTTGCCCAGTGTACCTAATGTCCCAATGTCCTAATGTGTTGATGTCCAAATATCCCAATGTCCTAATGACCCAAGACCCTAATGTTCACATGTTCTTATATCCCAGTGCCCCTATGTGCGAATATCCCGATGTCCCAATGTCACAACATTTGGATGTCTCAGTGGTCCAATGCCCCTATGTACCTGTTGAGAATTTATTTTGAATTTGAATTTAATAATTTAACTGTGGCACCACTATAATGAATTTGTTAGAATTGTGGTAGGCCTGTATAGCCGTCATTCAAAATGTAGAATAGTCAGTCAGTGTAGTCACCCGCCCGCCCACGTTGGAAGAAGACTAGTTGTAAGTAATCGCTAAAAATCTTCAGAATCCTGTAATTAATGATTATTGTAATATTACCAGGAAAATAAAACGCAACGCAACGCAACGCCACGAAAAACGTCTATTGTGTTCTTATTTTTTAGTCCCTCTCGACCAACGGAATCAACAGTACCAGTGTCCCAATGTCCGATTGTCCCAAGGTCATAATGTCCCAATGTCCTAATATCCCAGTGTCCTAATGTCCCAGTCTCCCAGTGTCCTAATGTCCCAATATCCCAATGTCCCATTGTCCCAATATCCTAATGTCCCAATATCCCGATGTCCCAATATGCCGATGTCCCCACGTCCCTGTTTCCCCATTGTGCCTAATGCCCCAATGTCCTAATGTCCCAAGACCCTAATGTCCCAATTTCCTAATATCCCATTACCCCAAGATCCTAGTCTCCCAGTCTCCCGGTGTCCCAATATGCAAATGTCGCAATGCCGCAGTGTGTTTTAAAAAATAGTCAATGCGATGAGCCGATAGACGCTATTGTTGGAAATCGTTTGTTAACTTTACCTATTAATTTACCGTTATTCCATCCACTTATCTAAATGGAAGACACTGATTCTTTGGAAGGACCACCAGAGGATCATTCGTTCCAAATTTCATAAAAATCCCATCACGAAGAGAGACAGTAGAAGCAAGTCTTTCTGCAACTGTAGACTTCATTCTGAAATTGGGTTACTCGCTTAAGTCTGTGAGGGTGAAAAATTCACCGTTTATTGCATATATCTTACCCGTTATTGTGCCGATCGAAGATTTTATTTGGAAAGGCACTAGAACAGGATATGTGGAATATTTTGTTAAAAAATTTTTTTTGGGGGCTGTTGCCTGGAAGGCGGTAGCCTGGTCAAACAAAAAAGCAAGTTGTCTCCGGTAATCATAGACTTGTTCGCTTTCGTTTTTCTTTTTCCTTTGGCGGGCGAAACGCTCTCGCGTCTCTTGATGTAGATCGTTTTCCGTGCTCACCATTGCTCAATTGAAGTCTGCTATGGTGTATAACGAATTCTAACTATTAGCTAATAAATGTAGAAATTACAGAAATGAGCTCTTATTAACCCCTTGTGGGGAAGCATATCTACGCCCGTTCTGTGCCATCGGCTTTAGGTCTGACCACTTGATTTTAAGGATGAATATCAACTAATTCTCTCCACTCCCGTATTGGCTGCATGTTTTGTCCTCTGGCCTCGTCGCTACTAGATTATACTCGTACATCCCCATCCACGCCACTATTTTCTAGTAACATAAATGCTTCCGTTGTAGCAAAACTTACATTTTTCGACTGCCTGGTCCGAAATATAATTTCTTTGCTTTCGGATCCGATGTCAAGTACTTAGTCTTGGCATCGTTTATTTGAAGCCTAGCTTTATGCATAGAGAACAATAGGTGACAAGTAGCAACCTTGCCTCACCAGATTGCCTCCAATAGTTCTGGGAACTGGCCCTTTTGTGGGATGCGAGATTTCACCCATTGCTACCACTCCTTGATGATTGAAAGTAGTTTAGCTGTTGTCTCTCTGCTGCGTAATGCTTTCCAGATATATTCCCGGCCGAAAGGTTTTGCGAAATCATTGAACATGGAATGTAATAGGAGAGAAGTGATCTGATTGCTCAATAAAAATTTGGTGAATGTTAATGTTGTCGCTACATTAAAAACCCTGTTTACTGTTTCAAAATAATATTTACTATTCGACTGGAGACCGCCGGAAGTCCCTAAAGGTGAAAATGGAAGCAACAACAGCAGCAGCAGCCCAATGCATTTTAAATGGGTGGCAGCAACATATCCAAAATAGCTGTTGCTTCCAACATAAATTCACCAATTTAAAATAAATTGTGCTTCTTTTTCCTCGGCAGGATGGATGGATGGATGGATTAGGCGCTATGATGGGTTGGGCTGGTTACGCCCAATACTGCAGCCTATTGGCTTATTGTATTTCCCATTAAAGCGAAGCAGTTTCAGGTTATTAGCCCTGTCCTTCGTAAAAGGCTTAGAAGAAAGTTAGCCAGGTTTGCTTTGGGTGCGCCCATTCCATTGGTATGAGCCCCAACAAAAGTTTGTCTCCAGCTCATAAGAGCGGGGCATTCGAAGGTTACAGAGGCGGCATATTGGGTCTTGTGTGTAGATCCCGATTGTATGCAGATGTTTTCGTAGGGTACAGTGACCGGTTATGAGACTTGTCACTGGTTCATTTTGCTGAGGCTTAGGACTTCGGTGCAGCTGGTTTGCCAGTTGGTTCTCAGCATACGCTTGCTATGTCTGAGCCCTTCCAATGATTTTGGAATTTTTTGACAACGGTTTCAGCAGTGGATTTACTAATTTACGATTGCTGGTTGGGACCTATGAGAAAGGTAGTTATGAACCCTCTCTTGCAAGGTATGTGTAGTGTATGTCTTAACGTACGTCCATGTGCTTAAACATTAGTTAATTTAAATGTTATAATGCCTGTATAGTTGCCTCAGGTACATACAAATCGATGGAGCATTTTATTTGGAACCACAGAAACAAGAAATTTTTACAGACTGCCTCCGGTATACGATTTTCACGCAAATAACCAAAAATACCGAAATCGTAAGGTTTAGAACCTCATAGCGCCCTTAGTACTGCACGTATCGATCTGAAACTTGTACATTAAATTAAACGTTGTAAAAACTTCAAATTCGCCATATAGCAGTTTTCGCTGTACATTACCGTTATAGAGATAATCACTAAAAACTGCTTATTTGGATGTTTTGACCCTCATAACTTCCCTAGGGCGGCTCCCATCGTTGGGGACATTTGATGTCACACTAACAGCCACACGAGCTACAAATTTGCCTCAGATGGGTTCCCTCTAGAGGTTCCCGTTATCAAAAAAAAAATCCGAGAAACGGTTTTTTGTTTAGTTTGTACTCCTAATAGTTTCCTTGCGGGTGTTCGCATAGATGAGTTGTTTTGGCATTTGAATTTGAAGTTACAGAAGCAACAAATTGTTACAGGCTTCACTCCGGAATGCGTTCCAGTTATAAAGAAATTCACGAAAATATCGAAAAATACCGTTATTGTACGGTTCAGACCCTCATAGCGCCCTTAGTATTGCACGCATCAATCTGAAATTCAGATATTTAATTAAGCGTTATATAAGCTACTAATTCGCCGTATTACGTTACTGTTATAGAAATATTTCCCAAAAAATGGCTTATTGAAAGTTTGGACCCTCATAACATTGTTGGAGGGGCTCCCATCTTTGGGGACTATTGGCGTCTTACAAACAGCAAGAGGAACTACAAGTTTATCTCAGATGGGTTCCCTCTAGAGGTTACCGTTATAAAAAAAAATCCGAGAGACAGTTTTTTGTTTAGTTAGTTGTTTAGTTTTGACCCCTCATAGCTTCCTTTGGGATGCCCGCATAGATAAGTTGTTTTGGTATTTTAAGTTGATATTATAGAAGCAACAAATTGTTACAGGCTTTCCACCCGAATGTGTTCCCGTTACGAAGAAATCCACGAAAATAACCAAAAAATACCGTTACTGTACGGTTCAAACCCTCATACCGCTCTTAGTATTGCACGCATCAATCTGAAATTCATACATTTAATTAACCGTTATATAAGCTACACATTTGCCGTATGACAGTTTTCGGTGCACGTTACCGTTATAGAGATATTCCTCAAAAACTGCTTAATTGAATGTTCGTTAGGGGGGCCCCAATCTTTGGGGACTTTTGGCGTCTTACTACCAGCCACAGAAGCTACAAATTTCTCCTAGAACACCTTAGAACGCACTCCCTCGTCTTAGCACAATTTACGAAAAAACCCAAAAAACACGTTTTTTTTAAGTTTTGAACCCCCATAAGGCTGTACATATTGATGTGAAATTTGGCCACTTTCTTTAAAACCCCATAGGCTACAAACTTTTCATATAAAAGTTTTTAGTACGAGTTACCGTTACAGAGATAGTGTGAAACCTTGTTAAAGATACCGTTAGACCTCCTTGCGCCGTTAGGAGTGCCCGAAAGTTTTCTGTCTTTGCATCGTTTATTGAGAAATCACAAGCGCTTCAAATTTGCCATACACCACTTTTTTGTATATGCTATCGTTATCGAGATATTCAGAAAAACCTGTTTTCGAGGGTCTTCGACCCTCTGTAGCACCGCTAGCGGCACTCGTAGGGACGGGGACTTGTAGGGTCTTGTTTAGGATCTCGAAAGGAAGGCTCATGCAAAAATCCAACATTCCCCTAATTTTTCCGAAGTGAAATGCTAATTTCCTGGGGTATTCATATTTTCAATGTCAATTATATTTCTATCATTGTCCCAAAAAGGCTTATACAGGGTGTCCGGAAACTGCCTCATAAACGCACCGGATTGTGATTCCTCATATGATTTCCAGCAAAAAAGTTGTACGGAACATACCCCCTTAGCATAACCCTTTAGCTGCCACAGGCATTTGAAGATTTTTGGTTTCTGGAAATCACATGAGGAATCACAATCCGGTGCGTTTATGTGGCAGTTTCCGGACACCCTGTATTTCATCGGCTCCAAACCATAGCCGAAATGTCATACGTCCTATGTAATTTTTCTTTAATAAAAGTAATTTTTCTGGGTGTAGAGCCCGGGTTCTCGTGCAATTGCAGGTTAATGCACGAAATTACACTTTTCAGGGTATATTGCACAAAATGGCAAAGCGGAAGCGAGTTATTCGCTTAAATCTTAGACCGGAAAATGTGGTGTTTTTCAGATAGCTATCCTAGTTTGTCATAGTTTTCCTACTCGATTATTGTCTGATTTGGCAAAGATAGTTTAGAAAGTTATACACTCGGCTTCACAAAAATCGAGCCACTCGCCACTTTCGAACTCAAATTCAATTTTCTCAATAAGTATGAAACTTACAACTACGAAAGTTATATCTACAGAAAGTGCATTTAATGGCAATTCATATGACTATGATTTTTATCTGAAGTACCGTTAACTCACGCAACAAACACAATGCCTGTTTTGATTAGAGTTCGCGCTTAACGTGTGGCCCGGTTTCATTGAAGCTCAGTGTAGATTTCTAGATTTAGATGAATTCTTGTTATGAAAATGAGACCGAGGCTAATTTCGGGCGCGGCCGAAAGTTGGATACCCTTCGCTCTCCTCGGGCTAAAAGTTTTTTTCGGGCGTACCTACGACTTGTATTTAACCCCCCCCCCCATTATTTTCGTTCCGTCTTCACAAAAGTTCCGTTGTGTCGACAAAACAATATTTGTGTGGGGTTTGGTTGGAATAAGTGGGCAAATCAAAATATTTACTCAGAAGATTTTATTGGGGGATGCGGGAGCATAGCTCCCCATAGTACGGTACCATTTGTTTTGAGCTTTTTTGGTTGTTTTGATAAAGACACATTAATTCAAGGTTTTGTGAAATTGATGTAACAAATGTTTCTCAGAAGAACCAAAATGGGGGGTTAGGTTTGTATGGCAACCCCATGACCCCATGGTCCGATTTGATCCATTCTTACATATGTTTTGTGTTATCAATAGAAACACATTTGTATGAAATTGGGTTGAAATTGGTACACAAATAAAAAAGTTTTTCTTACACCAAAAAAATGGTTTAGACTTTTTATCTAAAGTGAAGTAGTTGACTTAAATTTAGATAGTTTTACCAAAGAAATAGCTGATTTCTCTAATCTTCGCAGCTGAAAATACTATTAAATTCGTTCATTTAACCACGCAGGATTAGAAGAAAAAGCTTAGTCAATTCTTCCACAAAAGTTGTTGATTGTACTATTCAAATATAAAATTTAACTACAAACAATCGTTCTTTTTTCTTCAACACAATTTACCTATTCAACATTTAACAATTTATAGATAATGAATAGCTGTCTTTACAAATGAATTAATTGAATTCGCAAATATAGTAGATGTTTCAACTTATGACGAATAGAAAAATTATCCATATCTTCGTAGCTGTTTCAACTACATAGAATCATAAGCTGAAAATCAACGCTAACTTTAGATAAATTCGACTATTTCTTTAGATAACCATTCTAATTTTTTTTCTCAGTGTAGAAGAACCTAATTTGGGGGTTGGGTTTGTATGGTACCCCATGACCCCATGGTCCGATTTGATCCAATCTTGCATATGTTTTGTGTCATCAATAGAAACACGTTTGTTGTGAAATTTGGTTGATTCTGGTGCACAAATAATAAAGTTTTTCTTAGAAGACCCTAATTTGGGGGGTTAGGTTTGTATGGCAGCCGCATGACCCCATGGTCCGATTTGATCAATTCTTAGATATGTTTTGTGTCATCAAGAGAAACACGTTTGTGTGAAATTTTGTTGAAATTGGTGCACACATAAAACAGTTTTTCCTAGAAGAACTTAAATTAGGGGGCTAGGTTTGTATGGCAGCCCTATGGCCCAGTGATCCAATTTCGGTGATTCAAACATACAAACGGCCTGCAACAATAATAAGCACGTGTGGAAAATTTCAGCTCCGTAGCTTTTATAGTGGCCGAGAAAAACGCGCTGCAACAGACGGACGGACGGACAGACAGACGGACATCGACCAATCGACTCATCTCCTCATGCTGATCATATATGTATACTTTTTATATGGTCGGAGATGCTTCCTTCAATGCGTTACAAACTTCATGACAAAGTTTAATATACCCTTTCACTCTATGAGCGGAATGTATAAAAATAAATTCTTGAGATAAAGAATTTATCTAGAGCGCCAAAGTCATGTCCTGTCCGATGTTTTGGATTAGGTTGCTCCCAAAACTATATAATTTGGCGCTACATTTATATACATACACATGGAAACTACCAAACACAATTTTGATTTGTAAAATTCATCTGGATTGCTTGGCTGCATTTTGGCAAACCAATTTCATGACCCACCTGTGGGATTTCGTTTCAATTGCCTCTTCTAGGTATTTCAACAGCATCTGCAGTGTTCACGTATGTAAGGTGCCAATAATAAATGAATGGGTGGTGTATATGAAATAATGAATGGATAAATTAAGGTCTGACAATACCTTTCCACTCGACGAAGCATTATATTCGTAATCATGATTGACTTGGTATACCACGGATACATGACTGTAAAATTGCATCCATATTTCACTTATTCCATAACTTGAAGTAAACCTCAAATTGAATTGTTAAATTGATACAACTGTGACGACCGACGTCTGGAAGCGTACACATGTGTACCTCAAGTACAAACATAATGTACATAATTTCAAAAGGAGGCAAAAGTAGGTCAAGATCGCAAAACTCATTTTCAGGTCTGTTCCGCATCTTCAATGATTTTTTTTATCTTTTATGAAATTTATATGTTTTCCATAAATTTACCAACCATAACATACATACATAGGGTTATCCAATTGCAACGAAAAAAGCTAATGAGCTTAATAGGCCTTCGTCTTTATTTGCAAAAAAAAAAAGAAAGAAATCGCAAGAACATTAATTTGATATCGTTTGCGATAATGAAGCGATTGATATTATACATCTTTCTTTACCTTCAACGGCGATCACTACTATCATACACATTTGATTGCTTTCGCTGACATGATACTTTTTTTTCTAAATTTCGTATACACATAGATAAAATTTTTCTATTCTGATTTTAGGTCTCCTATCGAAATATATTGACAAGTTTTCGCACTCTAATAAATAATGTGTGTACCAACGCCACAGGCATTTAAAAAACCTACCCTACTCTACTTCCCTCTATTGCCTATTTGGAGCACACACGCAACACGCACGCACAACCTCCCCGATAAATGATTTTGATTTTGATGATGAAAATTTGATGAAAATGTGAAACTTTTGACTGAATTGGAGTTTAGCAACAAAACGTTTGAAAAGTATGTATAGTAGCAACACGCAGACAAAAAAAAAGTTGAAAGATAAAATGATATATTGCGTGGTTTGGCCTTTTGTTTTGATAACATAACCGAACTGGCGAAACAAAAACATTAAATAAAGATGTAAGAAAACAAAAAAAAAACGATTGACTTGGATATTTTCTTCGCATTTTTGGAAAGGAAACTTGAAATACGTTTAAATATGTATGTATGTACATGCATGGGAAAAAAATTGTTCGATGACCTTCAAAATTTGAGTGCTTCAATGATGATGATGGTGGTTGTATGGTGATTCGGAATTGAGACGATATAATGAATTCGTTTATTTGCAAAATGAAAATATGAATATTGATATTATTTGTCGGACTTTATAATTTATACATAGCTTACAATAAAATAAGAGACATCAATCTTAAGAAATTAGCAATTCCAGTAATAGAGGCCTGGTGCCCTGGCGGTCATTATAATGTCTGGATTTTTCCTTGAAGCTTGTGCAATTACCAGTTCATTTTTATGCAAATAGGTATTTATAAGCCTTGGTTCCAGTATATTACCCTATTATTGTGCTCCGAACTTGTGCTATGGCAGCCTCTACCATCCCTCGTCTAAAGTGCCTCAACACTCCGGACTCAATTTGCTATATGTGGCAGTTATACCTTTCTAAGTCAGAGACCGAAAATAAGCCCCTTTGTCCACTGGGTATATCTTGCCTATTTTAAAACTGCACAGCGTCATGAGTTCGAATTTCACCGTGAACCATGGTGTTTTTCGAACTCACGAGGTTTGACGGACTATAATCTCACTCAGATGTTAAACGTTGGATTGTCGCGCCTGTTATTTTTATTTATATAAAACAAAACAAAAGTAAACTTTTCGCTGAAATTACGAGTATTCAACGTGTGTAGTGTATCATAATAGTTCGTGAATCCATTTTCAGAACTGCAATAGAAAATTTAGCACTTCCTTAAATTTCTATTGTATATAAAAGCGTGCCGATGGAACAGAAACACTACAGCACAGGACTTTACTTTCATCTACTTTTTCACATTGTCTCTGGAGTTTCACACAGGCAAGCCCTACTGAAGTAATCTAGATTCGTTGCTAGAAAATTTAAATGTAAGCACTGATTAAGAATTCGTTGCTGGAAAATCTTAACTTTCGGTTCGAAAATTTTAAAATATCGTTGAACACGGAGTGCTCTGCTACAGAAGCAGAATTTCCAATGTGGAAATATACACTACATAAGATTGTAAATCGCTAATGCGATATAAAGAAAACGCAGCCAATTCGCGCATCCTTTATTGTTTGAGTTTATCAACACTTCTTCCTATTTTTAAGTTAAAATTTGACGAAAGGTTGTAACGTAGGGTAGGGCGGGGCTAGTTGAGCAATTTTTCACTTGAGCGGGTATAGCTCCTCAACGGTAAGTCTTAATAGCTTTTTGTGCATACTGATATATTGGTGGTATATCCCTTTGCAAATGTGCCCAACGAAATTATTTCTAAAAAGTCAAACTAAGGAGCTGTATCTGTTTAAATGTAGAAAATCAAATATGCTCAACCTACCCCATAGGTGAGGTAAGTTGAGCAAGGGTATGGGGCAAATTGAGCACATAGGAATTTAGCCGATCCATGTGTTTAATGTTAGCTAGGCATGAAATAAAATTTCTCTTTAACAATCAACTTTTTATTTATAGACTTTAAATGACAAAACAACAATACTTAAATCAATTTTGTTTCAAAATTTAGGGTTGGGGTTAGTTGAGAAACTATAGCTCAACTAACCCCAACCCGAAATTTTGAAATAAAATTGAGATTATAAAAAAACGGTTAGTACTATACCTATAAACTCTATACATATCAAAAGTACAATCAATTTATGAACTTTTAACACTTTCCTGATTAAAGAAGAATAATATTTGACTATTACAGACGAAATATTGCGATTTGCGATTATTTCACTTTTAGGTCAAAAAATAAACAATGCGCTCGTGTACTTCAGTTGATCCACGAGTCGCTACTGACGTTCGTGCAATGAATTCTACTCCTGCGACCCGTTATTTCCGCTATGTGATGATTTTGTGTGCGGTGAATAGTTTTCGAGATATCTCGATTGCCCAACTTGCCCCTATGCTCAACTAGCCCCGCCCTACCCTATATGACAGGGCAAAGCAAGTTTTAACCTTCTCTAGTTGTTCGCAATTTTATTCAATTTAACCCTTGGTTTGCATGGTGGTGAAAACTCCCTTAAAGTGTATCGTGGAGTCCCAGGGACTCCTTACTTCAACCTCAATAAAAGCAAAACCAATGTTGTTTTCGTAAAATTATCTATAAATATAGTTAATATTGTCCATCAACAATAGATTTTAACATACATTAGGAACTTTTAATGAGTTTATTTTCTAGAACTTCCAGTTAAATTTACAGTCTCAAAAATCGCATAAAAGAATGCTCACTCCTTAAAAGTAGTAAAATTTAAACTTTTAATAAAAATAATTTCCATTTTTTACTAATTTTGAATAGATAAACATATCCAATTATAAAATAAACATAAATCTTCTCAAATAGCATCTAAATAAAAAAACGTGCATTGCTTCAATTCAGATAATGTTCTGTGAATTTTCTTCATACTTTTTTGATCATGACGGGAATATTGGTTTGTAATAAAAGTTGCGAATATAAATTGTCTTCTCCATTATTTGTTTCGGCATGAGAAACAGTATATTGTCTGATTCCTAGGAATTTATCACAACTCCATTATCAATTTCATCAGTTAGAAGATTTACCTTTAGGGTTTCTAATGCTGTCAGCCTGTTGTTCTGGGCAACATTGTATGTATTGTACAGGTTAGCTTCAGTTGTGTAGTTAATTGTGTCAGGAACTAAAGTCCTGGTAGTTTTGGGCATACATTACATTTTAAGATTAATTGAAGACATAGGGATTGATTCCACAAATATCGAAAATAACAAACATAACTACTATAGGTCATCGAAGAGTACGACGGCTGCATGAAAAACCAGTGTACATTTCGATTGCATCTACTTTACCCTTGGTGTAATTATAATATACATAATTATAATTTCTGGTTAATTTGTCTCAGAAACAAAAGTGTGGTCATGGTGTACCAAAGAATAAAAAAAGACAGCCTTTCTCTATTCGGAAACATAACTAATTAGTGTGCAATCCAAATAATGACTTCTTCCAACCATTGTGTCGGAACGCTAGCAGGATTTTACTCCAAAACAATGATATGGGTAATATTACATCGGTTGGAAGCCATGAAAATAGCTTATTACATTAAAAAAGCTTGATAGAGTACAATACAAAAATCGACAATTGCTCTCATTTTATAACACAAAGTGCATGGTGGAGTCCCACGGACTCCTTCTACCGTTATCACTCACCAAAGCAAATAGCGCAAGCACACGTCGTCTTCTGTCCAAGTCCACCGCGCTACTGGAGGAAGGTACTAAAACGCACTGAAACGTATTTGCCTTAATATAAAAGTTATTGATAAAAGTAATCTGAGGAGGAGTCCCTGGGACTCACCATGCAAATTAAGGGTTAATACAAATAATTCTCAAATATAGTCTTAGGTAGTAATTCGAAGACAAATTAACAAACAAACAAACTGAGTTTTGCGGTACACTAGGGTTACATGAAGATTTCTCAGGGGTTCCGCGAAAATATCCAAAATAGAAAATGATGTAGAAAGTACAAAAAGTATACAATCCTACACGAAAAAATGTTTGTAAGTTTTAAAATTCCGAAGCTTGATCTGCTACACTGTTTCGGAACTTAACAATAAATTTGAACAGCATCAGTGACTTGACTGATTTTCTTTTACAGCTTTCTACTATATAAATTGGAAAAAAAAAGTTGAGTGTACCAGATAATAAAGAATGTCTACAGTACTTGAGAAGAGGTTTCTGAGATGTAAATTATGGCGCAAATAAATGAAAGGATTACATTTGTGTTAAAACCCACTTAAGAAAATCAAAACTTTTCTACAATTTTTTAACGAATGTTCAACAGCGCAAATGTTTAGTTCTATTGACATTTTTCGTATCCTTCGCAAACAATTGGCTCATAGCTAGGGCCTCGAAATTTTGAACAAATACTTATATGCTGCAGTGCCCTACAAGTTTGCAAATTTTAGAAATATCTACTCACAAAGTTCCGATAGTTATCGGAAAATTTCGATTTAAAAACACAGAAGCTGTACTTTATCCACATATACTGGCCCCAACCAGCTCTCATCCTTAAAAATTCCTTTTGTGGACATATAACTAAAAATTTATTTTAATTCCTGTTTTGGGGTGTTCCGTGAAAAAAGCAGCGATGCTAGGTATTCCGTGACTCCAAAAAGTTTGATAACCACAGATCTAACGCAATCTCAATCAAAATTAATTTTTTTTACGAAAATTGGAATACTGTGGATTCATCACCGCAGTAAAAAGCCAAATTATCCAGTAGCCTCACAATTTTTGCGCGGAGATTTCAATATTTTCAGGGCGCAGTTTTTTTCCGTATGCAAAAATGGCTCTCTATTTAAAAAAAAAAACGAATTGCACAAAATCACTACTAATTTGAAGTGTAATAAATGCAGAAATTATTCTGATATTCAAAATTTGATAACCGTAAAAATATAAGTAATCTTGTAAAATGATCCCCTCCCTCTCCGAAAAGCTATCTACGCCACTGGATGCAAGTCCTCTGTCGAATATTTTCGGCCCTGGACTAAAGCAAAACGATTTCGATTGCCATTTGGTGTACCAATGATTTGGCGAGAGCCCTCAAGCCACTCAAGCGATCTAAGTAGATGAATTACCGGAAAATCTTAGAGTGAGTGATGATGAGCAGGAAGAGCGATTTCTTCAAGATTTCAAAATCATGGAAACTCGATATCATGGCAGATGGGATGGCGGACTATTTTCGGGGTGAAAAACACGGGACTGTCCTCAAATTAAACACAACAGAAAAAGCTACAAACGAAACTTGTTGCCATAAATTTGTACAGTATAGTTCTGGGGTAATGTTGTTAAGATAAAATAAAAAAAATGCAACGAGTTTGGTTTGTTTTGATTTCAATGAAGGGAATTTGAGCCCCCCGTATCTCAAAAACTGAACGTATGGGCGAAAAACGGTTATCCGGATTCTACGACCAAAAACTATCAGAAATAACCAAATTTGCACTGGAAAAAATGTAAATTTACCGGATGTAAATTTACATATTCGCCGGTGAATATGTAAATTTACACCGACAAATATGTAAATTTACATCCAGGTTTATGTATTTAATTAATAATATTTATGGCAGCCGGTTCTTCAATGTAAATCGTCCTGGAGCTACCCGTTATTCCAACAGCCAAGATCTGCCACATCCCTTTCGGCTCAAGAGCAAAAAAGCGCTACAACAACAATAATATGATCCTCACACGAACGCACTTCGAACGGAACAGACTAACTGCACACAGAACAAGCCACTTGTGAGATACAGGAAAATGCAATAATGAACAAAAGTGGTAACACACTCAGTTTTACACAAATGTAGGTGTAATTTTTTACACCAACTTCCAATTGGTAAATGTACACTGAAAATGTAAAGTTACACAAAAATAAAGTAATGACACATCTTCACACAAATGTTGTGTAAAGTTACAGGGTTTACTAGAAATTTTGTTTAAAAATAAACGTTTACTGTAATTTCGCGAGAAATATGGTGCAAAATTCAACAAGTTTTCGATGTAAAATTCAACCTTGTTTTTACAATGTACTTATGCCGCCCCGGGTGAGACACCAAATTGCCGCATCTAATATTTTTTTGTTTTGCATGGCACTTTAAATTTAAATCTCTGAAATATATATTCCGTTCCGTTCCTAATATTCAATACGAAAACAGGAGAGGGACTGCACTGCGACTGTAATCTCGAAGACTAAATTTATGGTCGTACTTTCGTGCTTTCGAATCTGAAATCTTTCTCTTTGTGAGACCCTAGGCTGTTGTTTTCGCGAGGGTCTTAAAAGCCAAAAGTAATGAGTATAGACAAGTATCCGAGGTGAAGGTAATCAGGAGAAAAACGTGCAGTTACCATTTATCGTTAAAGGTGCATTTTCTTACAACTTTGTTTGAACATTTTTAAAACTTCTGTCAATATTTTTGGAATTGGCAATTTAAAACCTAATTGGTATTGTGAATTTTAATAATATTCTCCAACCACTAAAAAAATGTTGGCTACGATCCATAAAGTTGAAAAAAAAAATGGGCTGCCCCCCCCCCTCTTTCGAAATCCTGGGTACGCCCATGAGTGGAAGTCCAAAGCTCTGAAACGCTTTCTTAATGCTTATCGTCTGCTAATGTATGAATTAGGAGGAAGTTTTAAAGTTTGAAGAAAAAACTTTTTCTAGGAAAGTATCATTATTTTCCAGTTTCAGGCTCAGGACGTCAATTTAGGTTGAAATTCTGCTAGAAATTTCCGAGGGGATTACAAAATTAAACACTGTATCAACGAATTGAGAGGACATGTTGGTGCAGGTGTCGTTAGGAACTCCGCCAGAATGAATGTAGCGGTACTTTCGCTCTGTACTTTTGGGAAATCACATCACACTACAAACACTGAGTCTAACACGTTGATGTCAGCTTTCTTCGTTGATTTAATCCTGGAAATTATAATGTTTTGGATTTGTTGTAATTTTATTTGTATGAAGTGCTGGTCGAAACGCCGCCCCAAAAATTTGGCGCTCCAGGCGACCGCCCCGCTAAAAAAGGAAAATTTCGACGAATTCTTTAAATCCTTAGGGCCTTGCTTTGTAGCCGCCGGAGACTATAATGCGAAACCACCATTCTGGGGTTCACGATTGTTCTCCACCAGGGGCAATCAACTTCTAAATTCAGTTCTTAATATGTATTGAGGGCGGCTGCACTATCTACTGGCCAGCAGACCAACACAAAATACCGGACCTAATTGATTTCGGCGTAGCAAAAAAAAAAAACATTGACAAAAGACGCCTAACCATCAAGCCACTTCACATCACTCACCAACAAAAATTCACTTAAATGGTGACTTTCATCGGCTTTCATCATTTCTAACAAACCAAGCAACAAACTGACATAAATTTAAAACAAAATTCCAAACTCGCTACTGCCACCATTTTTATCTTAGATCCCCTGAAAATATAGAAAATGCGCTTCTAGACCTATTGACAACAATAACAGAATGTGCTGTACTTGCCACTCCCAGTAGTAACACTCCCATAGTTAAAGCACAATCACCCTATAACGTTTTTATTCTCGACATTGTACATAAAAATAACCTAAATCCAAAGCAGCCTGGCAAAGGTCTCTTTCACCTAGCGGCAAGGCACTCCTAAACAAATCCACCAAGGAACTAAGAAGGACGCTAGCTAACGACAAGATTAAAAAATACCGGCGTACAGAGGGCTGCGCCCGCAATACGAGGATTTTTTAGATTTTGGATACATACATAGTGAATAATTTCGCACGTATATTTTATAGGTAATAAATAAGAATTATGCACAATATTTATGAAATGCTGCTTGTAAATCTATTTTTGGACACATATTGACTGAATTTATTACCTGTAACTCCGTTACCATTACTCCGAACTGGAAAAAAGCAACTGATATGAAATGTACCCATCGAGTTCTTTGATTTGAGTATCCATACGTCCGATAAAAATTAAAAAAAGTCGACTTTTTCAAATATCCGGCATACCCTGTTAGCTTTGTCCTACTAACGTCTAAGTATTTCGTGCTGAAGACTGTTACGATTCTACACATTCCCACCAAATTGTATTACGATCGGTTAACCCATTTTGTCCTACGGTTGCGTGTTCGCAACGCTTTACATTTTCATGTTTCACCAAATTGTTCGGTATAAAATTGTCTACTGACTGTTCATGTCAAAGTAGTAGATAAAATGCTACAGCGTGTCAAAGTGGAAAAACTCGTTTTGGTAATCAGTTTTTTGCAAATAAGTCGATAACGGTAAATTTTCACGCAATAATTAATCATAATTGGCTGGTAGCTTATTGAATTCCCTACAATCCAGAAAAAAAATTAAATCGATACGATCATCTACAACCGAGATATGCCCCAGAGAAAGTCAACGATCTGAGATAGCAATACATTCTACGGGTATGTACCAACATTCAGTTGGGCTTTACTTGGCGGCCAGTTGTCTTTCGCTGCAGATAGAGAGAGATATGCTCATTACGCGACACGCTTGCGACCAGTGACTCCATTAGCGGTACACGGCTGAAAATTTTGGTGTAATTTTTATAAAAACATATATTCATACATTTCCATATAAAAACTTTATCAAAACTACACCAACGGACCTTATAAAAAGTATAAGTGAATCCACAATCCTGTTATTTGTAGCCAAGCGCGCTGCTTACTGAACCAGACAGACTACAAATCAATAGACTTCTAGGTTGAATGGGTTTCTTGCGTTGATAGTGTACATTTGATAACATAGTAGGGTTGATTCTACCCTTTTATGTTATAACAACATTCAATAAAATTTATTCTATCCCGAACGGTGTAAAATGTAAAATATGAAAAGGGTATTTGGATAGTTTTATTCTGTAGCGGATATACTTAATATAATTTTCGAATAAACTGAAATTATAAGTCAAATTTTATTCAAATTTTGGAATAGATAGGAGTTATATTATTTTATTTATAAAATTTACACCCGGTTTACACCAACATTTACAACCGTGTACTTTTTGTAAATGAAAGTCAATTTTACAAACATCGGTTTTCTTTTGAAATAGTTTTATTTGTTTGTTTAGTTTCGCCATGAGTTTTTGTTTCGTTTGTGCAAAATCCTTAAACGAAGGTGACGTTGTTAAAGTGAAAAATCGAGGTATCCCTACATTGATTGAGAGATGCATTGAACGTGGTCATAGGAAGCATGAAGAAATTTTGAGAAATATGAATAGTGTTCTAATGCATCAATCATGTCGGAAAATGCAATAATTCAACAGTCAGCTGAATTCATTTTAGGCGAGACCACCTTCTTCAGAGGTATGAAGCAGGAGGCATTGTTGGCCAATTAAAGAAAAAAGAAACGATTTGTTGAAAATTATTTAAGTAATCATGGTTTCTTAGTATCCCAGGCTGTAGAGGATGCGGATACACAATTTGTTCAAACGGCTTTACGCATGACGTCCGAGTTTGACTCAATTTTCATCGTTGGAGAAGACGTTGATCTGCTGGTTATATTATCAGGTATTTGATACCATGTCTAGAACGTCTATTTTAAAAAATGGAGCGAGGCTACGAAAATACAATTTTGTATTCATCAACAGGTTTCGAACACCAAACTTTATCAGAGCATATACTTTTTCTTCATGCCTTCACAGGGTGTGATACGATTTCGGCCGTTTTTAGATATGGGAAAAGTAGGCTTCTCTCATTTTTAAAGAAAAAGGAACACACTCGCGTTTTACAATCGCTCCAGGTTTTTAAAGCAGAGTGCTCAGATGCAAACACTATATGCACTATCGGAAAGGTTGTTTTGATTGCCTTGTACGGAGGTACACGTAATGACACATCACTAAGCGATTTCCGCTTCAACTTTTTGCTCGCGCAGGAACGAAAATTGAAGCGGATCTTGCTGCTTTGCCTCCCACCGAATCAGCCGCTTATCATCATTCCTTACGAACGTACCACCAAATACAGAATTGGCTCGGCAAGGTTTTAAAACCAGAAAACTTGCGCTGGAAGCGAACCCAGGTGGGATTGGAGCCTGTGATGGTTCGGGAGAAATCATCCCTTCATACCTCTTAAATATTATTTCGTGCTGTTGTAATAAAAACTGTGGAACAGCATGTGGCCGGGCTCCCATGTACCAACATCTGTAGAACTTGTTGTGGGAAAATATGCTCAAATATCGCAGTCATAACTGAAGACATAAATGATGAAGATTGCTACGATGACATTTATGATCTTCCAACTTTGGTCCCCCTTCCACAACCAAGTAGATATGTATATCCTATTCTGGATTCTACTGAAGAAGATAATAAAAACGTAACCTCATCACTAAAAAAGCCATCCAAAAAAAAAAAAGAAAGTAAATTACTTTATCCCATTGGTGAACTGCCAGATTTTCGGGAAACCTTCAAATTCAATTCAATTCAATTTCCGCTACTATATTACAAATACAAATAGATACCAATTTCGAAGTCTACAGGGGTAGCTCAAATAAAGAGCGCAACTCACCATCCTAACTGCATCTGCAGCAAATTATACCTATAGGTAAGTATGTACTTATAACGCATAGTTACTTCGGAATGCACACCTTCTTTCAGGTATATCTCGGTTGCGGCTGATCGTATCGACTTCATTTTTTTCTCGATTGTAGGGAATCGAATAAGGTACAAGTCCATTCTTATTAATTTTTGCGCGAAAATTCACTGTTATCGACTTATTTGCAAAAAACTGATTTGTAAAACTGTTTTTTCAACTTTGACACGCTGTAGCATTTTATCTACTGATTTGAGATGAACAGTCAGTATACAAAAGATGAAGGCAATTTTATACCGAACAATTTGGTGTCTTTCTTTTGAAAGTCCAACCATCAGGAGCGGAGATATACACAAAAAACCCAACCAAGGCAAAAACCTTCATAAGTACCGTTAGAAAATTTTTCAAGTGGTGCAAACTTAAATTTAAGCTTTCTGACTAATACCCTATCGTTTTCTAAAATAATCTCAGACAGTGCCTGGCATGCACTCTGAAGCCCGATTTCACGACCGATCGCCTGGAGTATAAGCCAGCCGTGCCAATCACTCCTATCAAAGATACCTCTGGTAACTGGGTTAAAAATCAATCAGAGCAGGCGGAAGCGTTTGCCGTATATCTGTCTAAGGTCTTCTCCACCTCATCAAACCAAAATATACTAGTAAACTCCGTAACCAGCGCTACGACAACCTATTGGATTCACACGTTTAGAATTCTTACAGAAACAAAAATTTAGCGACAAATATATAACACGACTGCAAAGTCATCCAAATTCCAAAGCAAGAGAAATCCACACCAAATTCAGGGTTGAAACGTACTGACCCACTTCAACTTCCTAATATTTAGCCAGATAGCACTCAGTACACGTCTCGTCGGTGTCAGTCAACTATCCACTTCCAGAAATCCACAGAACATGTTGAAAACACGGGGGAAGTAATCAACACTATTATCAAATCACTAACCCCGTCAACAGACCATCAGACCGAAGCGAAAGCACCCTGCTAGTACTAACCTGCCTAGCGGCAGTATTACTTGCCTATCAATTCTACAAAGATTATAGGCGATCAGTTAAAACGAAGTACTTAAACTCCAGTTAGCAGAAATTCATAGAAATATTAACAGCAGCCAGAAGCCCTGAAATAATTTATGGAAGGTACAATAGGCTGGTTCATGCGTTGTATTTTTTTTATTATGTATTAGTTCAAGAATGATAGCTGCTCGCGATTCGACGAACCCCGAGTAACGAGCAACCCTTAATCTTGTAAAATACTTGGCCCTTTTTCACAACGCAGCTGATATTTCCCAAATGACACTAAGAAATATATGGATGTTAAATAAAAGACCAGATCCTTTCATTCACTATGCTATCTGCTAATAATAAATTATATGATTTATAAAACTCGTCGACGTACAAAAACAATGCAGAAAATTTAATTTACTTTAGTCCTTAAATCTGACATTATAAAATTGACTACACCGAACATTTTTTCCATCATCATTCGCTTACATTTCATCCTTTACCCTATGTCCTTGTACGCTTGCCACATTACTACCACAGTTGCTTTTGTTGTAATAATGCAATCCATCCATCCTTCATATCCGCACTAAATCTGGCCACTACACTGAATTGGATGTGTTGTACATCATATCGTCGTCGTCTGCAACACTACACGGATCAGTGTAAAATCCAGAAAAGGCATGGCTCTGCTACTGCTATGATGATAGCCCGGGTTCCGGGTTCGTGTCGGAAAACCATAACGTACATATTACGCTATGACAGGCGAGATTGCGAAAAGACCCGGCCATCAGCCGAGAGTGCATCAGCACGGACGTCATCATCCTTAACGAATATACAAGAAACACACAGCAAGTCTTCTCTATAATAAATTTAATCGTCGTAGAACAGAAGGAGACGTTATTATATTTGAAGGAAGAAAATGTTTCCGGAACGTATATACTAAATAAAGGCGAAAGCCAGGAGGGACTAACATTGTATCCTGACGAAAAATTCAAAGAACAAAAGAGCAGAACAGCATTAATCTCTGGTGCATTATCTTATGATGATTATGTATGGGTTTTTCGCAGGATGGATTTATATTTCTCTTTGACCCTGCTGGGATGCTCTATATACTTTCAGAGAATTTAAAATTCGCATTATGTACTTCTTAATCTCGAGGACTAGTTTTTTGAGTAAGCGGAATTTATGATGGCTATACAAGAACTTAAATCAAAATTAGGGGCGATTAAGTTCAGAGTTTGGTTTAAATCCACTTCAAGCGTATTCAGTCTTCTTGCTTTAATCTTGACTTCGTTCACTATTTTCTGAAATATTTTACGCCAAAGCGACATTCGGCTTATACAAAGTATTTAAAAATTCGTGAATATTCGAAAACTTGTGCTAAAAATTTTATTTGACTCAAAAACACTCGGTATATGGTTTCAGTTGTCCAGTGAAGTTTTTGAGTTGTTTTCGCAAGCATCTTTCTATTCTTCCTAACAGACTTCTTGAATTGTTTCAAAATAGTCGTAATGATTTTCTGTCAAGTGTTTTTGTAAAAGTTAATTCGAAAGAATTGTTAGAGATGCGACATCTAGGGGTGCTCTATCACGATTAAGTTAAAAAGTAAAATTCTTCTTATGCTTGGAAAACTTACGGTGCAGATTCTCAGAAACCCAGTGCCGGCGGCTGTGGGAATGAGCAAGCGAGCTCCCCGTCGTCGATATTCTCCGACCGCAGTATTACAGCAAGTGGTGCAACTGGCTGCCGTAGCATATAAAGCTAAAGGTGTAAGTGCAGATTAAATGGTGGGGACTCCATCTGGAGACAGCCCTTTTAGAAAAACCGCAATGCTTAAAACAGATACAAACAGACGCGTTGAATGCTGCCGAAGAAAGCAGCACAATGCATTTTAAATGGCTGACAAGTTTGCTGCTGCAACAGCAAAAAATATGTCAGCAATTTAAAATGCATTGTGCTGCATTCTTCGGCAGCATTCGACACGTCTAATCTGTTTCTAGCACTAGCTGCAAATTTTTCCCCTCCAGCAGCCCTTGTCAGTATAGTATAAGGATGTGCAGACTTCGCCAGAAGCCCCAAGAGCTTCGACAGAGGATCGGCCAAAACGCAGGCGATTCTATCCCCCCCCCCCCCAAAACTCCTAAGAGAAAAAGGGCACAACTTCTGAAGGAAAAACCAGCTAAGAAAAAAAGAAAAACGCACGACAAAAAAAATCATGTTAGGACCAGATGCAATGGTCATATCTCAGCCAGAAGAAATAACGTTTGCGGGGATTCTGAGAAGAGTGATATTCGAGCCAGAGCATATGGAAATAACCTGGTGAAAGGATACAAATCCATCTTTGCTAGGAATTAGGAATTAACCCAGGGGGCGTTAAGGTTTGCCGTCAGGAGACGAGGCTAGAGATCCTCGATCTCGACGACGAGACCTCCAGGTTGAAGTTGTGAAGTCACCAAGGAGGGCGTACGGTGGCACGAAGATCGCAGTGATCAACATTCCACCGGATGATGCCAACTAAATTCTAGAAGGGGCAAACAGAAGGTCGGTTGGACAAACTGTCGCTTAAGACCCTTGATCCCTAAAAGATGCTATAAGTGTTTCGCATTTGGACACTTTGCGAAAGACTGCAGCAGCAAGCAAGGATGTGTTTTAAATGTGGGAAAGAAGGTCACAAAGCGGCGTCCTGCGATAGCGATTCTAATTGTATATTATGTCAGGAAGCTGATAAGGAGAATTGCAACCATCCGGAGGAGTCAAGTATCCTCTGTATCGAGAAGCGCTGAATGAAATATGAGCTATATGAGGTTCTTACAACTGAATCTCAACCATTGCACAGCAGCACAAGATCTTCTGCGGCAAACGTTGAATGAGAAAGCTATCGATGTCGCAAAAATATGTGATCATTATAAGAACTTGGGGGGGGGGGGGGGGCAATTTGCGTCGCAGATAAGGAGCACCAAGTAGCAATCTGGACGTGTGGAAACTTCCCCTTCCACCTAAGAATGAGAACTAAGAGGAGGGCCACAGAATCGGGTAGCCGGGAGACAAATAGGCGAGGGAGAGTACTGAGTAATACCTTTAGGAGGGGAAATGTGGGATCCATTGTTGATGTCACAATTTGTTAGCAGTTCCATCGGCCCCGTTTACGGAGTGAGACGTCAGTGAACTCTATACTCATAGCGATCACCAAGCAATTTTGTACACGGCAGCGCCCGCTCTAGCACTTACGCCGCCCCGGGCGAGTGGACAAATAGCCGCCCCTTAGGTAAAGTACCAGGCAGATTGATAGCAGATAGCACACATGTTATGTCGTTGTTGTACAGGCAGATTGATAGTAGATAGCACACATGTTATGTCGTTGTTGTACAAGCGATTTAGGAGACATTTTATTCTTAAATCGAGTGATTTTGGCAGCCCTTCGTCGTTATAACTCATCAGTTCCACAATGGCTGCCGTAGGATCACATATCAACCCAAAAATTCATAGTCACAGTGGGCTTCGAACCATCGTAATTCAGAAAATAGAATGTCTACCCACTGAGAAAGCCCAGAGTTAGAAGTCCGTTCCGCCACAATTCATACTCTGAAGTGCAATTCATCTCACTTCACCAAAGCCTTCTAGAGAGTTTGTTTGAAATTCCAAAATCAAAGCTATAAGTATTGAGTTTCCCCAGCCACATATTATTCACCTCCGGCAACAAATAAACAGATGTCAAATGAAAACCTGGCGGAGTTTAGAATGACGTAAATATGTGATTTGGGGATTTATCGAAGCAGACCACTACTTTTTGGGCCCATTTTCGTACGCTTACAGTGATTTCCAGAAGTCATCACTGAGTCCCGTGTGATGTGTAGCATGTCTTTGAAGCTAAGTTCACTCATGGCTTCCACACTTATTGTGGATTTGCCTAGGATCCTCAGCCTCCTACTACCTAGTGCTGATCACTCACACACATTGTGTGCTGCCGTCTTAGCCAGACATAGTCTGCATACATCATCCTCCACGATTTTCATCTTAGTTAGATGTACTTTAAAATTACCATGCCCTGTCACTAAGGCAGTTGTCCAACTTAGGCTACTCCGTGTATAACTGAGTACCTGTTTAGCTTTCCTCCCTAGTGGGCTGGTAATTGCGTTTCGAGCCTGCCTACAAGTGAATAGCCTTCGCCATCGATGTATGGAATGAAGTAAGAGATTGAAAATTAAAGTGTTTGTTTTCCACAAAAACATTCAACACACTTTAGAAAACTTCGCTCTCAAAAATGGTATGCCAAAAATGATGGGGCCGATAAGCATAAATTAGCCGGGTCTCTTCGAGAACGAGTTTCTTCAGTGGTTTCAATTTGGGTGGCTTATTTTCATAATGGCATCATTTCGCGAGTTGTTATAGAGAATAAGGTTAGCGCTAGTTAAATCGGGGGAACCTAGCCAAATCCCGATATTAGCATGTCCGGAAACATATTAGGGAGACTGCTATTGCGGCTCTGGCAATGTGTACTGTGTTTTCTCAACTTGTTGAAATCCAAACTACCTTGTCCGAAATTGGCCCACTCCATGCTAGATGAATCAATGAATCCATTCGCGAGGAGACCGGGCTAATTGCTGCCAAATGTGGATACACGTTTTCTAAAATGCCTGAAAAAAATTTGTTGGTGGTGCATTTCGGCAAGAAATTTCTCATAGAAGATTTTTAAACGCTTTTATGTGCTGAGTGTTTATGCACTAATTATTTATAATTTCTTATGGTTTCTCCGGATGTTCAATATTTACTTAGTAGACGTGATCTCCTATGACTCAACAGACTGAATAAAAATTTAGGCCACCCACAATCGGGCCATGCAAAACCTCGCACAAAACATCAAAGTTGTGGACAACACACGCCTGGGATGGATAGAGACGATGGGGATTTACATTTTGTCATTTGTTCGGTTTGGTCGACTGCTAGCGTGTGGTTGGAGGAATCCAATCCGACCTTGGACCAATCTTTGGAACATTACGCTATCAGCTCTCGAAAGACGAATTTTTCTTTCTTTTTATCGCCACTAGCGACACTTTCTGCATCATCCGTATAACGAACATGTAGCGGAAAATATTAGAAACACAAAAGTTCTCCTTATGAGAATGGATAGCAGATCAAGCCACTTCAAAATCAGGTAGCCCTTATCTTTGACAATAATTAGGGAAAATGCAAGCAAATCCTTAATTCTGATGAAAAGAAGAGGAATTTTCAATTGGAGGACGACATCAGCACACCATTCTCCAATAAGTTTCTTTTTAAGGAAGAACTTAATTAGTACATAACTTTGCAAGCATCACAGATGTAAAGTTTAGGCAAATATCACTAACCATTTTAAGATTCTAAATGCAGTACTTCATATCAATTGTTGGCTCTTCAAAGCCTAGAATAGACTTTGCATCCTTAAAACACAACTTTCAAAAGAGAACTAATAATGATATAGATGATAAATATACATAAAAACTAACGCGTTTCCTAAAGAAGCAATTGTTGTGCTTCTTCACTTAAACAAACCAATAATCCTTATTTTGTTTCACCCCTTTTTATTTCATCTGTAGTTTCCATGGTTTGCTTGACACTAAATCGAAGTAGATAACGAATTTTTCATTTTGGCTTTTCGAGTTTTTTATTCGTGTTTTAGCCAAAAAGCCGCCCCTAAAATTTGGGGCCCCGGGCGACCGCCCAGCTTGACCCCTTAGAGCGGGCGCTGGTACACGGTAACAAACAGAGTATATCGGGCAAACATACAAACACGGACAATTGGATGGTCCGAGATTTGACGAGGCTCTCTTCAACAAAGTCCTGCTTCAAAATGGCCTGCGACGCAACTATGCCACGGAAGAAAGCAAAGCATTAAGTCAAAGAAATGAGAACTACTGGTGGTCTGAGGAAATTGCAGGGCTCGGGAAAAATTGCCTGAAAGCTCGACGACTGTGCCAACGGGTAACTCAAAGAAGCGCCCATGATATCCTATTAGAGTCGTATAAGAACGCTCGACGATTACTGAAGGCCACCATTAGAGATAGCAAACAAAATTGTTTTAAAAAACTCTGATGTGTGATGACGCAGACCCGTGGGGAATGGCGTACAAGGTGGTGATGAAAAAGATAGAACGAAAAGCGCCACAAATAAAGTGCCCAACACTGCTCCAAAATATTGTCTCGGTCCTGATCCTTCGACATGAGCGGATGCCCGTGGGGTAAGGTTCGCCAGAGCAGATGGTTCCCATTCATGCTATAACAGAGGAGGAACTTGGCCAAGCTGCTTCAAGTTTGGAGGGAGGCAGAGCTAGTCAGAAGAAGAAGAAGGTGCCCCATAATACAGTGATACGCGGACATTACGCAATCGATAATTCGTTAGAAACGTAGGGCCAGATTATTTGAAGGCTGCAATCCGTGCTGCCCTCAAAATTTCGTGGAAGTCTCCGGAACTTGCTTGGCAGAAGGCAGTTGGTTCTCCTTCCTAAACCAAATAAACCGCCTGGAGAGGCAAGCTCATATCGCCCAATCTGCCTGCTCGACACCCTGGGGAAACTGTTTGAGAGAATTATCTTTAACAGACTGTTATCGGTGGTGTCAGATCAACAGTATGGTTTTAGACGGGCTGTGGATGCAATTGAATTGGTCACCAATTTGGCAAGGGAATCACGTATAGAATCACTGCGGGAGTTCCACAGGCTTCAAAGGTGCTTACGTTGTTGCTGGAATGATCCCAATAGGAATTCTGGTTGAGGAGACAAGCGGATGGTATGGCGGTCTACGTAATAACACGCCAGTGGACTTGGAAGGGCGAAAACGGTCGCAAAGACAGGAAAGAATGAGACAGTGGCAACTGTGGTGGGACGAAGCTGTAACCGGTAGATGGACTCACTCTCTCATCCCTGATATTGCAAAATGGGTTGGCCAACACGGCCAAGTGAATCACTATTTAACTAATTCCTAACGGTACATGGTGCATATCGACAATACTTGTACCGATTCAAGCTAGACGACTCGCCAGAGTGTCCTAGCCGCAAGGGAGTTCCAGAAGACGCAAGGCATGTCCGAGATTTAGCGCGTGACGAGCGCAACTGAATGTGGAATTTGGGGAAACGTTAAGCCCACATAATCGGGTAAACCGTATGCTGGAGTGCCAACAGAATTGGGAAGCAGTATTAACAAGGAACTTCGAAAGGCAGAAGCTAGACGGAAGTCAGCCACACGGCATGATGGCGAAGTAATACAGAGAGGTGCTTCAGTACACCATTAGCTAATACCACAACCACAAGGTTTAATGTCCCGATAAATCGTTCGCCACGCTCATTTGTTGTTTGTGTGTGTGGGTTAATTTACTTCTTCTCAGTACCGTCTAGCCCCATGTGGGGTCATGGTGCGTTAACTCAGCCGTTTATAGGCAATTTCGAGTCAACGTTACATTGCATGTCATTTCGGAGTGTATTTAATGTTGCAAGCACTATATATTTCCTATTCGCACATGTACGGAAATTTTGGACCACGTCGAGACTCGATCTTCGGACCTTTAGATTACTGGCATCGTAGAGTGCGACTCAACCAAGTGAGCCACAGAGCGTGTTAATTTACTGGTTGGTTATTGAAACTTTTCCCCTTACTAAGTTAATGGTTGGTGCTTTAGATGTAAACAGCAATCGTTAGTTTGCGCTTATTTACCAAAACCTGCACTTTTTTACAAAAAAAAACACGCTTAATATTTACATTTTTTAAAAGGTGATTACATGGGTTACTCTGAAGCTTTATGGATGAACATTTAAAATGGCACTTTCAATAAAAACGATATTGGTCACCCGATATCGATTACTTTTTGCTGATGGTTTCTATAGCAAACTCAGCACCTAGTGGAGAGATACATATACGAACAATCAAATATGTATGTAGTAGCAAAAATAAGAAATTGCGTAGAAGCGTTTTTTTCTGTTTATTGGAACTTTTTTGAGTTTCCTCCAATGATTTGTATATGACTATAGTTCCAATAATTCCTCACTGTATTTCTAAAATTAGGACGCATGCAAGATAGTGAACCACTAACAACACGAAAAAACGTACAAACCCTTATGAAATCGATTTTGTCCGTCCGTCTGCCCGTCTGTTCACTAAATAACTCACGAACGGCTCAACCGATCGTCATGAATTTTGGTAAGTACATAATGTACAGAATGATAACAGTCTTCGGCACGAATACTTTAGAAGTTGATAGGGAAAAGATAATAGGGTGTCCCGAAGAATTGAAAAAACTACTTTTTTTAGTTTTGATCGAAGATGGACGTATGGGTTGAATTTTCTTGAAAATCATGCGTCAGTCAGTCCAATGTATCGCGAAATCTTGGGACCTTTCAGTGCCCTGTGAACTTACATGAAAAATGTTAAAATTACACTTAAAACTAATCGGCTAAAAAACACAATTATTATTTACACTTTTTACACTTTTCGCCCTCTTGGATTGCTTAGCGGTTGATTAGTGCGAACTGTGTAAGAAAGTTGTCAAAACTACTCCTTGTAATGAAAACGAGAACAATTCTTTGGCACAACATTTTCCACAGCAGAGTTTTCGAAAATGTGTTGAATGTTTTAGGGGAACAAATGTTTTCGCATTACTTTTCAACGTCTTACGTCGGTTTAAAGCCGTTAGTCTCCCGTGTGCCATTTGTATATTTTGTTTTATGATGGCGACAAAATGTCTTTCAATGAATTTCAGTGAGCTTGCATTTTTTAATTCTAAAAAAACTCTAGAAAGCGGAATTGGTCTGAAGAATCTAAATAATAGCGGAACAGACTTCTACTAGGTAGCTCATTGGGTAGGGATTCTATTCTCTCAATTACTGGAGCGTTGGTTCGAGTTCCACAGTGACCAGGATACTTTGTTTCGGAGTCTCATTAGTTTGGAATCCAAACTAATGCGACAATTCAATTCAACCAAAACTTTGGATGTTAAACCCAGTCCACATTGGTTACAGAAATACTCGCAGTTGAGCACGAACATAAATTCAATCGGGTGAATGCATAAAATCTTCTCAAAATTAAGTATAGTTTATATTGTGTACTTGGTGCATTTTTACCTATAATCGGTAAAAATCCGTCAAGGAACCGGTTTGGAAAGGGCTGACGGGTTCTCTACACGGGCGAATTGAGATCTACCATTTGAATACAAATTCAGCAAGGTTAACTAATGAGTTATGTTCAAAAATACATTTTTTACGATACTTAGAACCGGTTAAAACCGGGTTAGGAACCAGGTAAAACCGGGTTAAGAACCGGTTCAGAGCGATCCGCCGAAGATGTGTCTATACGGTTAATTGTTGAACATATATTCAGCCGGTTACCTTATGAGGAAGTAAGGGGTCATTTTTTGCATCTTTAAGGCGGTGAGCATAGGTTAAGGAACCGCTAGAAATTGGGATGACTGGCACTTTCGGAATATGGGAGTTGAGATCGATCTAACACACACACACATTTCAGGCTGACCAGCAGTTTTGAACAGAAGCGTTGATGAACTACAACCTGTACACATTTTCAGCCGGTTACCTTATGAGGAAGGTAGTTCGGCATCGGGCTCCCGGGCTCCAGGCATACAACATCGCTATACTAGCTGAGCGAAACAAGATGGCTCGGATCGGGGGCGACTTTATCACCAAGCTCTCGCACTGTATTGCTCTACTCTGGAAGTGAAGACGATAATTCACCTCGGCAAGCGGGCGTCGGAATCCTGTTGACTAGGAATGCACGCCAATCCCTTATCGACTGGAAACCTATCTCCGACCGTATCATCACAGCCAGATTCAAATCCAGAGTACGAAACATCACAATTATTCAGTGCTACGCACCGACTGAACCTGCAGACCAATCCGCAAAGGACGATTTTTATCAGCGACTAGGCGACACCTTTGATAGGGCTCCCAGGGGTGACATCAAAATTATAATGGAGTATCTCAACGCCAAAGTCGGTACTGATAATTTAGGCTTGGAACATGTTATGGGCAATCACGGGCTTGGCGACAGGAACAACAATGGCGAAATGTTCGCGGAGTTCTGTAACTCTCGGCAACTAGTCATTGGCGGAACGTTGTTCAAGCATAAGCCCTGCCACCTAACAACTTGGATTTCTCCTGATGGCAGAACAGAGAACCAAATTGATCATATTGCTGTTTCTAAGACATGGAGAAACTGCCTCTTAGACGTCAGGTCGAAGCGTGGGGCTGATGTTGGCAGCGACCACCATCTTGTTATCGCGAAATTTCGCTTACGAACGGCAGCGATTCAACGATCTCACAACACGCGAACCTGCCACGATTTAACGTGCAAAAGCTAAAAAATTCCTCAACTAGACGTGCATATTCGACCGCCTTGCACGAAACAGCTTGTGCAGCAACATCTCTTCAGAATCCTACAATTGAAGATAGATGGAATTTTGCAAAGAATTCTTTTATTTCATGTGGCAAAGCGACTGTGGGAAGATTGGATCGCGGTAGGAGACCATATTTACCAGTGATGCTACTTGGTCTCTTATCTCAGCACGCAAAAGAGTTAAGGAACAGATTAACTCTACTGTTGATGATTCAGCTGAAAATCAACTTCGTGCTGAATACCGTTCACTACAAAAAGGCGTGCAGAGAAGTGTGAGGCCTGATAAGCGTACATACATCAACGCTTTAGCGAAGGAGGCAAATGATGCGGCTTACCGTGGTGAAAGCGGTACACTATTTAAGCTAATTAAACCACTAATTGGCAAATCGTTCACAACGGACCATCCTGTGAAAGATAAAGAAGGGTTACTGCTTGTTACTGAAGAACAGCAGCTTCAGAGATGGAAAGAGCACATTTTTGAGGTCCTTAACAACCGTTTTGGGTCTGCAAGTGCATCTTCATCGGCAGAAGAAGACGTCCCTCCAGTAGCCAGTATTAATTCCAGACCACCATCTAAGACGGAATTAAAGCGGGTTATCGAATCTATGGACGCCGGTAAGGCCCCGGGGATAGATTCCGGTCGAACTATTTAAAGCGGATTCGAATGCTACAGCGGATATTCTGCTTCCCCTCATCAGAGAGTGTTGGGAAACCGAAACTCTTCCAGTAGAATAGAAAAAGGGCGTAATTATTAAAATTCCTTAAGGATTGTATAATAATTGGCGCGGTATTTGCCTACTTCAAGCTGTATCCAAGTTGATGGCTAAAATTATTTTGAACCGGATCAAGGATGAAGTAGATCGCACTTTAAGCAATGAACAGACTGGCTTTCGTGAGGGTTTTTCATGAAGCGACCATATAAACACCCTCCGAATTATTATTGAGCAATCTGCCGAATGAAGATCCCCATTACACCTCATGTCCATTGATTTCGAGAAGGCGTTCGATAGTGTTGATCGGGAGTATATTTGGAGAGCTCTTCGTAGGAGGGGCATACCAGATAAAATAATTTCCATCATCAAGGAATCTTATCAGGGAGCCCAATGTCACGTTTTGCACAAGGGTAAGCTTTCAGATCCTTTTGAGGTGCACAGTGGAGTGAGACAAGGTTGCATTTTATCACCTATTCTTTTCCTCATAGCCACTAACGATGTACTAGTGAGCGCGCTTCAAAACCAGAGGAAAGGTATCAGATGGAAAATGTTTGATTACATGCAACACCTGGACTATGCTGACGATATTTGTCTGCTTTCAAAAAAAAAGGAGGATGTAGCTCAAATGGCCGATGCTCTGCATTGCGAAAGTCGTAATGCAGGGCTCAAGATAAACGCTGCCAAGACTAAGTACTTGAGCTCCCATCCTGGTGGACAAAGCGGAATTTATGTTTCGGGCCAGGCAGTCGAAAAAGTTGACGAATTCTGCTACCTCGGAAGCATAGTCACAGCAGATGGCGGCGCGGGAGCTGATGTACAATCGAGTATCAATAAGGCTAGGGCAGCCTTCTTCACTTTGACTCCTTTCTGGCAAAATAACAACATTTCCAGGCGCACCAAAATCCGAATCTTCAATTCTATTGTAATATCTGTGCTTCTTTATGGCTGTTCAACTTGGAAGGTGACCAACGAGATAACAACTAAGCTGCAAACTTTCGTAAACCAGTGCCTACGGCGCATCCTACAAATCCGATGGCCGGAAATTATTTCCAATGATGATCTCCTGAGTATCACAGGCCTGGATTGGATAGGCACTTCTGTCAAAAGGCGAAAGTGGCAATGGATAGGTCATACTCTCCGAAGAGGGCCAACAAATATTGCAAAGCAGGCCCTAGATTGGAACTTTCAGGGAGCCAATGCTAGACGCCGTGTTGGACGACCAAGAAACACGTGGAGAAGATCGGTTAATAGCGAGGCTGCTTCATTAAACAAACAGTGGTCAGACCTAAAGACGAAGGCACAGAACAGAACGAGGTGGAAAGTAGGCGTAGTTGATGCCCCACAAGGGGTTAACAGGAACCAGAGAGAGAGAGAGTTCGGCACCGGGCTCCCGTACTATATATGGACATTTCCTATTTCAGAGAAACGTATCAGCTATGCCCGTAGTCTCTACTAATCCCAAAGTTCTTTTGTTTTAAGTTCTAGTCGTATCTACAACATAAAATGAAAAATGTTGTGTTTTTTTTAATACATGATAGTCTTCTTGTCATTTAATACCAGAAACCTCAATACGATTTCATTTGTTGAAAGCGTTCGAAGGAACAGAAACAGAACCGACAACAAAGCCTCTGTTGAAGTCAAGACTTGACTCCTTAATCCTCACAATGAAAATGGGTATGTGTCAAGGATTATTGTGTCACTGTCGTCTTTTCTGTGTTTATATCCTCGTCAGTTGCTCTTTCCATTTTCATTTTTTTTTTCAATTCACTTTATCTAAATGCATTGTTTTCTTGTATATTTCATTACATGTATGTGCACATGTTGCGGCACGGTCAACGCCGCCGATGTGTGTTTTGCATTTTTTGCTGTGTTGTATGTACTTTGTACGAATGTTTTTCTTTTCTTAGGGCTCCATGACACAGTCATATTTATAGTCATATTTCTAGTCATATAATTAAGCCTACTCGATTCATTCAGTTAATTTTTTACACGTACACTAAACGAAATCAAGTAGGCTTAAGGATATGATAATATCTATTATAATATATATTACGAATATATGACTGTGTAATAGCGCCCTTAGCAATGAACAAGTCAAAAGCATATAAAATATGTACACAACATGGGAGCATCGCATCAAGTGATCAAGCCTCCTCCATTCTATACCATGTTGGTTGCATCAAAGAGGCGCATTAAAATGATCTGAAAAGGCTATAATGGGCCTATTCGAAAAAAAAGATACCCAGCGATGACTTGGCATGGTTGCACTCTTTATAGCTGATCTTCTGGTGCAGTGTTGCAATGCATTGCATTGCAACCATTCATGCAGCCTTGATGATTTTGCCTGGTTCATGATCCGATATAGGCCTGTGCTGTGGGTAAACTCGGCTATAAAATAGCGTCTGTCCCTGTCGCTTTCCTGCGGAGATATTTTTGAGGTGATTGTGCAGCTTAAAAAATGTTTGTTGTTCATTTTCATTCCAACATACTCTTGATTAATGTTTTATACATAAAACGTAAGTATACTGTGCATTGCGTTTGTTTCTTGGTCGCTAGCCTAAACTATAAACTAAACAAGAAGCTCACTCTAGCCAGGGTGGCATGAGGAGTTGTACTGTGTTACTACATGAAGCCATGTCATGACCATGCTATGTTCTCAACAGTTCTTTGTTTGTGTCCAAGAAGTGGTTTATTCGAAGAATTTTTCTATTTGGGTTCAGTGTTCTATTGGGACGAACTTTTGATGCAACACACACAGAAACATGCAACGAAACATACAAAGAATATGCTTAATGACGATAGCATGTCGATGGACTTAGAACTTGTTGTTGTCATCATATATGAGTCAGTTAGTACAAGAACAACGAATTCTAAGCAATCTAGTATAGATCCACGCGGTGCAATGCCTTTGAATATTTTTTTTCTTGTTCGATACGCGACGTGTGTATATCTATGTTGAACATTTACATACATTTTTTTTTTGTGAATGAATCGTCACTATAATGGTACCATATGATTTTCAAGTTTCTGCCTCTTCTTTTGTGTGTTTGCCTGTCTGGGCGTCTTTAAGTGACTGGGTCAATCCCATTTTTTGTGTGCATAGATAAATTTGGGCATAATGATGTTACTTTCAAGACGACGACATACCCGCGCGAGTAGTCCCAAAAATGTTGTGAGGGTCAGGAAATTCGTCGGGTGCGACTATAGTGCGTGGCGAGGCCGTAAATTCTTGTAAAGATTCTATTTAACCTTAATGTATGCATAGACTGACAGGTTTTTATTAGGACGAACATAATGATGAGTTATGTTGGCAAGGTTGTTCCCGCAGAAAAAAATAAATAAAGGCCAGTTTAATTCTTATGAAAAAAACATGAAAAGGCGATGGTAAAGTTGTTTTAAACATGATTGCAGCAAAGGTATTGCCGAAGTGTTTAGATTAGGTATAGTTTGTCGATTTGATAACTATCGCCTTACCTATATGTGACCGGGAAAGTTAAAAAGGGGCTATCGTGTAAAAATTTCGATTCTCACTTTTCTAGTGATTGTCACAGAAAAAAATGTGCTCTTCCCAATGGTGAAAACCGCAGTTGCCAAAATTCAAAAAATGGGTCCGAAAATCGATCTTGAAGTTCGCCATCAAATCATCAAAATCCAATGTGAAATTGAAATTTTGTGTATTTCTGAATATCTTTTCAACCGCTAAAGCAAATTTACCCAAATTGTCAACACGTCCCATTCACTAAGTTGGAAGTAAAAATCAATACCGCAAATCATATAAGTCTGCATGAGTTGAGGTAGGGAGCGGCATGAAAACAAAAAATGTAGTATCGAATACAACATTTTTAGGAAATTTAAGATTTATAAGTTTCTAAATTTTATGAGATGTAGGCATTATTGTATATAATGTAAGTAATGATATTTTACTGTTATAATTTATTATCAAATTATATAAAGTAGACTTTTATACAGAATTTTAAATAGTGGAATTCTTTTTTAATGTTCAATAGAAAAAATAATCAAATGTAATTTTTTTGTTTTATAATATTTTGGGTGGTAGATATCAAGCTAGGTCAACAATTAATTTTGATTTTAAAAAGGACCAAAAAGGACACAGAAATGTCGTTAATGCGGAACGGGCATGTGCGATATCATATCAAAAGAGACGTTGAGTGCATTCTAATCCGTTAATATATTTCATTCTTGCGCGTATAAAAGATTAATGTCAGAGTCTCTCATAATGGCCATGTTTGTATTGGAGGCGGTGCGCGGCAAAACTCGCTTCTTCCATTTTTATACGAAATTGAGTTGTGAATTGCATTCGATAGTATTTTTCCTACTCTACACGGTAGTTAGCTCAGTTTTCACCAAAACAAATCAACATTTTGGTCAGAAAGGTCCTAAAAAGAACAAAAAAGGACACTATTTATTCCTTAACCGGAGGTCGGCATGCGGGGCATCATATGAAAGGGGACCTCGAGTACATTACATATCCGGTTTTGTTTCCTATTTCAAGAAACCTCGACGAAATAAACCGGGCTTAAATGAAAAATTATCGTGTTCCCGTGTTTCTTTTCAAAGCCATAACTACGCAAATAATTCAATTCGCCACTGCCTTTTTCATTTTTTAGAAGAAAGAAGTTTCACCCCAAAAACTGATGAAAAGGCAGATTGTAGATGGTTTTTTCAAGATGGCGGCAGGAGCACAGGGGGGGGGGGAAGTGACGCAAACTTGGATTTTAACTTACCCCACCTGTCTTTATAACATATCAATTCATATCAATTTGAGACATCCGCAATTTTTGCAAGGTAAAATCTCCCCGTTGATTGGGGTATATCTCCACCGAACAATATCTATACTGGATAATATAAATTTTTTTTTTTTCAAATTCTACAGAACGTAATTAACTAATTTACGTTCTGTAGAATTTGAAAAAAAAAATAGTTTTAGTTGTTAATTTAATTGAAAATTTAAAAAATATTTTTCCTCGGTTTTTTTCTTAATAATAAAAGATGTGCTAAAAGGCATCCCTACAGAAACCCCCAGTTTAGGGACTGGAAGTAATTCTTTCGAGTTCTGTACCGCTAGAACTTTGCTGTACTTTACAGGTTTTAAGGACAACCGTTAGTTTGAAAGTCCTCGACACATAACGTGAAAGCATAAGCTTACATCCCATATAAAAGTTTCATATTTTGACCAAGAATTTTCTACGTTGGTTCGTTGAAAAATACCATCAGTTGCGTTTTCTTGATCATCTCGAGTAGTTTTGAGTAACGAACTTCATAGAAAAAAAAATACATCTACCTAGTTAATTTTCACACGTGCCACTACCCTACGCGGGATAGAGTTTAGGTGAATGAAATGTAGATGGCTAATCTATAGGGGAAAAAATATGGCAATTTCCTTTTTTAAGTTTGAGTACCTTTAAAAAAATGACAATTCAAAACAAAACAACGAATATTTCTTATTGATGTACTTAGATTTTTCAGATAAATCATTGTCTTATGTGACGAAACCGGTCAAATCTAAAAAATAAGCCGACGACAGTGAGACAAAAATTTAGAACAGCTGTAAGTTGTTTGAGCAGTTACCCGCGATTTTTTTTTCTTTTAAATCACGCGTTAATCGCGATGGTAAAAAACGCGCTTATTATCATAAGTGCTTTTCGACTTTGTGGAGCATTTCCATATTTACTGGAATTCCCATACAAAACGACAATCTGTAAAATTGATCCAAGCTATGACATGGATCATCTGCCAATGCCATCTCCCAGATGCCTCTGCAAACAATTTCCCTAAAATTTCCCGTATGTAATTTTGTTTTTCAGTTTACCTGGTTTCTAATCATTAAATTCAATCATTTAATAATTTCCTGGTATATTTTCCTTTAAATTAAATCTTGCACGGCGCATAATATCAAATGCAAGTTCCAAATCAGAATATCGCGTTGGGGACTGATGACACAATAGTAAGCTGTTACTAAAGGGGACAATTTTGGACAATGATCCTGTCTGTCCAAGAAAGAAACGACTATAATTAAATATCTAGGTATTCAATTCACAATACCAAAAACACTTTCATCATTGTCTTAAAAAGGCCATTGCCTCGAGTCACAATCAGACAGAATTGTGATTGTATACTTTTATTTAATAAAATATAATTCATGGATATTTTTCTGAGTGTAAAATACCCTTGCGATAAAGTTCTTTTCACAGTGGGGAAAGGGAGATCCTGACTTATATCAGTCGGCCGTAAAATCAGATATAGCCGACAATATTTGCTGTACCGGTAGTAAATATCATGGAAATCGCAATCTAAAACAAAGGGTACATAATGCGAATAAAATATTCTTGATTCGAACTAGAATATCGCGATAAGTACCCAAATGCAAAAAAAAATATTCAAAACCATTTCAATGACTTCTTCTAATCTGTTCCTATCGTTTGAAACCCATCTTGCCTATCCACAACCAATTTTCCAAAAATGTCCTTTTCAGGAGAGAAGATCCTTTCCGAAGATTTCAAAAATTTACAAATAGTATTTCGGGGCGCTTGTATCACCAAGTGTTGTATTCTCATATCCATATTGCTCATATTGGACTTCTTTAGCAAAAAAGGACCTTTTGTCCTTACGGGTATTCCCTGGAATTAGTATGCACTTTTAGATATTAAATGTCCTGCTGATAAATGACTACTTGTGTTTTATTAAAATCAGCACACAAAGAGAATCAAAGCAAACAATTGAAAGGAATTGCATCATTATCTTTACATAATTCATTGATGATTTACTGTTATTCCAGTTACTGGTCAGCAATGCAATCTCTGAATCATTTTTGTGGCCACCAATGGATCATGTATATTAAAAATCGTACAATATAGCAAAGAAAGTGCTGAAAATATGCTCGAACTTGTCGAAAAATTAATTTGCATTTGGATTTACTGTTATATTGCCCGCTAATTACATTTTTGGTAACAGTATCCGAATCAGGATCATCGAAAGTATATAGATACCAAGTTTCATAAAAATCAGATCACGACAAATCATTTAAACACTATGCACCGACTTGATTTCTTTATCGGCCGTTTACTCGCTTGCTTGTTTTTACCAGATAGCCCCCTTTTAACTTTCCCGGTCACATATGTACATATAAGACACGTTAAAAAATATTAATGCTCATTATTTTACGTTTACAGTAGGTTAGGTTAGGTAAAGGGGTCGCTAAGTGATCAGACACTTAGCACACTTAGACCAAAAATAGGTCCATTGTGATACCACCGATTGAAGCGACCGTAACAGTTGACACCTAAGCCGAAAACCAGCCCGTGCTGGCAATAAATTTGTTGAGCAATAGTGGGCTCACATCACGCAGATCGTCTGTATCAAAAAATACATTGAGCCAAGAAAACGTCTACGTTTCTCAGCCAGGGCCGGGCAATGACAAAGAAAATGATGTACACTTTCTTCCTCTTGTTCGTCATCGCAACTGCGACAGAAGTCGTTATGGGGAATTTTGAGCCTTCTGGCGTGCTCCCCGATAGGCCAGTGTCCCGTTATGGTCCCGACAACCTTGCCGATATGTTTCCTGTCTATTGACAGAAGAATAATAGACCTGGCTGAGTCAAGTCGTGGCCAAATCAATCTTGTTGTAGTACATGTAGTACCGCTAGACCATCTTGCATTAGCTCTGCGCATCGCGGTTTTTTGTATTGCCAGTTTACAAAAAGCGATTGGGGCTTTCAGCTTGTTTCGGTCGGCGTCTAAGGTTATAGAAGTCGCATTACGAGCGAGACGGTCCGCATTAAAGTTCCCTTCAAATCCACTGTGACTGGGTATCCAGCAGAGAACGATGTTGAAAAATTGACCCATCACTCTTAGAGCTGAGCGGCAACTATCAACAGTTTTGGATGTAGTCAGGACAGATTCGAGTGATCGGATTGCCGCCTGACTGTCAGTGTATATGATAACATCCCTCATCGTGATTATATGATTTTCCAACCAGGTTAGGACTTCCATAATTGCAGAAATTTCCGCTTGAAGGACACTACAGTGGCCAGGTAGACAGTGTGTCAGGTTAATGTTCAGTCCGTCCGAGTGGACTCCAGTACCGACTCTTTCATCCGTCTTAGAACCATCAGTGTAAAAAACCAACGACCCCGTAGCCAGGGGCGTATTGTTATTCCAGTGATCCCTCGACGGAATCAGACAAACATAGTTTTTGTCAAAAGCATACTTGGGACTAGTGTAGTCAGTCTCAGACGGAAGGTTAAAGTTTTGTAGAATCGTTCAGTGACCGTACTCCAGGGTTTGCCACTGACTTGTTTCACGTAAGCGTAGTGCCGTGTTAGCAGCCATTTGTTAGCCGAATAGATCTAGCGGTAGCAGATTGAGCACAGCGTCAAGGCCAACGGAAGGAGTAGTTCGAAGCGCTCCAGTTATGACAATAGAAGCCATTCTTTGTACTTTCGTCAGCAAGTTATAATAAGTTGTTTTACTGAGTGCCGACCACCATACGCATACACCGTACAGTAGAATGGGTTGTACGATAGCAATGTAGATCCAATGCAATGTTTTTGGTTGCAGGCCCCAACTTTTTCCTATTGCTTTCCTGCACGAATAGAGTGCTATAGTTGCTTTATTTACCCTCTCTTGAATGTTAGGTTTCCAGCTAAGCTTCCTATCGAGCAACAGTCCAAGGAATTTAGCCTTTTCAGCAAAAGTAAGTTGCCTATCCCGTAGCATGGGAGGGTCAATAGAAGGAATAATGCGTTTCCTAGTAAAGAGCACTAACTCCGTTTTAGATGGATTAATTCCAACCCCACTGAGATTTGCCCAGTTTGTTAAAATAGACAGGCTGTTCTCCAGAAGCCCACTGAGCACTTCCGGGAACTTACCTGTAACAGCAATTACGACATCGTCAGCGTATGCAATGACTTTGCAACCAGTCTTCTCAAGATTCACAAGCAGCTGATTAATTGCTATATTCCAGAGTAGGGGAGATAGAATACCTCCTTGTGGAGTACCCCTACACACATACCTACTTGCAGACGACGAGCCCAGTGTGGTATGCACGCGTCTAGACGTTAATAGCGTATTTACGAGTGTGCAAATGGACCCATCGACATGGACACGCCGAAGTGCTTCGGTAATCGCCCTGGGTCTGATATTATTAAAGGCGCCTTCATATCTAAGAATACAGCCATTGTGTATTCCTTTCGATAAAGAGATTTTTCAATGTAGCCGACTAACGAGTGCAGAGCTGTATCCACTGATTTCCCTTTCCAGTAAGCATGTTGAGCCATTGAAAGGAGATGTGGTGGGACGATAGTTCGTACATGAATGTCAACGAGTCGCTCCAGTAACTTAAGCATAGTTGAAGTGAGACTAAATGGCCTAAGATCGTTAGGTCGTGTGTGCGAGCTTCTGCCTGTCTTCGGAATAAACGTGACTCGCACCTCTCTCCATATGCGGGGAATATATACTAAACCAAGGCAGGCTGTAAGTATGTTTTCTAACCATGGATAGGTTATCTCTAAGCATTGCTGCAAGTCCGCAGGAATGATTCCATCAGGTCCAGCCGATTTAAAGGGCTCAAAACTAGAAATGACCCATAATATCTTCTCGCGAGATAGAATAGCTTCACTGTCACACGGCATTGTGATACTCGAGGGATCTTCAGGTGGGGATGTTATCGAACTTCCCGGCAAATGAGCGTCCAGCAGACACTCAATAGTTTCAAGGCTCGAGGACGTCCACGATCCGTCTTCCTTTTGAAGGAAGCTGGGCATAGATGGATTTGATGCCATCATTTTTACCTAAATCTAGAGGTCTCGGAAGCCCCTTCGATCCCGATGTCCCAACAGCCCGATATCTCAGTGGCCCAATGTCCCTATGTACCAGTGTCCCAATGGCTGATTGTCCTATTGTCCCAAGGTCCAATGTTCTAGTATCCCAATGCCCCAACGTCGCAGTCTCCCAGTGTCCTAATGTCCCAATATCCAAATGTTCCCGTGTCCCAATATCCCAATGTTACAATGTCCTAATATCCTGATATCTTAATGTCCCAATATCCCGATGTCCCAGGGGCCCAATGTCCCCACGTCCCAGATTCCTCAGTGTGCCTAATATCCTAATGTCCAAATGCAAAAATGTCTCATTGTCCCAATTTCTCAATGTTCCAATGTCCTAATGTCCCAGTATCCCAATGTTCCAATATCCCAATGTGCCCACATCCCAATGTCCCAATGTTCTAATGTGTTAATGTTCTAATATCCCAATGTCCTAATGACCCAAGACCCTAATGTCCACATGTCCTTATATGCCAGTTCCCCAATGTCACAACATCCCGATGTCTCAGTGGCCCATTGCCCCTCTGTACCAGTGTCCCAATGTCCGATTGTCCTATTGTCTCAAAGTCATAATATCCCAATGTCCTAATATCCCAGTACCCCCCTGTCCCAGTCTCCCAGTGTCCTAATGTCCCAATATTCCAATGTTCCAATGTCACAATGTTCCAATATCCCAATGTCCCACTGTCCTAATATCCCGATGTCCCAAGGACCACCAGAGGATCATTCATTCCAAATTTCATAAAAATCCCATCACGGGGAGAGACAATAGAAGCAAGTCATTCTGCAACTGTAGACTCCAGTCTGAAATTGGGTTACTCGCTTAAGTCTGTGAGGGTGAAAATTTCACCGTTTATTGCATATATCTTACCCGTTATTGTGCCGATCGAAGATTTTTTTTGAAAAGGCACTAGAACAGGATATGTGGAATATTTTGGTAAAAAACATTTTTGGGGGATGTTGCCTGGAAGGCTGTAGCCCTGTCAAACAAAAAAGCAAGTTGTCTCCGGTAATCATAGACTTGTTCGCTTTCGTTTTTTTTTCCTTTGGCGGGCGATACGCTCTCGCGTCTCTTGATGTCCCAATGTCCTGATGTGTTAATGTCCTAATAGCCCAATGTCCTAATGACCCAAGACCCTATTGTCCACATGTCCTTTAATCCCAGTGCCCCAATGTCACAACATCCCGATGTCTCAGTGGCCCAATGCCACTCCGTACCAGCGTCCCAATGTCCGTTGTCCTATTGTCCCAAAGGTCCCAATGTCCTAATATATCAGTGCCCCATGTCCTAGTCTCCCAGTGTCCTGATGTCCCAATATCCCAATGTTCCAATGTCACAATGTTCCAATATCCCAATGTTCCAATGTCCCAATGTCCTAATATCCCGATGTCCCAATACCCCATGTTCCAGTGACCCAATATCCCCACGTCGCAGTCTCCCCAGTGTGCCTAATGTCCTAATATCCGAAAGTCCTAATGTACTAATGTCCTAATATCCCAGTGCCCCAATATCATCATGTCCCAATGTCACAATATCCCGATATCTCAGTGGCCCAATGTTCCTATGTTCCAGTTTCCCAATGTCCGATTGTCCTATTGTCTCAAAGTCGTAATAATGTCCATTTATCCTAATATCCGAGTGCCCCAATGTCCCAGTCTCCCAGTGTCTTAATGTCACAATATCCCAATGTTAAAATGTCCCATTGTCCCAATATCCAGATGTCCCAATGGCCCAATATCCCCATGTCCCCACGTCCCAGTTTCCCCAGTGTGCCTAATGCCCAATGTCTTAATGTCCTAATGTCCCAAGACCCCAATGTCCCAATTTCCTAATATCCCACTGCCCCAAGATCCTAGTCTCCCAGTGTCCCAATATCCTAATGTCCCAATGTCGCAGTGTGTTTTAAAAAATTGTCAATGCGATGAGCCGAAAGACGCAATTGTTGGAAATACTTTTTTTAACTTTACCTATTAATTTACCGTTATTCCATCCACTTATCTAAATGGAAGACATTGATTCTTTAGATTTTAGAAGGACCACCAGAGGACCATTCGTTCCAAATTTCATAAAAATCCCATCACGCAGAGAGAGTAGAATCAAGTCTTTCTGCAACTGCAACTGTAGACTCCAGTCTGAAATTGGGTTACTCGCTTAAGTCTGTGAGGGTGAAAATTTCACCGTTTATTGAATATATCTTACCCGTTATTGTGCCGATCGAAGATTTTTTTGGAAAGGCACTAGAACAGGATATGGGGAATATTTTGGTAAAAAAATTTTCGTGGGGGATGTTGCCTGGAAGGCTGTAGCCCTGTCAAACAAAAAAGCAAGTTGTCTCCGGTAATCATAGACTTGTTCGCTTTCGTTTTTTTCCTTTGGCGGACAATACGCTCTCGCGTCTCTTGATATGGTTCGAGAAAAAAATAAGACATCATTTATGTTGAAAAACGATTCAATGATTTCGGATAATTTTTCATTGATTATTTCAAACTGGAAATAATGCGTATATCCTTGCTAGAACGATCGAATAAAAACTTCAATTTTATAGTGGTGTCTATAGAATTTAGACATCTTCTACAAAAAACTTTAAATTAATTGTCGTTATAAAAGATACACTTAATTAAGGCCCATATAGGAACACACAAATGCAAATTTGGCTGCGTAAACAATAGATTGTAATTAGCATAACAGAGATAGATACATATTCACGACTTAAAGCGTACACGTATGAAAAACCTTGAACTTGAATTTATCAAACATTCATAATAAATTAGCATAAAAGCTACCAGCATAGTTTAGACCGCAGAGGCACACGTATATGATTACACGTGATTAATTAATTTCGATTTGTTTTAATGAAAGACAAACTTGCGTAATATTTAAGCGAGAGGTGAATTTGGAAAATTGAAATTCGAAGCTTAGCTCTTGTATGAGGGCTTCATTATACCGAAATCTGTCATAACGCTGTCCGTTGTTGAATCATCATCATCATTCTACGAAACACCGCGCGTAGACATACATAATTACCACACCGAAGAGCTCTTGTACATTGTGGGCCAGCAGCAGTTTCCATCGATCGTGAAATATGTATACCAATGCTTTGTGTAGTTTGACTGGTTAGTTACAGAGTTTGAAAGTTAACAAAGACCAGATGAAGAACTCCTGAAGAGTCTTAGAACTCGTCACTTTTTTGGAACGTTGTTTGTTCCATCGCAATAACCCCATCACCAGGGCTCTTTTGCCAGCTTGTTTTCTCAGCACACATGTGTGTTGTATGCATGTTCTCGCACAAGAACGCACCACCAGCAGCAACACCAAGGCAGCTCAGCATCAACATTAAGTTCATGGATGAATTGGCAAACCATGGCAAAAATGTTGGATAAATGTTATAGTACGTCTACACGTACGACGCGCGTTGGAGCCAACCGCGTGAGGTACCATTCAGTATGGGCATCGACCATTCTCAAGGACCCTCTCTGATATAATGGTGGTGCTATAGTGCTCTTTGAAAAAACATTTTTTTTTTTGGTTCACATTCATTTTATGGATATGTATAGTATAGTGTATGAGTGGATTTATTGTTATTATTGTACATTTCCATGAGATGGTGCGCCCGGTGACTAGGCACTAGGCTAGATGAGAAATGAACGTTCCGAGCGAATAATGAAAGAACCAGAAGAAGCAAAAAAAAAAGAACATTCCTACAATAACAAAATGATGATGGCCACGGAAGAACTGTGTATGTACGCAGCAGAGTCTTCCAAGTCTTTTAGCCCATCGTTAACCACCATCATTGTTGTCAGTTTATTTTTATTCTTGCCGGAGCAATTATGTGCACGGGAAAATGTATTCGTATGGTGTGTAACAGAGCATAGCATATAGAGAAGCTATGTATAGAACTACACGCAGTTAAGTAGGTATAGAAGCAAAATGATTGAGGCTTCCAGACAAAATGGGTAGTCAAGTTCAAGTGCATCGGTTCGAGAGGTGGCACTTGAAAATATGCTCAGGACTTTGGGTTAATGTTGATATTAGAAGCATGCATTAGACGTGGAAAGGCGTATAGAATACACACAACACAGGGAAGCCGATGTCATCTCAAATGGAGTAGTTATGCAATATAATATCAGCCGAGCTACTCAATGTACTACCGTTTACAGGCTACAAGGGGTCAATTTTCGTCTGGTACAGGAGTATATATGAAATGATCATAGTTTATAAAAAAAATCCATAATGCCCTTAACGAGAATCCCTTAAATATATTTTCGAAGACTCTCCTTATTGCTATTACTCATAGAATCATCTCTTCGTCCAATTACCTCTCTTTGTATCTTTGATTGGATTTTGAATACGATACGAACACCAGCAATACGAGTGGGTATGTATTATTTGTATGTACATACAATTAAGCTCCAATAGTTTCTCCCACTGTATAAATTCAATTTTACTTTTAAGAATACACCACTTCCTCCAGCATCCTGTATTACACCTATCCTGCTCCTCTTCTTACCTAAAAAAAAATGAAAATATGGACATAAATAAATAAAGAAAATCATAAAAAAAACAATATTAAACAAATTGAGGACATAATTTAAAAAAAAAAAACAAATTGTGAATTGAAAAATATATAGAAATATAATGCACGACTAAGGCCCGTATTTATGAACATTTCTTAACTCAAAGAGACCTTGAGTCAAGGATGCCGAATTTCAATAAATTAAATGTCATTTCCCATACTTTTTTCATAGAAATGATTTATATTCAGGAGTCAATGCATCCTTGATTTAAGGCGAAACTCGAGGAAACCTTAGGTTTTCAATAGACTTGAAATATTATATTTCAAGGAAGGTGGGTAGCTACCTTGACTTCAAGTGGGATTGACTATAGAAAATTTCAAGGTCTCCTTGAGTTTCTCCTTAAATCAAGGATGCATTGACTTGTGAATATAAGTGATTTCTATAAAAAAGTATGGAAAATGACATTTAATTTATTGAATTTCGGCATCCTTGACTCAAGGTCTCATTGAGTTAAGGAATGTTCATAAATACGGACCTAAAATGTAATGTAATACTACACTGCAAATTATACAGAAACTAACTGCAAATTATACAAGGTGTCCCGCAACCGGTTCACCATAGACGCATAGGAGACTCTACATTTTGTTTAGCACGATGCCCCTAGCTTTTACTTTTACGAAATAATTGCATTTTTCGTGAATCTTGTAAAAAACCACGACTTTCGCTTCCAGTAAAGTGAAACAAATTTATAATATAATCTTCTGAAAGTATACACAAAAGTTCCAAAAAAAAGACATCTCCAACGGTTCGAAGCTCTTCATATATTCCGAGTTATAACTGTTTTGACTACTGCGTTAAGTCCGACCCTAATAGATGATTTACTATTAGTCTAAGAAAAATACGATATTTGATACGACAAAAATGATGCATCCCTGAATTTTTAAGGGTTCACAACTTGGGGAAGATAGGGGAAAGGGGATATTTTTTCTGTTTTTCGCAAAAATTTTAAAAACGGTAAAATTTACAGCACGATTTTCAGGAAACAAAATAAACTACAACAAATTTCCTTTGCATTGATTTAAAATACCTTAAATCTTTGGTAGTATTTTCATTTTTGATAGTTTTAATTTGTTGACACATCAAATTTTTACCTATCGTTCATTTACGCCTGCCGTCCATTACCTGCTTCGAGCGGCGCGGCGCTCCCGCGTTTAAAGCTTTTCCTAATTTTACCGAGATTGCATTCCAACTCTCACTACTGGAATTTGCTTTACTTTGACTATACACGCACAACAGGAGCAGCACATGCGCACAGCAAATTCGTGAGTCGAGAGTACCTACATACAAACTCTCTTTACGAACTGCCTTCTAACAAAAACAAAACACAAGTCGTCTCGTCATGCCAATAGCTTTTTCATGCTTCGCGCGACTCGTGCGATTGTATCAAAAAGTGTTGAATTTGACGCTTATTGCCGCACGAACTTCAGGCGTTGAGAGTTGCTACTTTTCAAATCAGATGTATTTGTATTTTATATCTAACAATGGATATACAGTGACACGCAAAACTGTTCACGAAATTAAAGATTTTTGCTTTTTTTACCACTGTGAAATTAGGAGAAAGAAATCAATGAAACTTTTAACTTAAATAAATATTTTAATTTATTCTAAACAAACAAATCAAAGAAACGTGCAAATTAAATTATAATATTTAATAAAAAAAATGGATTTGTTTATTTACTTTTGTGAACACTTTTGCGGGTCGCAGGCAATTTCGATTTTAATAGATCGTATCACCCCTGTGCCCTGTGGCCTTAATAATGGCCTCAATACCCTTGGACATGCTGCTGATAAGGTTATTCAACAGTTGAGCATAAATTTCTCCCATTCGCATTGAACTTTTTCCCAAAGCTCGTCCACAGGTTTCAGAATATCCTTATTTGCGAGCAGCCGTTTTTTTTAAACAGACCACAAATTTTCCATAGGATTTGGGTCGAATGACTGAGCGTGCCATTTTATTGTCCTAATATTATTATTTTGCAGCCATTCTTTTGTTATTTTGGCCGTATGTTTGGGGTCATTAACATTCGTAAAGATTGCGTCTTCAGTTTCTCAACCAAAAACATCGATACTCGGAATCATAGAGACCTCCAGGATGTCTATATAATCAATTGCATGCATTATTCCCTTTACTAGAAGCAATTTTCCACACTTGTTGCATTTAAAACAACTCCAAACCATTAAAGAGCCTCCACCGAATTTCAGACTTTTGATGATATTGTGTTCGCGGAGCCCTAATTTTTGGTCCACATAAGTCCAAGTCCTCCCAACAGAGCCTAGTCGATTAATTTTATTCTCATCAGACCATATTGCAGACTTCCAATGAGCAATAGCCCAGTTTCGGTGCTGCTTAGCAAAGATCAAGCGGGTTTTCTTATGGTCCTCTCGTAAGAATGGCTTCTAAGCCTTTGCTTTCGCTTTTAACCCTCCGGTTTTAAGACACCTACGGTCTGTGTTATCTGAAATACGGATCTCCCGTGTGCTCCGAAGCTCTAGATTCCCTTCCGCACCATTTTCAACGGCACCAGTAACAATTATCCTACGAAAATACCGCTAGGATTAAGGGGATAGCTATTTGGGGCGACTTCTTTTGAACCTCTCCCAGAAATTTTAACAAAAGAATGGCTGAAAAATGATAATATTAGGACAATAAAATGGCACGCTCAGTTACCCGACCTAAATCCTATTGAAAATTTGTGGTCTGTTAAACAAAAAACGGCTGCTCGCAAATAAGGATATTTCGAAAACTGTGGACGAGCTTTGGGAGAAAGCTCAATGCAAATGGGAGAAAATTGAAGCTCAACTGTTGGATAACCTTATACAAAGCATGTTCAAGCGTATTGAGGCCATTATTAAGGCCACAGGCGGTTATACGATGCATTAAAATCGAAATTGCCTGCGACCCGCAAAAGTGTTAACAAAAGTAAAGAAACAAATCCATTTTTTTTATTAAATATTATAATTTAATTTGCATGTTTCTTTGATTTGTTTGCTCGGAATAAAATAAAATATTTATTTATGTTAAAAGTTTCATTGGTTTCTTTCTCCTAATTTCACAGCGGCAAAAAAAAAACAAAAATCTTTAATTTCGTGAACAGTTTTGCGTGTCACTGTATATGTCTTTGCGGAGGCTACCTGAGAAATACTGGGTGTCGTTCCGTGAAAAAGCGTCACGAAAACTGTAACGAAAACGTTTATCGCTTCAAATCGATCTTCCCGTAGTTCGATCTTCACCAAATTCGGTATACATTATACTTTGATCGCTCTGACTCAGAATCGACAATCACGATTTCGATAAGTTGCGGGAATAGCGGTAAATTCGCCATTGAAGCGAATGAAAATTCATCTTTTATAGACATTATAGGCATTATAGACGCTATGTATAAGTGCTATCCCCCGGGCTTTCTCTGCCTCTGTGGTCATCTCCGTCCATGCAGCAGCCACAGTCTGTAATTCAACAAGAGCTGCAAAATGTGCACCCAGACACAAAACTGCAATCACTTCATTTGCAACAGTCTTCAAATCAACAGAATACTGGACTTTCTGATGATACAAGAACAACTTTTGCTCTCCACTTGCCAGCAGGCTCAACAAATATCTCCTGGACTGTCTCAACCAATATTTCCTTCGTCTCAGCAACCATCTCAGCCAAGTAAGTATTCCAAGCATTATCAAAATCATGTTCCATCTTCGCAACAACAACAACCTGGCTCACTGCAACAATGTCAACAACAATCACTGTCACTCAATCAGCAACAACATCAACCCGTTCAGTGCCCATCCCAGCTACGAAACACAGCTCATCAACTAGGCCAACTGCGGATTTGTAGTCCGCCGAAGGTTTTGTTTCTGTCTAGGTTGGCTTATAACACCACGGAGGACGAAATCAAACAGTACATAGTCAACAATCTGGGTTATGAGCCTAAAATACTATCATGTAAAAAGTTGACCAAAGATAACATCCCGAATAGAGTGGTCGCTTCTTTCAAAGTTACTGTTCCTCATGATTTACTACTACCGTTCGAAGAATCTTTTTGGCCAGATGGAATCTTTCTCAAGGAATTCTCGCGAAAAAATTTTCCTCGTCAACGTCGCAACTACAGAGTAACTTAAAACACAGTAATCTAGCATTATACTATCAAAATGTTCGAGGCTTAAGGACCAAACTTTCCTAAATCTAAATGCATTGACATGTTTGCATGATATTATTTGCCTTTCAGAAACATGGTTGAATTCTTCCTTCAACAGCGGGGAGATTTTGGATGGTTATAACGTATATCGTTCTGATCGGAACTTTGACCTTCATATGAAGTCTACAGGAGGTGGTGTCCTAATAGCAGTAAGGAATCACATGGAATGCGCACTGGTATCTTCGACTAATAATCAGCTTTATGATTGCGTAACCATTAAAATATCATTCTCTTCCAACTTTTCCTTGTTATTATCTTGCATATATGTTCCATGTAATTCAGCTATGCCTATTTATGATTCCCTATTCAATCATCTATCCGATATATGTAACATCTTGCATCCGAGCTCTCCAATAATTTTTTGTGGAGACTTTAATATTCCAGGATTCATTTGGCCTAACACCCCCGGCTTTCCGCTTCCCCTTTCATCATCATCAATCAGCTTGCCTATGACTTCTTTTATGAACTTTTGTAATCTGCTACAATTCAATTTTGTTCACAACTTTATGGGAAGAGTTCTTGACCTTGTCCTTAGTAACTTGCCTTTGACTTCTCTGTCGCCCGCATATTCTACCTCAGGATATGTACCGTGTGATCTGTACCACCCAGCTATACTACATGAAATTAACATCAATATTCCGCATTCTCCGCAAAACTTAAAAGCAAGTCGGCTTAATTTTCGCAAAGCCAATTATGATGCCATAAATCTGGAATTATCAAGGATTGATTGGAGTCAAACGTTTGATGGCCTTAATTGTGAAGCTTCTGTTGAACAGTTTTACAATATTTTATACAAAATTATTTTCGACTTTGTTCCTTTTTTCACTTCAAAACCACGAAAAGGTCCTGTATGGTTTACTTCGCTTATCTATAAAACGATTCGGAGAAAAAATCGTGCACGAACTCGGTATAAGCGGTTATCTGATCTTCTATCGTTTCAGAAGCTTAGATCACTGACAAAACGCTTGATCAAGTCTGCGCGATCTACTTACCTCCTAAGTATCGAGAATAGCATAAACCAAAATGAACCTAAACTATTCTGGTCATATGTTAATAACATGCGCTCCTCCTCAACCCGGCCTTTATCTATGACCTATGAAACTAGGACCGCAAATACTCCGTCGGAAATCTGCGAGCTCTTTGCTTTGTTCTTTTCTAGATCTTTTCGACAGCCACCTTCATCCGTAGTTTCACTTGATTCCCCACGACATTATAATTCTCAATTACCGGTTCCTCCAATATCCTCATCGAACGTCAATCATTTGATCTCAAGCCTTAAGGTTAGCTCTTCTCCAGGCCCTGATGGTATACCCAACACTTTTCTTAAACATACGCAAAACTTTATCTCTTTTCCTCTTGCGATCATTTTTAATAAAAGTTTACAAGAGGGAGTCTTTCCTTATCAATGGAAAACGTCTTATACCGTTCCCATACCTAAGTCGAAAGATACAAACTTTGTATGCAGCTATAGGCCCATATCGCTCCTTTCCGCTTGCTCGAAACTTCTAGAGCGTTTTGTATATAATTATATGTATGATCAACTTGGACATCTCATCTGTTCCAATCAACATGGTTTTTGCAAAAGTAAATCAACGACTACCAACCTAGTGGAGCTTGTAAATTTAATCGCTAAATCCTTTGAAACCCATCATGATGTGCATGTCATCTATACGGATTTTTCAAAAGCCTTTGATTCGGTAAACCACAAGATTTTACTTGATAAGTTCCTCACTCTGAGGTTTCCTCCCCAATTAACCTCTTGGCTATCATGTTACGTTCTCAATCGTTCGTCTTATGTTACCTTCCAAAATTGTCTTTCATCTGTTTTTCATCCCTGCTCAGGCGTTCCACAAGGGTCAATTCTCGGGCCTTTACTTTTTTCATATTACATCAACGATTTACCCTCTATACTCAATTGTCGCTGCCTGTTATATGCAGACGACTGCAAACTTATATCCTCTATTTCGCATCCATCAGACTCCATATCCCTTCAGTCAGACGTGGATACTTTGTATTCCTGGTGCGGTTTAAACGATCTTCCGCTTAATATATCCAAGTGCTACGCTATGGCTTACTCACTAAAATCTGACCCTGCTTGTTATGTGTATACAATAAATTCTACCCCTATTAAATACGTCGAATCCATCACAGATCTTGGTGTGCAATTTGATACTAAGTTAAAATTCACTGAGCACTACACGTATATATGTAATAAGGCATCTAAATTAGCTGGCTTTGTTTTACGCTGCTCTGAGGAATTTAGATCCACTCGAACAGCAATAAACTTGTATTTGTCTTGTTCGTAGTGTCCTAGAGTATGCATCCGTCGTTTGGTCACCGCATACATTCAACTCTCGTACTGATTTAGAGAGAGTTCAGCGCAACTTTACACGTTCTTTGTTATTTAAATTTAACATTCCCTATGATTCGTACCCTGAGCGCCTCTCTCTTCTAAACTTAATATCTCTGGAAAGAAGACGGATCTTTCTAGACGAATGCTTTTTGTACAAAATATGTAATGGGTTATTACGATCAACTCTTTCCAGAGATATTGTGTTTAGACTTTCAGCATATAGTACTCGCAGTTCTTTCGTGTTTAATCCTCCGACTGCCCTACTGTCTGTTTACAAGAATTCACCCCTGTTGAGAATAATGACTAACTACGACAAACTCGAGATTGGTCCTTTGCCAAGTTCATTTGAATTGTTTAAGAAAGCATTATTACAAAAGTTGTCTACAGCAGAACTTTCGGTCATGTTAAATCTTATTGTTTAAATTTCTTCTTTGTTTTTTAATATCTGTAAATTACTGTAATTTTAGGTTTAAGACCTGTTCAGTGATCAATAAATAATAATAATAATAAGGATATGGATATCAAAATACAGAATCCGTTGCGACGAGTCTTGTAAAATGACGACAAGTTGATTTTGAGTTTTGTTAAAGGATATTACCACCAAAAAGGACATTTTTCTAGCATATGAAACAGAGTATGGGCATTATGGGTGTCGTTCGAAAGGTGATGTTTGAGGCACTGTATGTGATCGGATTCAAAATATTTTTTTTTAAGAAAAAAAAAACACGTGTGAATATTTTAAGGAAATTAGGATGTGTACGCTGGGGTTGTTCCGTGACAAAATGTGACACTGTAAAACATAGCGAAAACCTAACGAAGCTTTAAGTCAACCTTTCAGTGGTTTGATCATTGCTAAATTTGGTATACATTTTCCTTTGATCGCCCTTGCAAAGAATCGACAATCACTGATGAGTTGCGGAAATAGCGGTAAATTCGCCATTGAAGCGAATGAAAAGTTATCTTTCAATTGGTTCTCTTGGCTCCCCCTGTGGAGCGATTTGGATGAAACTCGGATGGAAGTTAAGTGGTGCGATCCTAATTATTTTGGTGTCGGCACTTGTTATGAGAAAGATTTCCTTGGACAAAAAAGGTCCCTTTTCTTTGGGAATGCATTATAGTCGATATGCATATCAAAATACAGTATTCTGTGAGTTGAGCCCTTTAAAATCACCACAAGCTCATTTTGGGTTTCCAAAGGATATTATATACATATGTACTACCAAAAAGGACACTTCTCCAAGGAAACTGAGAATGGGTATTATGGTTGTCGTTCGAAAGTCGACATTTGGGGTACTGTATGTACTCGGTTTGAAGGGATTTTTGGGCTTCTGGAGTGGCAAGATAACGGCTAATGCAATGTGCATTATTTTGTAAGCAATAACGTAGGCTTATACCTGATCTAAAATTTTTCCCCTAAGGGAAAACTTCTCGGAGTTTTGTTAGAGCGTTACGATTACATTAAAAAGCTGAACCCTGATGCTTACCGTCAAACGTAAATTTCTTTGTTATATGTATCTTTATACCCTTCACTCGTAGAGTAAAGGGTATATTAACTTTGTCATGAAGTTTGTAACGCATTGAAGGAAGCATCTCCGACCATATAAAATATGTACATATATATATGATCAGCATGACGAGCTGAGTCGATTGGGCGATGTCCGTCTGTCTGTCTGTCCGTCTGTTGCTACGCGTTTTACTAGGCCAGTTTAAAAGCTATCGAGCTGAAATTTTGCACACATGTTTCTTTTTATTGCAGGCAGTTTGTATGTTTGAATCGCTAAAATCGGACCGTGGGGTCATGGGGCTGCCATACAAACCTAACCCCCCCAATTAGGTTTTTCTAAGAAAAACTTTTTTATGTGTTTACTAATTTCAACGAAATTTCACACAAATGTGTTTCTATTGATAACACAAAACATATGTAAGAATGGATCAAATCGGACCATGGGGTCATGGGGCTGCCATACAAACCTAACCCCCCAAATTAGGTTCTTCTAAGAAAAACTTTTTCATTTGTGCACCAATTTGAACCAAATTTCACACAAATGTGTTTCTATTGATGCCACAAAATATATGTAAGAATAAATGGAATCAGACTGTGGAGTCATGGGGCTGTCATACAAACCCAGCCCCCAAATTGAGTTTTTCTAAGAAAAACTTTTTTATTTGTCCACCAATTTCAATCAAACCTCATAAAAGTGCATTTCATTTGATGCCACAAAACATGTGTAAAAATGAATGGAATCGGACGATGGGGTCATGGGGCTATCATACAAAGCCAACCCCCTAAATTGAGTTCTTCTACGAACAACTTTTTTATTTGTGCACCACTTTCAACCAAAACTCGTATAAGTGCACTTCAATTGATGCCATAAATAATCGGACTATGGAGTCATGGGGCTACCATACAAGCCCAACCTCCCCATTTTGGATCTTCTAAGAAACATTTTTTCTACACCAATTTAAAAAAACCTCAATGCGTCTTTATCAAAACAAAAAAAAAGTAAAACAAATGGAATCGTACTATGGGGCCATGCTCCCGCATCCCCCCAATAAAGTTTTCTGAGATATTTTTTTTTATTTTACCACTTATTCCAACCAAACCTCACACAAATATTGTTTTATCGACGCCACAGAATTTGTCAATATCAAATATTATGCGAAAACAGAAGGAAAAGAATGGGGAAGGATTAAATACAAGTCATAGGTTTGCCCCAAAAAACTTTTAGCCCGAGGAGAGTGAAGGGTATTCAAATTTCGGCCGCGCCCGAAATTAGCGTCGGTCTCGTTTTTATGTTCAGTTTTCTTAAGAATTTATTAATTTCATATGTATACATGCTAATTTCGTTGTTATTTTGCTACGCCAGTTGAAGGAGAGGCCATGTACCCGTAAAAAGTACCTTTGACTTATCTTATCATCACCACAAGTGGAATTGATGATTCGATTTGACCGTCGTTCATTGAAATGGTCACCTCCATCGTTTTGAGTCGACTTCCCTCAATAACGTTTTCGTCGTCGTCACACTTTGTTGAACTTGTTGAAAATCACTCATTCATGACATTCGAGAGCAAATTCTTTAATTGGCATTCCATTCCGGAAGACAAAACCACCCGATTCCTTGAACAATTTATATTAAAAATATTCCTTTTCGGACTTGAAACATTTTTTTACTTCAATTACGCAGTATCATGTGAGCTTCGATTTTTTCAGACAATCTTATATGTTTTCGATTAAACGGTACGCGTATCTGGCATGATTCTTCAGTAATGTTCTTACCTTACGATTTCCGATTTCACGTTATTTTTTGACGTTACTTTGATAGACAAAGCTGAAAAAAGCGTATACTTCTCACATTTTGTGGTTGTAGTTTGCCCATCCATTAAGATATCTTTTCGATGGTTCGCTGAGCATAACAGTCAAGATTGTTTGAAAAATTGGTTTCGTCGATATTTTACCTGCGCACCTACCATGGTGTTGGAAGTTTGGATTCACTTGGGACAGACGGAAAGTGAAAAGGAAATATACACGTACATATGGGTAAACAGCAGAATGTTATGGAACGTTTGATGAAATCACAGTTTAGAAACAAGCCAAGGTGAAGGTTATCATGAGATGATCAAACAATGTCCTGAAGAACAGATAAAACGTCGCGGTGTTTGGCGCTCAATCAATCATTCAAGAGACATTATCTGTCTATACTTTTGAACAAACAAGTTTATGTCGTCTCGTCGTTCTTACACTTCAAATTGACTGGTGGACGTTTATTCAGTTTCACTTTTAGCCATGTGTAAAAGATATTATTAAAAGGGAAAATACAACGTGCTCGACAATTTTATTATCGCTCGGGTGGAAATCTTCAGTTTCGGGTACACAATTAGGCGAAATTTGTTTGTGCTGCGAGTTGTATTTAATCATCCAAATTAAGACTGATTACTGTAACTTTTGGCCAATGTCCTGACAGCCAGGAACTTAATTTGTATTCCTAAAGTTGTGTAGTTCTCAAAAAAAAAAAGTTCTGGTAAGATTTTTTGATGATTTTTAGAGGACTAAAATCGACTCGCATCAATTTTTGAGAAACCTCAACGCATAGGAGCATTTTGGTCTTTTTTATTAGGGGATGGATTACAATTCAGTTGATTGGTGTAGTGGTTAGTGTGCACACCTTCGGTGCGCAGGGTCGTAAGTTCGAACGAATTTGGTTTATATGGTGCTTTTCGAACTCACGATTCAGGTGACGGACTATGATCTCACTCAGATGTTAAACGAGTGCCCTTTTATGGGGATAAATAACTGCTGAATGTTTAGTTGATCTCAACTACGCAACAAAAAAAGCAGTTAAGATCTTGGAAATTTGATGCCACCAACACATCTATGCCCTTAGTCAAATGTTGGACTGTCACATCAGTTATTTTATTGTGGGTTTAAAAAAACGGAAAGCTAAACACCATCAGTAATCGTACGTAGGGATTATTGGAAAGGAAGCATTCTCCGGTGATTTATTGAAAACAAGCTGGCCCGGCAAACTGCGAAATTTGGAAAAGCTCACTGTGAAAATTTACTCACTGTGAATTTTCTACATATTGAAATACTACTTATTCAGGTATTTAGGGTAGAGAGCAATAAGGTGGAGCGAATTCACTGAAATCCAATAATTCGTTCAGGTGATGTTGGAGACCAATCTGGTGGGACAAATTCACTAAACTGCACTTCTATTCCGCCCAATAGAGCTCGCCAAAAAATTGGGAATGCAGCTGCTTTCAAATGTTCACTATATACATTTTCCGTATGTCTCAAATTACTGAAACCAAAGAATAAAAGGCCAAAGGATGAGAAAAAGAGCTTTGCCACAATTTTGCTTATTTGGCGAATTGCAGAATTCCCACCGATCAAAGGATATAGGCGAAAGCTGGGGAAAGTAAACTGCCTTCGCAACTTTTCCCTGTCAATTTTTCAAATGTTTCATGAGCTATTCGTGGTCATTGAAGAGGTGAGGGAAGAGGCCTGGAGGGTGGTAGAGATATTTTGCTGAAGTACGCTAATTCGATCAACAATACACAAAAGATAGAGAAAATATACTGCCTTCACAATTCTTTCTAGGTTAATGTTGCAGATGTTTCAATAGGTATTATGCTGTTAAGCGTGGAAGTCACTTAGCTGCTGATAAAGACATTCCGCAGTGGTCGCTAGGAACTTCACCTCAGTGAAGGCCAAACTGTGAGGGCCGGTTGTTCTGGGGTTCTTCATTTATTCAGACAAAGCTCATTCCAGAGACGGCGAATCTATAACCTCAGAACCACTGCCATACATCCGTGCCAATAACTAATTACATCTATTATATGTTTTTAGACTTGGCTTCAGGATGTTAGAGTCATCCTAAATCCCCGGGGTGTTAAGCGACCCGTGCCCGGGGAAAGATGTCCAGGGACGCAAATGGACATCTCTAACAGAACAACCGAATATGAGGCGACCTCCGGTGCTATCTAACCTTACCACATCAAGCGGGGCTCTGGTGTGGCGGACTCTCCTTTCCCTAGCTACTCGTGGCAATCACATGAGCCAGAACAGCAAACAAAACAAAAACCCCAACTCCGATCCGACTGAAGCAGCCTCAGACTCGGATCAAGAAGCCTTCGCCTCAGATTTTGTTCCAGCGGAACTCTATTTGTCGGATGTGGAGTAGCCTCACCGACCTGTAGGGAATACTTTCTGCAGGGAAGCCGTAGCGTAGCTCTAGCGAGCGTACCACAAAAGAGGGGAAGCAGAAAACAGGGCTTCCACCTAAATATTCTCCGGGAGGTCTTCGGGATCCTCTTCGTATAGGACTTGGAGGGGCGGCCTGTAAAAGGTATGTACGCTTCCTCGCACCAGGACCTGCTCCCGAAAAAGCCAGGGCACTTGCGATAAACTCCAATCGAAATGCCTGCCCTTCTAAACGCCAACGATCGGAGGAAGACGGTGCACCCAATTCCGGAAAGCAAACCGCTTCCACCAAGAAGCAAAGGACGGCAGATATCCCTAAGCGGAATGCCGAATCAAGACCCAGCACTTCAGGGATTGGATTCAGGGTACCTGCGGTGACCACTGCTGGTTCATCTACACCAGTGTCCACCCCTACGACTACGGCGAACAGAAACAGGAGTGACCGTAAGGGATCTCCGGTAGCATGAAGTACTACCCCTCAACCTGGAGTCACTAGGAGCAGGAGTACCTACTCATCCACAAAAGGCTAATACTGGCGACCAAAATGTACATCCGACGACATCGGCAGGCCCTTCAAGGTCAGCTGTCACCCCTCTAGCATCAAACAGCAGGAGCAGGGATACTTACTCATCATCTGTGAGGGTCGTAATAATGGCGTCAGGCTCTACCCAGACGGTCTGTTAACCCCAGACCAAATGTCCATGGTGCAGAACGCTACTATTAATCACATCGTGAACATTTTGCCCGCCAACGTATTCCCGGAGTTCGGCAGCATCCGCTTTCGTCCCGGGTTCCTACTGGTCGAGTGCGACAACGAGGCCACTGCCGAATGACTCTGCAACATAACCCACACTCTTAACCCTTCGGAAGGCGCCACGCTGCGTGCTGCAACTGGTGACGACATCCCCAGATCGACGATAGGGCTAGGAGTGCGATGACACTCCTTGGCAGGCAAAATGAGTCGACCCGATGTCCATGGAAAACATAGCTAGGCGCAACTTCCAGGTATCTTATCGCTTCAGAAAGACTCAAGTTCAGCCGAAAAACTGGAAGGGCGCAGGTAAAGAGGACACAAGGAAGGCAACTATCACGAACAAAGACAGCATTATGGGGAGCAGCACTTGCTCGACCACCGCTGTCAGCGATTCGCCAAGCAAAGTAGCTGAGTCTATGAACTCCAGTGAGGAGGCACCACATCAAGTTGACCTCTCTCACTCACCGCAACCGATGGAGATAGCACCATAGCACCTCGCCTGCTCCGGTTTGCCCGAGCTTATGGAGGAGGCAGACGTTACACTCACTCCTAACCCTAGCAGTGAGACGATGAAGGACAGCTGCGATGCAGATGAATAATCCGGGCATTGGTGTGTCGCAGTGAAATCGACACCACGCCATACGAGCCCTGGATATAGTTTCGGCGCGGTTCACAAGGGAGAGTCTCGACATCGCTTTGATACAGGAACCGTGGCAACATGACGGGAGCGTCAAGGGACTGAGCGTAAGTAATGCAAATGTGGTGTATGACAAGAGTTCTCGCCCCATAGCTTGTGTCGTAGTTAGCAAACGTATTGATTACCGCTGTCTTTCAAAATTGGCCAATAGTGACCTAGTGGTCATCGAATCCGCACCACTAGCGAGAGCATCCACAACCTGGTCGTGGTTTCCAACTACTTGCCTGGCGACACCGATATTCCAGCAAGGGAGCTCCAGAAATTGGCTTTCCACTGCAAAGCCAATGGGAAAGGGCTGCTGATGGGCTGCGACGCCAATGCCAATCATACACTTTGGGTCAGCACAGACACAAACAGAAGAGGTGAGTACCTATTAGAACTAATTACCTCACTTGATCTCGGCATCCTCAACAGAGGATGTCAGACAAGAAGCATTCAATAGCGGAACGAATTCGTAACTGGCATGTATCAGACGAGCCTTCCTTATCTGATCATATGCATATACGTATCGACCTAAATTTCGCGGCTGCTGCAGACATTTAGCGTAGAGTTCCACAAAACACTAACTGGTCTGGTTATACGGAGACGTTGAGGGAACATCTGCACCAGATCGACAAGAGGGTGGCTCAGCTTCGAAAGACTCGTCGACGAGACCACCAGGGAAATTCAGTTCTCTAAGGTAAAAATTTACAAAAATACGCTAATCCGTAAGAAAAGTTATTTTTTTTCCAAGTGTGCGTAGCTATTAGGTAGATACCAATCCGGTGGTGTAAATTTATTAAAATACTCTAAAACAGTTCCAAACTGATGACCAAAGGATTAGAAAAACAGCTGCTTTGAACATTTTTCCATTGTGAATTTTCTAATTCTGCTTTTTTTTTAGTAGCGACCAATGCAAGGAGATAAATACAATTATGAGAAAAAGAACTGTCTTCATAGTTTTGCTCGTTGTGCATTTTTCGTATATTTCAGTACTTATTCTGGGGGTAGACCGATCTGGTGGTATTGATTTACTGAAATTCAGCAACTCTTTAAAGAAATACAACAAATATGAGAAAATTTATAATTTTGCTCATTGTGAATTTTTTTCTGCATGTCTCAATATTGTTCCCATATTAAGGGAGGTGACCAATTCGGCATAGGAAAATCTGCCAAAATTCCTCTAAGACGTTCAAAAAATATAGACAAAAGTATGCGAAAAAAAACTCATTCTGAATTGTTGCTCATTGTGAACTTTCCGCAGATTTCAATGGTTATACTGCTATTTCAGCCGGATCCTTATGTAGACCAATCCGGTGGGGTCAACTTACTGAAATTCGGTAATTCGTTCATGAAATGCAGAAAGAAGTATGTTAAAAAGAACTGTTTCCATAATTGTGCTCATTGTGCATTTATCATATTTCTCAATAGTTGTTCTGTTATTTGGTAGATACCAAACTAGTGGAGCAAATACACTGAAATCCACTGATACGTTCAAGAAATACAGGCAGAAGTAGGCAAAAAGGAACCCATTGTGAATTTGAGCTCATTGTGATTTTTTTTTGCATACATATTTCAATAGTTATTATGCTATTCCGGCCGGAGTATAATCCAGCAAACCTAAAATCAAGAAAATCGGTGCAGTCGCTCTCGAGTTATAAATGGTGTAATTAACACGACTTTCTTTTATATATATAAAGAAGAAGAAGATAGAAGAAGAAGATGCATATACACTACAGGACTAAAAGTTGGGAAATTATTTTTTTAATTATGTCAACTGCTCCTTGACATTTCAAAAAGTATCTTTCACACAATGTAAAACTAATGGAAAGCTTAAAAAAATTGCCGCCCCTCAAAATCAGCCACTCCGGCCAGTTGCCCAGCGCCCAGGTTGCCCATTATGGGAAATGAGGCCCTGGCTCTAGTTGTAATAAGTAGGAGGCTTCTTCAGTCGAGAATGTTGAAATACATTCAGCTTAACGAATTTAAGAATACGTTATCGCAAAAAACGCGAAATATTAAAAAAAACTGCAAGTGGAAAATCGACCAACTTATTGGTACATATAGACGCTCCTTAAACGACCACTATCTCCAAATATACATACATAGTTGACATTCAATTTGGAAAATTACGATAGTCACAATAAACCAATTAACCTTACGCAGCGAAACAAAACATATTTACCCCCAGAGCCTCATCCGCATTCCCGCATAATACCTAATATCCTGTCGCATGTTTCAAGGAATTTCGTGAAATCATCATAAATTAAAAATGAAGCTTCAAAAATCACTTTTCCATGGAAAAACATGCGTGCTTCCTGTCATACCGTCACGTCATATAATACACAACCCACACAGCATACACAGAATCTGTTCCGCAATTTCTTGGCATTTGTGGCCCTGACACTTAGCGTCTTTCGTGTTCTCATTTGTTCCTATACACTACAGAAGAGGCGAGGCGAGGCTTCATCATAATATACCTAACGTCTAATTTCAGGAAAAAAAGGACAATGACATACCAACACTAACAACAACAACAAGGACGATACAACAGAGAAAAATTAAAGAAGAAAAAAAGGACACGAAAGACGCCAAGAAAAAGAAAAGTAGAAAAAATGGGAACATACTTTCGCTACAGCAAATTTGATTTAAACGAGCGTGTGATCTGGCGATGACATATTCTTGTATCTTCGCGGGTGACTCCTTAACATCATTTTACCCGAAGACTATTATCAAACCGTAGACACGACGTATGTACATATATGAATCAAGATACGACAAACGGAAAACAATTCCGGAAAGCTGGAATGAGTAGGATGACGTATTATACTGGCGTTCCACGAGCCAGCAGAATCCCTATAAAATTTTCCATATTCATATTTTCCGATGAATATGCTTACATACAGAGAAAACATACATATTCATCCTTGTACGAACAGCGAAGAGCAACAAATCAACATTCGAGAAATCAATTTAAGGATCAAAACACACAACATATCTCGGTACAATTGCAGGGGAGTACAGCGTGTGTGTGATGGATGTCGTTCGATGCCGTGGAGCATGTTATAGCGCCTATAGGGTCGTCATTGTCGTCGTCCTGGAATGATGAACGATGGAATTATGCGACAACGATTTGATCTATTGAAATGTGTATACGCGAGCGATATGTCGAAAACGAAGCCATCAAGAAGTAGCCGTACATAAAGAAGAAAAAACATTGCAATCGATTCCCGCCCTCCTCCTCTTGATGTCATACCATCGATAAATTCCCATTCACAGGATTTATGTTCGCTTTGATCGGCGAACGCGGCTGAATGCGTTTGATAATTGGCTTCGACAGAAATTCGCGTACAAAAAGAAAATTGAAAAGTTTTCGTTATTTGCTACGGCGGGAGGAGAGGGCTTTTGAAAAGTTAGCAATTTCTGGATCAAAAGGCAAAATTTGGCCTTCGGCTTTGGAATCAATTGGAAGTTCGGTAGTTGTGAGGAATCATCGGTTTGGAAATGAATGCCACTCATTGAGCATAGTTCAGAAGGCTAATTGTGACATAATTATGCGAATTGAAGACGAACGTTAGGTATGGACTTAGATAACTTGTGAGCTAATTTGCCATTGAATTAGTTAGTTAGTAGTTCCAATCAGGCAGGCAGAGAGATGTTTTCAATCACATTTGTATTATAGTGACTCTCGAAAAGAAGTCTTTCACAAGAACACATTCGATGAAATCATTTTACTGCGCTAAATTTAATGAAATATACGAGAAACAGACGCGTGGGAGTCTTAAAATAAATTTCTACAGTAGTTCGAGTTTAACCTCTGATTTATCTCCAGTGCTGGAGGAAAAAATTTGCTCATCTTATGGGTCGTTCTTTTATGTTATACATAATTGATTAGTCCGTCAGATGGGTCGGGAGTTCAAAAACACTAAAACTAAATTCGTTCACGGGGAGATTTGAACCCAAGGCCCTGTGCACCGAAGGTGTGCGCACTAAGCACTACACCAAGCAGACTACTATGTACGTGAGTATACTTTCTTTAAATATTTAAATTGGGTGAGATGATTATTAATTTGGGTGTAGGAATGGGTTTAAATAGGGAAAGGTGAATATTTGGCAAAATCAACTGGAAATTCAGTGCAAAAGCAAAGACCATTATTTAAGTTTCGGCATGTAGAAATGAATCAGTTTAAAAAAAAATCAAAAAGACTGAAAGGTCATCAACGCATTTCTGCGAAGAAGATGTTTCCGGAAATGGGCTCAAGAGGGCTTTGGCTTCATGGCAGTGTAGCGACCAGCTGACAACTTCTGGTGCTTGCCACCGTGTGCATCGTGGCGCTAATGTCGAGCGTCCAGAGAAGTCCAGAAAAGATGATGAAATAATCGTCGCAGTTCAGTCCATACCGGGCCATCATCTTATAAACATTAATTTTGTAAATTTTTCACTTTTCAGTATCTGTTAAATAAAATTATAACTTAAAAAGTTACTATTTACTCCATAGTAACAATTACTATATTGGTGACCCCGAAAACTACACGCGGTATTGTGAAATAAGACATTTTGTGCCTCAACCAGCGGAGCGTCCATTTGCACGCCTCGACCTGTTTGGACCTGTTGGTGCCCCAACACGTGGCTGCTTGAACCCCGACAAGTGGAGCGCCCGTTCTTTGTGTTTTATCGACACGTGGCTGCTTGAGCCCCAACAACTGGAGCGCCCATTCTTTTTGTCCCGACACGTGGCTGCTCGAGCCCCATCAACTGGAGCGTTCGTACGTTTTGTCAACGAGTAGCATATTGAACCCCAACCAGCGGAGCGCCTGTGCAGTGAGTTCAAGTGACTAGCAGGGGCGTACCACGCTCATGCATGCACAACGACCGAAGCAACAGCGGCGAAACAGCAACACACTTTCGACAGCAGCGATACGACGGTAACATCAGCGGTACGTGTACAGCATCAGCACAGCTACGGCAGAAGTGCGTCTACATCAGCAGCGCATCGATAAATTACGCACATTTAGTCGTTCATCGACATTTTCTAACGAGGTAACACTTTGCTTTTTGTTGAATTTTAAATCCCTGCAATATGGCCGAATCAACCGCATCGAATACGGCCGCTGAGTCTGCGACATCGCCAGCGACACCGACTAAAAATACAAGCGCATTCTTTCCGCCGTCGGCTTTTGTTGATTCTGTGAGCAACATGAAGCTTCCGCCTTTTTGGCAACGCCGCCCCACTCTGTGGTTCGCACAAGTAGAGGCGCAATTTGCGGCGAATCGTATAGTGTCGGACCAGAGTAAATTTAATTCTGTGGTCGCCTCGCTCGAATCCAACATTTTGGCTTATGTGGCCGCCATCGTAGAGAAACCACCTGTCGTTGATAAGTACGGCGAGCTTAAGAAACACATAATTGATCGTTTTGCTGAATCCAGCGAAAGCAAATTGACGAAGGTGTTGACCGACATGGAGTTCCATGTCGGGGATAAACGGCCATCCTTCCTATACAGGGAGATGAAGTGTTTGGCAGGGGATCAGTTGTCAAACGAGGCCCTTAAATCCTTATGGCTCAGACGATTGCCCGCTCGAGTAAGGGCAATATTGGCAGTAACCGGCAAGGTTGACATTGAAATATTAGCGGAAATGGCGGACAAAATTGTAATGGAATGGCTAACTGTTGCTGAAGTCACCCACAAAGACTCAGAGTCAATCGCCGCGCTCACCAATCGAATAAGTCGATTGGAGAGCAACTGGCAGAAACAAAGCCAGAATCGACGACGCGGCTATAGCACCAACAGATCATTTTCGCGAAATCGTAGAAACGGTAGCAAATCAAAAAGCCGAATTTGCTACTATCATAGTAAGTTTGGTGAGAAGGCGTTTTCGTGCAAACCGCCATGCGATTTCAATAAGCCAGCGGAAAACTAACTTCGTCGTCATCTAATGGTGCGGTAGGTGACGGCGTCGTACAACAGCACAAACTTATCGTAACTTGTCTTTCATCGGGAATTAGTTTTTTAGTTGACACCGGCGCAGCCGTTTCAGTAATCCCTCGAACTTGTAACAAAGCTAAGCCAGTAGATCTTAAGCTATACGCAGCTAACGACTCGACAATCAGCACATATGGCGAAAAATTGTTAAATATCGATCTCGGTCTTCGAAAGCGCATGCCCTGGTATTTTCACATCGCTGATGTAAATCGCCCTATAATAGGAGCAGATTTTCTCCGAAACTTTAATTTGTTGCTCGATATTAAAAGAAAGCGCTTAGTCGATGGCATTACTGAACTTTATGCAATAGCCAAGTTTTCGTGTGAAAAACACACTGCCCTAGCAACAATTCAACCCAACAATGAATTTTCTACTTTGCTGTTGAAGTTCCCTCAATTAACGTCATCCTCGAATTTCACGGAAACGCAGTCACACAACATCTGTCACCGCATAGAAACCACAGGTCCGCCATTATTTGAACGTCCTAGGCGGCTGTCTACAGAGAAATAAACAATAGCAAAAAGAGAGTTCGACTACATGGTCGAAAAAGGTATATGTCGCCCATCTAACAGCCCGTGGGCCAGTCCTCTTCATTTGGTGCCCAAAAAGAATGGTGAATGGAGACCCTGCGGAGATTACAGGCGACTAAACTCTGTAACGACGCCTGACAGGTACCCGATCGCTCACATTCAGGATTTTGCTCACGTCCTTCATGGGAAAACCATCTTTAGCAAAATTGACTTCGAGCGCGCGTACCATCAAATCCCCATCCACAAGGATGATATACCGACAACTGCAGTCTGTACTCCATTTGGGTCGTTCGAATTTTGCCGAATGACATTCGGTCTTTGCTACGCTGCACAGACTTTTCAACGTTTTCTCGATACAGTCTTGCGAGGTTTAACATTTTGCTATGCGTATTTGGATGACATACTTGTAGCATCCGCAACTGAAGAAGAACACTGTGACCATCTGCGGAAAATATTCGAGCGTCTGGCAGCCTTCGGTATTCGCGTCAATCCGTCAAAATGCATTTTGGGAGTACGGGAAATGGAATATTTGGGTTACCTCATCAACAATATGGGATCCAAACCTATTCCAGACCGAGTCAACGCAGTATCGACATTCAAAAAACCTGCAAACATTGCGGAGTTACGAAAAATTTTGGGAATTATCAACTTTTACCACCGATTCCTTCCCAAGGCAGCTGATATCCTGGCACCGCTCAACGGGTTATTAAAGGGTTGCAAGAAACGTGATAAAACTCCAATCGACTGGACGGAGCCTGCAAGCAAAGCTTTCGAAAAAAGCAAACAATTTTTGGCGAACGCGACTTTGCTTTCTCATCCAAAGTCTGATGCACCAATTAGATTGTCAACCGACGCATCCAATGTGGCTATTGGTGCAGTCCTCGAGCAATTTGTAAACGGCAATTGGAGACGCTTAGGATTTTTTTTCGCGGAAACTGACAGCTGCACAAATTAAATATAGTACGTACGATAGGGAACTCCTAGCCATCTACGAATCGATAAAATTTTTTCGATTTATGCTCGAGGGTAGACAATTTCAAATTCGCACGGATCATAAGCCACTGGCTTACGCATTCAAACAGCGATCTGACAACGCGCTTTCACGGCAAGTCAGACAACTGGAATTTATCGGACAGTTTTCCACGAACATCGTCTACGTGGAAGGTTCACGCAACAGCATCGCAGATACTTTTTCGCGCATGGACCAAGTCGACGCACTCGAGGGTCAACACGTGATCACCGCCAAGGATATCGCTGATGCTCAAGAAGTCGATGATGAGCTTCAGAAAATCCTGCAATCTGAAACATCTTTACGTCTGAAGTCAATGAGCGTGAAAGGAGGTATTGCATTTTGGTGCGCTATTTCTACCGGCGAGATTCGCCCGTATATTCCCGCTCTACTGCGTCGCAAAGTCTTTGAGCAATTTCATAATCTGTCGCACCCAAGTGGCAGAAATACCAGCAAAATTATACGCCAGAAGTACGTGTGGCCTAGCATGTGCAAGGACATTTCACACTGGGCAAGAACGTGCATCGCTTGTCAATCGTCAAAACTTACTCGTCATGTGAAGAACATCCCGCAACACTTTCCAGTAGTAGATACCCGCTTTCAACATATTCATTTTGACATAGTTGGTCCATTGCCTCGTCAAACGGTTTTATTTTCGCTCTGACCATCATAGACCGTTTCACCAGGTGGCCATCCCCATGCGTGACGCAACAGCTGATACAATCGCAACAATGTTTTTTACGCATTGGGTCAGCAGATTTGGTGCACCAGTTGTTATCACCACTGATAGAGGTTCACAGCTGGAATCCGCATTGCTTAATCATTTGCATCGTCTTGTAGGTTGTTCTCGTGCCAGAACCACAGCTTACCATCCTGCAGCCAACGGTATGATGGAGCGACTTCATCGGACACTCAAGGCCGCGATAATGTGTCATGACAACCGTTAATGGACAGAGGTACTGCCTACAGTACTTCTAGGTTTGCGAACTATGGTGAAGGAATTGCGGAATTGGTATACGGAACCACTTAGCGTGTACCCGGCGAATTTTTCGTTAGCGACGACATCATCCCAATGGACTCGCACATTCTAGTGGAACAGCTTCGAGAACGAATGCAGCGACTTCGTCCAACACCCGTCGAACACCATCGGACGAATTCATCGTTCGTCTACAAAGTTTTGCACAGGTGTACCCACGTTTTTCTGAGGCATGAAGCGAAAAAGGCCTTGGAACGTCCGTATACCGGCCCGCATAAGGTAATCGAACGGCTCAACGACCGAGTTTTCAGGATCCGCGTTGGTACCAAGGACATGACCATTTCATCCGAACGTCTTAAACCAGCGCATCTCGCAAATCCTGACATCCCAGAACTGAGCGATCCATCATCATTTAACGAGCCACAAACTTCATCAATAATTAGAACTTATTCTGGTCCTAAAGCGAAGGCCCGACCTAAATCCGTATCATTTCAGCTGAAGGACATGAATGATACTCAGGGGGGAGTAGTGTAGCGACCAGCTGACAACTTCTGGTGCTTGCCACCGTGTGCATCGTGGCGCTAATGTCGAGCGTCCAGAGAAGTCCAGAAAAGATGATGAAATAATCGTCGCAGTTCAGTCGAGACCGAGGCATCATCTTATAAACATTAATTTTGTAAATTGTTCACTTTTCAGTATCTGTTAAATAAAATTATAACGTATATTTAAAAAGTGACTATTTACTCCATAGTAACAATTACTATATTAATTACTATAGCAGAAAATACAGGAAACTGTCTCTGATGACCGTTGTTCTGCGTTTCTTGTTTATCGTAGTGGGTTTAAAAATTTAATTTAAATTCTATAAATGATAAGGCTGGTTAATGTGTGGTGAAAACTGTCGGTAACGTAAATTTTGCAATTAAATTCATGTCGAAATCCTTATATGTAATGAGAAAGCATGTTTTTCACAAACAATGGAACTGCTGCAGTCCAATCCAAAAACTTAAAACTCAAATTCGATGTAGAATTATGGGGAGGGTTTTTATATTGAAGGAACCTCAAGCTAAACCCATGGTAAAATAAATTTCGCGGAAAACCCTTAAATCTAAAAAAAATAATTTGGGCATATATGGGTTAAAAGAACCCCAAAAATTTCTAATTTTATTCCATATGGAAAATTGTGAAGGAGATTCGTAAAATTACGTCTTATATCGGTTTGATGCTACATGCTACAACAAATGAGCGTGGCGGTTGGCTTATCGCGACACTAAACCTTCAACCCGTGACATCTACCCAATGGTTGTGGTATTAGCTGAGGATGTAATGAACTTAATCGTGATAGAGCGCCTCTGGTTGTCACATCTGTAACAATTCTTCCGAGTTTAATTTGATCAGAGTGGGTACCCCCGTTACTGGGTTTATCTGGATTATGTTTTTATTGTAATCCCATGTAGTTTCACTAAACAAATCTACATCGGAATACAAAATAAAACGCCTAATGAATTTTTCAACTGTAATTTGTCCAACCACAACACATAGAGATACATTAAAAAAAAAAAAATATGCATTATTGCAGCACAGGACTTAATTTCCCATATGGGCAACCTCAGCAACTGCCCGTGGCGACAAATTTAAAGGGGACCGAATATCTGTAAAATCTGTTTATATAATTAAAAACATAAATTTAACTCTGCAGAGTGCTTTGGCAGAGTGTAGAGCTCCGAACATTGAAATATCGCTCTGATTGTGGTAGTGACGATCGAACTGGGGCCCGCTGGAAAAGGGAGACTTACCGACTTACCGATAAACGTCGGCCTTTACCGCACAATAAGTGGGTGGGTGTGTTCGCGCCATTCGTACTTTTTCGTCGCGGACTGCTACAACAGGTAAGCTGAGCAGCAGTGTCACACACTTGATCTGCAAGCCTAGAAGAACCAGCTCGCACAAAAGCAGACCTTCTTCGACATCTACCCATAGTCCAAGAGATTCCTCTCTCAACTATTACTCATAGACCGAAGGAAATTTCGTCAAGAGCTTCCTCCCAAACGGCCCGTAAATACGTTGCCCCGTAAAAGGCACGCTCTCGCATCAAAAACAATGCCTTTAACCTCAATGTAAGATCAGGCAGTAGGAGAGAAGTGACAGAAAGTTGCACTCCTCAGTGGTTCTGCCCCATCATACGCGGAAGCGGTAAGGGGGTGGATTGAGCTGGAGGTTGTCGGCCGAAAAGTTGCCGATGGATTCTTGTCGAGGGGATATGTCCGTCAGCTACCAGAGTATAATGGCTGGTTTTCCAGGCCCACCTCCTGTGTGCGAGGATGCAGGCTATTTTCAAGACGTTATACTGATGAAGTTCGCCGATAAAAGATCAGCCTTCATGTTTAAGTATGCTATTGGCAAGGCGGGAGAGGTCTGGCCTAGTGCTAAGCTGGAAGTCGTGACCAAAGACATAATTCTATCGTGACCTATGTGTATGGCTGCCACCATTTGTGTCCGACAAGGACCAAATTTTGCAGATGATCCGTACATGTAACATTCCAACTGACGACTAGCGAATCGTCAAGTTGAAGAAGCCGGTGGACAATCGCAGTTGTGCGGTTTTACTCATCAACAAGAAGTCACTGGCCCCGTTAAGTTCAGCTTCATTAAACTAAAACTTCGTGTGTATAAAAGCGACATCAAGCATGTATCCTTAAACAAAATATCAAGGGATGAATGGCGGTCGCAGCTGACAGTCTGGCTCTCGCAGACTCAACGTCGACAGATCGAGCCGCGGATGATGACGGCTTATCCCTCTGTTCAGTTTTGGCCGCTCTGGATACCACCTCTCGGCCGTCTCCGATGCTAGAAACCCTCTGATCCGACACGGATGAAGAGACGTCTCATGCTAAGGCTTCTCCAAATTAATCTTTACTACTCAAAAGCAGCTTCGACTGCTCTTATTCTTCGTTTGACACAGACAAAAGAAGAAATTGTTTTGGTTCAGTGAACACTGGGTGAGAGATGTCCTCGTTAAGGGTCTGAGGTGTCCTGATTATACCGTTGTCTATGTTACAGGACGGGATAGACCACGATCCTGCATTCTTGTAGGAAGACCGTCAAGGCTTTCTTACTGCCGAACTTTAGTGACAGTGACTGCGTTTTAGTCTGCTTAGAACTACGGGGTATGGTGTATTTGGGTCGCATCGGCATACGGGCCTCATTATTGCGACTACTTACCGGCGTCTAATTTAAAACAAGCCATAGCGACAAGAAAGGCGTCGGAAACTGATCTGATTCTAGGATGCGACTCTAATGAGCACCATGTCATTTGGGGTAACTCTGACACCAATGAGCGGCGCGAATTGCTCCTCGAATATTTATTATGGGGACCAATCATTTTGTGTGTAATGTTGGCTGTGAGCCGACTTTCATAGCAAAAAACAGGCAAGAAGTCTTGGACATCAGTCTAGCATCAGAGAATGTCATGTTTTCGATTAAAGACTCGAGGGTGTCGTCAGACCACTCCTTCGCTGATCACCGTTATTTACAGTTCAGCCTTGCTGAACGTCCTGATGCAATTTCGCACATTGTGAATCGCAGAAGATTTCGTAATGCCTTTTCCGAAGGACTACCAACATTACCGAATCTGCGACACACAGTTGGATGATATGGTAATTATTTTTACGGCGTCTATTCGGGCAGCGCTATCTGAGTCGTGCCCTGCCTGCCGAATTGAGATCAGTCAGCAGGAGAAACTTCAATAAGGCTAAAGCTTCTAGGATGTAGCCGGATTGGTTCTCCTACAAAAAGCATCTTAGTTCCTTCAAAAAAGAGGCAAAGGTTTTGCGAAAGTATCCGAAGGTTAATCTGAGACTTCAAGATTTAGGAGAATGATGGCATGTAACCCATCTATGCACAGTTTCCTTCAAAAGCAAGAGGGATTGTGGTCGTCGTTGAGCACTGATTAAGGTACATTTCCCGCGAAGTTCGGCAACTGCACCACCTGAATTCCCTTTGAGTCACACAGCACCGTGTGTTAGTGAATCGATTTTAATTCGGGAGAAGCTATTATGGGCGATATCTAGCTTTAAATTGTTTAAATCTGCGGGACCTGATTGCATTATCCCTGCAGACTTGCAGCAATGCTTAGATATTACCTATCCATAGATAGAGAGCATACTAACGGCATGTCTCCATTTATTTTATATTCTTCACGTACGGAGGGAGGTGTGGGTAACGTAACCTTAGGCCCATTAGGCTCTCTTCGACAATGCTAAAACTACTTGAACGACTTCTTGATACATGTCTACGAATTACTATTCCGCCAATTCTGCACTCTCTAGTCAGATAAATTGAAAAATCTATTAATCAGAAGGAATACACGATGTTTGTCTTCGTAGACATTGAAGTCGCCTTCAATAATATTAAACCTATGGCGATTACCGTTCCTACTGCGACCGGGTGTACGTACCGAAACGACCCATGCCACTAGCAATAAGTCGCAAAGATCCCCTTCGAGGCAAGAACGGAACGGAAACTTTGTATCTTTCATTCAATGTTTTTTTCTATCAGGGAGCAGTCATGGCCGGCCCAGCTGCTCCTCACACTACTACTACGTGCCGGCATCGAATCGAATCCAGGTCCATGGATTTGCTCAGTCTGCGGTAAGAGGATTTGGATCAATGTTCAAACGTCGGTCGAGTTTACATGCTGCGGAGAATGGGTTCATCTTAAGAACTGCTCGGGACTTATCCACTATAATCAACGAGATCCTACTTACACAGCGAGTCGCTGTAGAAATAGAGGACGACGCTCATCAAACAACTTTCTACAGCCGCCCAACCAAGGTTACCAACAACCATCACCTTCTACCTCGGCAAACGCTGTACGCCCAGTTCAACCAATACCAAATTTGACCCCAGCTCCACAAATCATCGATGTTAACTACACAAACACGAAGATCGTCCAACTAAATTGCAACGGACTCCAGCACTAAATCGTCGAACTAACCGCATTCATGGACAGACACCACATTCAAATTGCAGCTGTACAAGAGACTAAACTCAACTCCAGCGATTCGCTTAGGTCACATGGGAATTACAACGTCATCAGATGCGACCGAGAAAGCAATGCGGGAGGAGGTTTGGCCTTCATCATTCAGAACAATCTGCCATACAGCATCGTTGATGTCACTTCCGCCGATAACGCCATGGAACAACAAGCGATAACCGTTAAATCAGGAAATATTGACTTTGAAATCTATAACTTCTATATTCCACCTGTATCCAGCTGTCCCACAGGTTACAAAGTCAATATTAACCCGCTACTTAAAGGTCAATATCGCCTCCTGCTTGGTGACTTCAACCCTCATCACGATCTATGGCACTCCAACCTCCAAAACAACACCAGAGGTAACATCATCGCTGATCAACTGGATGCTTCGGATTTCTGTCCCATCAACGACGATAAACCGACCCGTGTCACTGGAGCCTGCACTAGTTCACCTGACATTTCCATCGCCAGTCCTGGGCTTAATAATGACATCACTATGTCATCCGATCACCTGCCAATCATTCTAACGCTGGATATGCCGTCTAAATTCGTCCATCCCGACAAAAAGACGTACACTTATTTCCATAAAGCTGACTGGGAGAGCTTTAAAAGGTTTACTAGCGAAGCTTTTGCTAGTATGAACGCTCCAAATGATGTACGTATGGCCGAAAAACAACTCAGACAAATAATTCTCACTGCAGCTAAGAGATTCATTCCAGCTGGCCGCATTCCCAGCATAAACCCCAACTTTCCAACAACCGCGGCCAAATTGGCTAAAACAAGGGATCAACTAAGATGTTCAGACCCAAGTGACCCACGCATTGGTGACCTTAACAACATCATCTTTAAGCAGGTCAATGACCACAGGAGAGGCATATGGTACTCACATCTACGTAAACTCAACACCAACGATTATGGCTTGATTCCGCCGAGGGATTACTGGGAGAACAACATGCCGCGGGACATTGAGTCATTGAATATCTACACAGATGGCTCCAAGTCGATGGAGGAGTGGGCATTGGCATCCACTCGGATGTACTTGATATTAACCTGGCATGTCGTCTCCCTAACTACTGTAGCGTCCTCCAAGCGGAGATTTTAGCGATTATGGAATCCTCAACCTGTTTAGATAATCATGCCGTCACGGCGAGGGATGTCACTATTTGCACTGACAGCCAGGCTGCAATTCGATCTCTTGAATCAGTCTTGACAACATCAAAAGCTGTCGAAACCTGCCGCCCAGCTTTTAGAGAAATGGGTGGTTTTTTCAATATTACCCTCTGCTGGATACGTAGTTATAGTGAATTCGCAGGAAACTGTAATACGGATCGCCTCGCCCGTATAATGTGATAAATAGGAATTTAGAGGACCATAATAGTAACCTAAGAACGCCGATTTCCCACTGCAGAGTGACAGTAGAAGCGGCTGTTCTGTACAGGGCTAGTGCCAGATGGGCACTTGCGCGACAACTAGGTTGACCTGGCCACGGGTTGACGCGGTGGCCCGATCACCCATATTATTTTTACTGGACAGGAAACACATTGGTAGCGTGATCGGTGCTATAACGGGACACTGTCCTTTTCGTGAGCACGCGAGGAGGCTCTGCATTCCCCATAACGACTACTGCAGAAGCTGTGATCACGTAGGTGAGGCAGAAAGCGTACATAACTTTCTCTGTCAATGTCCGACCCTGGCAGAGAAACGGAGACATATTCTCGGTTGAAGGTTTTTCTATGATATGGACGATCTTCGGGATGTGAGCCCAATTTGGCTCAATAAATACATTGCCAACACGGGCTGGTTTTAAGCATGGCATAGCAGGTACTTTTTCACATGGTGATATCACAATGGACCAATCTTTCGGTATAAGTGCGCTAGATGTCAATCTAGTGGCCCCTGTACCTAACCTAACCTTCCCCTCATCGGTATAACACTTTTGGCATACACGGAGAGAAAAATGTGCAATGAATTCAACAAAATCATACAATAAAATTCACAACATACAATTTCACTAAATTTGTAGTGAAAGTTATTAAAATGTAGTGAAATTGATAACAATTCAGTTGTTTTTACTGGTGCTGGTCTATTGTAAAAATGATTGCAGTCTAATGACAAAAATTATTGCATGATATTTGTATGGATAGTAACATTTATTGTGTTTATGGTAATTTTCACCACTGTCTGTAATAATAATTATTGCATGGGGTAATAGTTTTCATTGTTTCGTACATGAAATTAACAAGAGCGCATAATAATTATTGAAACTATCAAAAAATAAGACGACTAAATTATTCGCATAACATATAATCTTAGATAGCTTAGGTGTAGGACGTACGACTACGAAACGATAGGTCCCCGGTTCAATTCCCAGTAGAAGCAAATTGTAAAAAGGTAAAGTTAAAATAGGGAAAAAGAAGTTAAGGATAAAATAGAAGTAAAAAATAAAAAAAAGGTAAAAATAAAAAAAAAATAAAAAAAAATGTTTCTTTAATTTTTTCTATTATCGCCAAATTATCTTCCTGGCAAACTTTATTACCAACCAATTGTTTTTACATTTTATTACAGGGCAATGACATTTTTCATTACAGATGTAATAACTTTTACATCAGTTGCAGTAGGGTCAACAATCATTACAAATGCAATAGTTTTTATTACAGTTTTAATACCTTTCACTACATTTTTTCTCTCCGTGTAACCAACCATTTTTTAATTTTCGAATTTTCGATTTTTTTTTTGTGTAGTTTTGCAAAATTAAAGAAAAATTTTATATAGGTCGCGTTTTGCTAGCTACCTTTTTGTTGTTTTTTTTTTTTTTAATGTAAGGGGTCATGATTGCAGTTACGTTTTAACTATCCTGTACTGTGTAAGGTACAGAACAACACAACCACCATACAAATTTTATAGTTGTGCTCTGTATAGAATGCAAATTTCATGTTCAAATTTATGCGGAAGTTGTGCTATTTTGTCCTGTAGCCGATAAAAAACGCACCTAGTAACGTGGTCCCACCGTATAATTAATCTCCCGTTAGTAGAAATTCCTACATAAGAACACATCCCCAAAACTGGTATATAAAAAGTTGGATTCAGGAATAAGTTGATTTTACAACTGAGTTCATGTTGTGACTGTTTGCTATACTGTCAACTTGAACCGGCCAAAAACCAACCTATGTTGTGGTGATTCTACTCGTTAAATTTTCCATGCCAAATGACTGTCCTTCCAGGTTGAAACAGTGACGAAGGGCGGTAATTTGACTACTATCCAGGGGTGCCATATACCACTAAGTTAATTAATTCACTTTTTCTCAATCTGACTTCTCATTGATAACTTCTAGTCTCACTGAATTCATACACCTTTATTTTATTATTTTTATTTAAATATTTTCTGTAAATTTTCATTTTCTTTACAAAATATCTTTCACTTCATTAAGAAATAAAATTTCGCCTTGAAATCAACTTTCATTTGTGCGTTTGTCCTTGTCAGGAGCGAAGATGGCCCACGGGACAAACAGATCCCAACATACATATAGGTTGAGCTTTGCCGACTCCTGTGTTTTGGCTGAAATTTGAAGGAAAGGAAAAAATAGATAACATCACAAAAATAAAGATGTTGATATTTTTGTATAGAGGCGTGCTATTATCTGGGGTTTTAGGCAAAAATAAACTCCTCACAGATATCTTTTCACCTTGACTGTTTTTTTACAGCATGAACGTTTTCATGTTCCATTTTTTCGATATGTTGGTAAGGTGGTCCTATTTCAACCGCGGATTTCGTCCTGTTATGTCTTTCAGTAAAGACCACTTATCTATATGTACGTGCAACATAATACATATGTATGTATAAGATTGTTTGCAGATGTTATTGCGTATATATACAAATAAGTAAGGTATTATTGAATTCAATAAATTTATTAGAAAAAAAAATATTTACCCGAGAATCCGATATTCCAATTATAAATGATTCGGATTTCGTTTGGCAAGACATCAAAGACTATCCAATATGTATGTTTCCAAGGGACAGTATTAACTGATCTCTCTCTTATATCGAAAAAGTTTGTTTGCTTTGATCCCTTCAGATTAATAACTCCCAAACTTTTTGGGGAGCCAATTGAATGAAATACATACATATTTCATATTTTTTGTGTGTGTATTTATTTTAAATATCGTTTTTGATACATACCACTAAATGGAATAGGATAATTAAAGTAACCAAATTTGCGAAATACATATGTATCAGATTTAGATTATTCTTCAATGTTTATGTTATGATGTTACATTTTGTGCGCTTTGATCTAAAAATGTCCCTTCATAAAAATATTATTTACTTTTTTTCTCCATTACGGATTAGCGGTACAGTGCGTACTCGATAGTCCGAAGCCTCGAAACCTCGAATTTCCAGAAATCCGGATCACATCAAAGATTGCATTGTACACTCTGTAGTCCGAATTTCAAGGGCTTGTCTAGTCCGAATCTCACTTTTTTCTCATATTAACAACAATATTATCGTCCGAAGTAAAAACAACTTTTTTCTTGGCTCTTGGAAACAACAATAAGTAGAATTACGGAGTGGAATTCTTCGAAAATAGAAAAGCGATTCTCCGAAAAAAATGCTTAAAATCGTCAATTTCTTCGAAATTCAGAGCAAATACCACTAGTCCGAACTCCTCAGTAGTCGGGATCGACCCCGGTTTTTATTAGTCCGGATTATCGAGTACGCACTGTACTTTTAGATTATTTCAGGTTTGGTTGTTGTATTGCCTATCATTAGAGCAGGCATGTAAAACTCGCGGTCCGCGGGCCGCATGCGGCGCATCACGTAGTTTTGTGCGGCCCACGGCCAGGTCGAAGAGACACAATGTATCGGCACAAAAGCGCGAAGCGGTATAATTAAATATTGGTGTTGAACTAAAGTCTAAGAAATTTACTATAACTCGCGAAGAAGCCTGTGGCTTGAATTTGAAATCTTCTTCTCTCTACAAACAATTTGACGGTTATTTGAGGTGATTTTGTGCAGCTTATTCAGCTTTACCGTAGGAAACGTTTCTTCCACCACATAACAATAAATGTTTGTCTGTTTTAATCCGTCTGTTTAATATCCGAAATTTGTGTATGTTAGCGATCAATTTAGGCTCTCGAGGGTGTTCTGGATTATCTACAGATATTTAATGTGCTATAGTGTTTTGATCAGCAGTCCGAAATAAATTCTCCGAGAGTGGTTACTGATTAATTTAGCATTTTCTAAGGAGTGTAAAATTGTTTGAAGAAAATTTTCAAAATATTTCCAGTTTCTCTATTTTAGGTAGCAATTTTTCCATATCCCGAGGTTGTTAGTGATTAAAATTTAAATTCATTTCTAAAAAGTAATATTCTGTGATGCAATTTTGTAATAATTTTCCATCAGTGTTTTCGAAATTTTAATGCTGCGGCCCGCTCAATCCGGAAGAAACTGATATTTGACCCGATAGTCCCCCAGGTTTTGAGTTTGACACTCCTGCATTAGAGGATCTGTTTTTCTTTTGGCCGAATTGTACATACATATGTTTATTTTCCTGCAACTTAGCGTGTTGCCTAACAACGTTGGCATGGTGTATAGGGGCCAATTGGTGAAGGTCCTGACAAGGAATCGGAGACCGCTATTTTGATCAGCTATATTAGAATAACGGTAAATGACATGATAAAGTCGGAAAAAAGGGCTTGTTTCAATTGCTCCTCTACGCTCTTTTCATGGATTAAGTTCAATGAAATTTGGGTATGATGCTGTTTAACTAGCGACTGGGCCGGATTTAGCCTCTATGCCGCCCCTGGGCAGTAAACCAATAGCCGCTCTCCGCCAGTAGTTAAGGTTGTAAGTAGAAACTTTGCTATTAGCATATTTGAAACGAAACGTCATATAAAAATCTGTAATCTAATATGTACTAATATTACGAAAGCTTACTCTGGATCTTATAGGGGAAATTTTGATCTTTTTTCCTGAATTTTATTTTTTTTTCGCAGAACAAAAGATTGTAACTTTAACAATTCAAACGTAAAAATTGATTTAAACCTATTCACACGATGGACACTTGTTATTGATAAATTTGATAGCCAATGAGTTTGACCCGCTCCAAAACCGGATCCTGCCTACGACCATGTTGCTTCCCAGTAAATTTATAGTATAAAGCAAAATTAAATAAGCAAAAGAACACGCAAAACTGTGTGGTTCATGTACGTTCAGGCATAGTTAACGCTACTTATTTTTTTCCGGAAAAAGCAAGACAAGAGCACCAAAATCCGATTGTCATGTAGTATTATAGTATCCATACCCATAAGATGGTATAGGGTATATTGTTTTTGTTACGCCGATATTATGTAACACCTCAAAGGAGCCACCGGAGGTATGGCAAAGTATATATATAAATGATCAGGGTCGGTCCCTGAATCGAATAAGCCATGTCTGTCCGTGTGTCTGTCAGTTAGCACGATAACTCCCGAAATAATGAAGCTAGCGATTTGAAATATTGGTCGAATGTTTGTTTTGCTAAAATCTTGGACGGTATTGAAAATGGGCCAAATCGGACCACGGGTTCCCCTACCTCCCATACAAACTACCCCTTCTTGATATTTTAATTCGGCCATAACTTTCGGTAGAATATCGCTATCGACTTGAAATTTTCATCAATGTCTCATTCTGACATATACTTTGAGTTGATGGAAAGTGGAGTAGGGCCGACTACCCCTACCCCTACTTCCCCTACAAAGTTATATTCAGCCATATCTTTTGATAGAATGTCACGAAAAACTTCAAATTAGTATCAAATGGTAGCCGTTGGATACCTTGACAAGGTAATAAAGATGTGTCAGGTCCGACCCATCTACCCCTCCTTCCCCCACAAAAAATATGAAATTGAATATTTTGGGTTTTGCGTGCCTTCTAGGTCTGTACATGGGTATACACTCATCGTGCTATTCGCACGATTAGAACTCGGTCTCGTTTTTTTAGTAATACTACATTAAAAAATATCTTTAAAAAAAATTTAAGAAAATTTTTTTTTATTTGAAATTAAAAATTTTGAATTGTGCTGGGTTTTTGAAATTTTAAATGATTAAGAAATGGCTGCTATAGTGTTGACTAAAATCCAAAAATAAGTTTAAGCCCATTACCTTAGTAGTTTTTTTTAATTCTTACTTTAAATGGCAAAATTCTAGGTTATTTAAAAAAAAACCTAAAAATTCATATATCTCAGTGACCATTGAAAATCGGCCTCATTTTGTTGCATTTTGTTGCATTTTGACCCTATTATAACGTGTTACAGGGAATAGGTCAACTTAATCAATAACCCTGTATAAAACTATGCCAATAATGTCTCAGGACGCCTCAAAAGCAATATTTGCTCAGCGATCATCGCGGTAGCCTTTTCTAATAACACAAACCATAATTCAAATTTTTGAAAAAAGATGAAACGTGGAATTTCTCTTTTCTGCCATACAAGTAGTTAAAAGATTTGTGTTGCAATAGAAAATGCTCAGTGCACGCATCAATTCAAATTTCCTTCTCTTGCCGAATTTATACAATGTAAGAAGGCTGAATGCAGGCTCCTTCATACAAATTTTTATTTATAAATATCTATGAAATTCAAATGTAGTTTTCAATCATTTTTTTTTCGACAATTGTTCAAGTGCCAATACGCGCGCCGTCCAAAAGCAGACCTTTGGCACTATTTTGGAGTCAAAAAAGTATAGAAGATGAAATTGCAGCGATTTCATATTTCATGATATCCTAGAATAATATGTTTAGAAGCATTTTGCAAAAATTTGAAAAAATCGGTGGAAGTTCTGAGTATGTTTTTGATGATTTTCAATTTAGAGTGCTTTTTGATACCCAATAAGTCTGGCCAGACCTATAGTTTTTCCCTCCATTTTTGTCTTGAGGTAAAAAGTGAAAATATTAAATTCTCCTAAAATTCTCTTATTTATGATGTAATCATGTTGATAAATTTCAATTTGTACGATAAACGATAAAATTTTCTGAGATTTTGCTTTAAAAAGCCCTGAAGCTCGGAAATTGGATATGTCTAATTTTATCACATCTTATGACATAACCTAACCAACTGAGATTTGATTCTAGAAAATTCAAGTTGTATTTCCTTTGTAATAGTAAGAACTAACTATTAGCGACTGACGAACGTGTTTCTAAATAGCTTTAATTGAGATATTCACGGAAAATTTAGAATGAAATGATTTTTGCGCCTGAAAGTTCCCTATTTCTTTCTATCTATTTCCCCGAAATTGCAGACTAATATCGGGGTAAAAATCTACCAACAAAGCATCGAATATTTCCCCAAAGATATTGGAATCGGAATTTTCGATTAAACTTTCTGTACGGATACGCAATGAAAGAAGAGAAGCAAAGAAAGGAGAAAATAAGGGAGAAACATGTTTACCACCTCAAAATATGTCTACTTAAAGATGCTTCCAGTATATCTACAAAAACGATTTAAATGCTTTTATTGTTTATAAATGGCTGTAAAGAATGGGTAGGATGATTCTACGGATAGAAATTTCACTTTTTCTAAAAAATAAAAAAAATTTTCTCAGCAGGTCCAGCCAGACCTATTGGGTATAGAATATATGCATATTGCAGTAGGTGCCGACAGAAGGGTTAACAGAACAACACGCCACTAGTAAGCCATTTGGAGTGAATGCTTCAATCAGAATTTCAGTTAGATTTTTTTTTAAACGGAGTCACACCCTCACTTCAAATACAATTTTAACGAACTAGAATAAATTAAATAGATCAAATTGACATTTGCTCAAATTATGACATGTTTTAAAAATTTGCCGCCCCGGGCTGTTGCCCCGGTTGCCCATACAGGAAATCCGGCCCTGACTAGCGAGCCAGTTTAGTGTTTACAAGCCTGTTCCTAAATCTCGGAGGTCGAAATATAATTCGAGAGGTTCGGCTTGAATCCCAAACAATCTCGATCTAAGCCACCGAACCACGTGCAAAATTTCGCCGAAAGTCCGCATCCATTGTTTTGCATTCCAGATAAGTTCTTTACATAGGTCATTTGCAAGGTGAAATTCAAATGCACTAATAGTCTGCTAATCTTGTCCGTGGTACAGGCGAGCATTTGCGCGTGGTTCGTAGCGAAGTGCCGAGTATAAGAATGGGCATGCCCTTATATATACTTATTAAATATTTGATTAATTTGAAGAGCAAAATTAGCACATCATTCTTAATACGTAATAGGTTTATTTTTAAAAATGAAATTAATTGGCACATAACTGATTTTACCTCTTTGCTAGCATCACAGACGTCAAATTTATGAAAATCACACTAACAATTTAAGATTCTAAGTGCAGCACTTCGTTGTAGTCTGGCTGGTCTAGCGGTTAGTGCGCGCACCTTCGGTGCACAGGGTCATGAGTTCGAATCTCACCGTGGATCATGGTGTTTTTCGAACTCACGAGCTTGTGACGGACTATGATCTCACTCAGATGTTAAACGAGTACCCATTTATGGGGATAAATAACACTGCTGAGCGTGATGCTGATCTCATTACCTCAACAAAAAGCAGATAAGATCTTGGAAATAGGATGTCACTAACACATCCAGCGGCCTTAGTCCAATGCTGGATTGTCGCGCCTGTTATTTATTAAGTGCAGCACTTCGTACCAATTGTGGACTCTTCAAAGCCAGGCAAGGACTCTGCATCTGTAAAACACAACTTTAAGAAGAGAATCAATGATGCAGTTTATATTAAATTTTTCCTTTCGGCTTTGTCCATTTTAATTTTTAGAGTTTTAGCCGAAACCCCGCCTCAAAAACTAGACGCCCGGGCAACCGCCCGGTTTGCCCCTCCCCCCTTAGAGCGGGCGCTGGTTGAAATGTGTATCTACCGTGTGCGCAGCGTATAATTTTATATAATTTTATTTGGACTGCGAGCACAAATCCCATTGAAAACAAACAGAATGAATCAATAATAAAGAAACGCTTAGAATGGCCCACCTCGTGTACACGCGTACGTGTTTGACTAGAAGATACATTCGCCTCATCTTCACCCACCCGCCTGAGGCGCCTTTTTTCTCCTTTCTCAGTGATTTTCATGGGCGTATCATTTTTGTTCACTCTTGGGGCAGAAAAATTTTGATATCGATGAGAATTACTCATCACATTTGGGTGTATATTATTACAGTTTCATAATATGTATTCTCTTCAAAAGTAATCATGGCGGGGTTCGGTACAACGCCGAAGATTTAGTTAACATGATTTTGAGGTGGCGAAATGCATCATCTGTAACACGGAGTTTGTGATTGATGAACAAGTGTAATTAACGCCCTACCATTACTACAGAGACGACATGATAACTTGGTTGTCGAAGAACTGTTGACCTCTCTGTAGACGCCACTGTTACTCCAGAGTGTTTATCTGCATCAAAGATATCTGTTAGTCGACCTACTTTCACTGGAAGTCCGGCCAATATTGCACTTGCAGAAGAAAGGAGTACTCGTGGTCACTCATCTGAGGCTATTCCGAAAGTGACGCGAGCAATCACAAGATCTATTACCAGCCAGGAAAATGCTTCACGCCTTTCGGTTCCACTTCCAACCACAACCATTTCGTAGAATATCAGAGCAGCTAACCGCGAAAGATCATTTGAATTAGGTCGAGAGACCCTTGTGGATGGCAGTCAATTTGATGAATATCCAGCTATATCAAAAGATGCAGAAGGTTTTATTAGATTGTGGTTTGAGGCAAGAGATAACGCAGTTGATTGTTGAATTATTTAGAGTCCAATTAAGCGAGTTGGTGCCAAAGCGAGTGGTGAATTCACTTTAATTAACCGTGAAAACGATCAAAGTAACGTTTTTTTGCGTGATGCTCTTCCCCATGGCCCAGATCAATCCAATGCAGCTATCAACCGGACTTTGGATCGTAATGTTTCTCGGTCAAGAGAGCAAGATCTAGCTCCAATGTGCCGCGCTCAGGTGCTTCCGATGTTCTCTATGTGCCCACTCGGAGAAATCCATTGAGTGTGAAGGGATTACGTACATTAATCAAAGGTATCCAACTGGAGTTGTCCCTGCCTAAATGCCCAGTAGTGCCCGTAACTCCGCTGCTACTACGCCCCCATTTGTACCATCCACGACTGGGATGACAAGTGAAGGGGTGTGCCGTATTATAAGTAGTTGGAATATCCAATTCGATAACTCGCACGTGTCGGTGGAGAGAAAGCTGCCAATTGGTTTTGGCGTTGTCATCGCACAATGCGCTGAGTCTCAGCTGGGAACAATTTTGCGAGGCCTTGCGCGAACAGTTTCGTGAACGCCTATCGGATCACGAGTTGATGGAATTAATTCGTAATCGGAAACAAGGACCTAATGAGAGTTTCGATAAATTGCATGATAGTATTTTGGAATTGTCGGACCGTTTAGCTATACCTACCCTTACCTGAATGAGAACTTGTTGAAATTCTCGAACGAAATTTGAAGAGCGAACTTCGTAATAGGTATCTTGACTTTCCAACATATTGCCTGCAACACCTTAAAACTCACGTCTACAGGCCAGAATGTTTCGAGCGGGAATTTGAGACACGATACAACTCATACGTATTCACGTAAATTAATAATAAGTCCTCATTCCGAAGATACTGTCGAGCTTTTGGAAATTGCAGAGCTTATTGCTACAGCAACTTCACCCTCCATGACAACGGCGTCTATGATCTCAACGTCTGCTGTGTCAGTTATTTCATTTACCACAGTATCGCATGCATTGTCAACATCTCCGTCTTCAACAACACTCGTTGGTTGCATTCTTCGTATTCTCCTTCTTATATTTCTACGGTACCATCGGTAGTGAGATTATTGAAAAATCCGGGTATGTTTAAGCCTTCATGGCTGATAGCGCTCCTAATACTTTCCATCAATACCAGGCGGCGCGCAACCATATTTTTGGTGCAGACTCCACCTAAATATAAACGTTCATCCGTTCGTCACTTCTGGAATCGAGTTTTGAAAAACAGACGTCATTTTTGCTCAGCTATTCTTCCATCCCAGCCAAGTGCAGACATACGGCCCTATGCCAAGGTTTCCATTTTTAGCGAAAAGGTTTCAGGCCTTGTGGACTCTGGAGCTAGCGTGAGCTCCAAGTTTTTGAATGACGCTTACCCTTATAAAAAATTTCGCCTTGGCCTGAAAACTGAAGATGGCACTAATCATGTAGCTGTTGGTAAAATTTTGGTAGACATCACCTTCTGAGGTCAAACTTTGAATGTGCCTTTGCTAATATTTCCCTCCTTAAATCAGGATATGTATTTGGGAGCGGCAATTTAATTTGGCTGCTGATCTGTTTGTATCGGCTCTACATTCAGAGATAAAGGAGGAAGAACATTGTCTGGGGACGATATCCCAGACAATGTTCTTCCTCCTTTAAACAATACCCTGAAATTGAACTATTGGTGCCATTTCATGTAAATAAGATTTCCATAAATTTCATTTATTCAAAAGTCTCACAGACTAAATTAAAGCCATCAACCCTCCCTTCTTCCCCCCATTATAAACCAAAGACGAAAATTTCACTCGGATCCCGTTACTTTATTTAAAAGGATACAAACTAGCGCCGTGAGACAACCATTTGTTTTGCATTACACTCAGTTCACGGTTAAGTATTCGAGCACTTCAGGTGGCAGTATCACTTACATGTCTCACAAATCATACAACATCTAGCTCTACTTAGAATATTTATACATATGTACGCAATATAAGACCCCCTTTCTCCAGAGACTTTGCCACCAAATATATTTATTTGTAGAACATACCCCGACCCCTAGCGTAAATTGTCTACAATTTCACAAGGAGTCATGCATACATTGCGAGTTTTCACATGGCCCCGCGCCCATAACTGTCTTATAATGGTAAAAGTATACGAAAGACAAAATGTAGAACAGCGCCACCGTCACAAATAGAATATTTTTCATCCTTCCGCATATATTTTCCTAATGTGCGCTCTGATCCCTGTAATATTCCTGCATAAAATTGTCGCGACGAGCGGCATACGACAGGATGGCAACAGCGCGGAGAAGCAACAAGAGACATAGTCTCGTGGTATGATAATGTGGGGCTTTCCCCAAACCATATACAGTCGTATAGTCTCTCTTCTAGAAGATTACATGACAAAGGAATCGGGTGTCCGTCTTGCTTACGATATTTCATCCTCACTTCATGCCTTCAACTGTGCTTTATATGTGTGTCATCCGGCCGAGGAATCGTTGGGTTTTACCCGAAATCCAAGGAACAATAAAACGTTGTAATGCAAAACTTCATAGTTCCACAGGATGGAGAATTGGCGGTTAGCGAAGTGTATGTGTGCGAGGATGTAAGGTGAGTCAGCAGTAGCAGCTGCTGCGAAGAGTGGGGTCGATTACGTTATATTGTTTCTTTGTTTCAATTGCTCCCCATTCCCTACGTATGAGACGCACGGAGAACGTATGGCTCGTCTTTTTCAAGTGAAATTACTGTGATTAGTTCTGTCGTTATTCCTTTGATAGTCTTATGATGGTAAAATTGGCGCATATATGGTTGGATATTACACAATAGAAACTCGGAATCCCGTAGCAACAATGTATATCCAACGAAAGATTGGTTGACACTACTTGAGCTTAAAGTAATGACAATGTCGCTTCTTTGTTGAAGCGGACAATGGGTGAACCTTAAATGGTATTACCTATAGTTACCCTAGCAAGGGCATTATATTTCGTTTAGAGCTACAAACAGTAAAGACGCTAAGGTGGCTGCGATGATTTATGACTATGAGGGGATAAACGCACTCAACCATTTATATCCTTGCATAGGCAATATACAACCGGATTCCGGTCGATTATCACCACATAAAGTGCTAGAAGGATGGGGCGCTCTCTGATTACGAAAGGTAATCGGTTCATCGTTCAGTTGTGAAGGGTAGGCGGCTGAGATAAGCTTGATGATCCTTCCACATCGAGTGGGGATTCTAGATTGTGTCTTGTTGTTGTTGCTTATAAATGTTTTGAAGAAAAAAAGCCCTGTCAGCCAAAAACTGGCGATTAGTTCACTGTCAATCATCAATGTGTGTCAAAAGTCGGAGGTGTTTAGTAGGATTTAGAGGGGGAGCGAACCACTGTTCTTAAGTGGCAAGCATTCAAAAATACGTGATGTATCGCTCAATACATATTAGTGTAATAAGTAAAAAAAAGCCCGAACCCAAAGATAAGAAAAAAGAGTTTTTAAACCAAATTGTTTGATATACTTCCCACTTTACGCACTAGAAAGTTACACTAATGCGGGCATTCCGTGGCTCACTGGTATTGATGACACACTATCTCTCAGTTGCAGAAGCGTAGTTTCGGGTCTCTTTGTGACCATGGGTGTTTATGTTGTCTATAAAAATGCTCCTACGGCAGCAGGTTCTTCGATGACAGTCCGGGAGCTTCTCACTCTAGTTTCATTGCTACACCAATACTGCAAAACTGCAATATCGTCTGCAAAGCGTACCACAGTCACTCATCCCGGCATGGGAAGTTCCCAAATGCCGTTGTACATTACGATCCATAGCAGCGGGTTAAGAACTGACCCCTGTGGAACACCCGCTGTAACCCTATACTTCATGGGCGGAATCGAGTTTCTTTCCCCAATTGGTAGCCAACTCAATTGCATCTGTTAAAAGTTATTCTCTCAAACAGTTTTCGCAAGGCAGATTGACTCTCCAGCGGTTTATTCGGTTTGGGAAAGTAGCACCAACTTTTGGCGTTTCCATGTCGCAGGAAAGGTGCCTTCGATCAAACAATTTTTGAAAACGTCGATAAACTTCTGAGGAATGTTATGAATTGCAACCTTCAGCGCTTTATTAGGGATCCCATCTGTTCCTGGTGCTTTGCCCTCTTCTAGTCTTGAAGCATCATGCCAAAGTTCATCATCTGTTATAGCACGAATGTGGACAATCTGTTCTAAAGAACCTTGTCCTACGGGCTGCAGTTCATGCTGAGGGAACAGATCTTTGTCTTATTTCCTTTATCACCACCCTATACGGCATTTTCCACGGGTTTATGTCCGCGTCATCGCAGAGTTTTCTCCAACAGTTTTGCTTGCTTTTTTCAATAGCAAGCTTCAGTCATCTCCGAGCGTTTTTATAAGACTCTAATATGACATCATGAGCGCTTCTTTGAGTCGCCCGCTGACAAAGACGTCGGGCTTTCAAGCAACTGCGCCTGAGCTTCGCAATTTCCTCAGATCACCAATTGACAATTTGGCTTGGTGACTTATTCCGGGGCATAGATGCGTCACAGGCCGTCATCAATTGCATTCCGATTTGTGTTAACCTCTGTTTCGCAGTGTGTTCAAATGTATCACTTTGAAGCGCAGGACTTCCTTGACGAGTGCCTCGTGAAATCTCTCTGCCTCTCTGGTCGATTTGATCTGCTTGCTACGGAGTACAAAATTGCTTGGATATCGCTTTGCGTGTAAAGCTCGCTGACGGACCGCTCAATAAACGGCACTAACGAACTGCTGACAAATGTGAGATCAATAATGGATCCCACATTTCTCCTCCTTAAGGTATTACTAGCCCCTGAATTTATGAGAACAATATCCAGCGGTGAAAACGCATCAAGAAGTACCCTCCCTCGCCTATTTGTCCCAAGCTGCCCCACTCCGTGGCCCAAGTGTTGAAGTCCCCGCAATTATCACATGACTTTTCGTACTCGCATCGTGCACCAGCCCGTCTAGAAATTGTTCGAAATCAACGTCGTTCCTTCGTGGTAGGGCGTAGCAGCTGTATTCATATATGCCGTTAACCTTTGCTCTTATAACTCCTCAAAGTTCTCCTGACATCCCTTGCTGGAAAGGATAGTCTCCACACGTCCAGACTTGATCTTCTTTATCTGCGACCCAAATTGCTCCCCCAAGTTCTTATATTGGTGACAGCTGATTGCGATGTTGATAGCCTTCTTCCTCAGAGTTTGCAGCAGAAGATCATGTGCTGATTAGCAATGATTTAAATTCAACTGGAAGAACCTCATATAGGGATTTGCTTTAGTGCTTCCCGATACAGTGGACACTTGACTCCTCCCGTCTGATGGTTCCAGATCTCCTTATCTGCTTCCTGACACAATATACAATGGGCGTCACTGTCACAGGACGCCGCTTTGTGGGCTTCTTTCCCACATTTAAAACACATATTAACCTATCGTGTATGCTGCTGCAATCCTTCGGAAAGTGTCCAAATGCGAAACACTTGGAGCATCTCTTCGGGACCAATAGAGGTCTTAAACGACAATTTGCCAATCCCACCTTCAGTTTGTCACGATCCAGGACTTTGTTGGCATCAGCTGTGGGTATGTTTATTATTACGTTCTGAGTGCCACCGTACGCCCTCCTCAGTAATTTCCACGTCTTAGTCTGAAGAAGTCACTTCGTCGAGATTGTGGATCTGAGTGTCTGAGTGTCTGAGTGAGAGGAGGGCGTACCTCTGTGACTTGAACGCCTCAGTCTGAAGTAGTCACTTTGTCGAAATCGAGGACCTCTAGCCTCGACTCCTGACGAAATATTTTAATGCCCTTTGGGTTGATTCCCAACAAGTTTGTTATGATGGATTTGTATCCCTCCACAAGGTTACCCCCTCACGTTTTTATAGTTAGAGCAATAGTTTCCCGTTTCGCGTGCGACGAGTACGAGATACATTGTCACCCATCTCTTTGGGCCCTGGCTCATATTTTACTCTTCCGCCTAGGTCTTCTATTCGGGTTGAGATATGACCATTGGCTCTATCTGCGTCCAGGAGCTAGGGCTCGCATCTATGGCGTCTTGAATTCAAGCTACCCTATCCGCTGTTGTAGCTGTCTGGTCCTTCAGTGATTTTGCCTTTTTCCTCTTGGGAGTTTGAGAGGGGGCAATCTGCTCTACATCCCGTTTGCGTTTTAGTCGATCGCAACTCAACCAATTTGCTAAGCATGTCTATTTTTACCACCGGCTTTACTCTTCATTCGCACAACCTTTTCCGACAACTGACAGGGGCTGTTGCAGGGGAGACCTTTGAAGCTTCGAGCTCCTCCTGAAAGGGCCAGTTCCTTTTGGAGTGCCCCCACTTCATCCACACCTGTAGATTTATTTGCTACGACATTCAGCTCCGCCACTGCTGTAACACTGCGGTCGACGGATATTGACGACGGGAAGTCGCATGCATGCTCACTCCCGCAGCTGGAAGGAAGGAGCTTGGTGTAATTTTTCACCCACTGCTACTGCAAATATTAATATTTCTCAAATTATCTTTTGGCGCTGCAGCAGCAACAAAATGCTCTATTACCTACACCCCAACCCGAAAAACGAACTGTTTTGTTTTGAGAGAAATGTGACTTACTTTGTGGAACCGAGAGATGAAATTCATCGTTTCGTATAACGTCAAATAACTGTACTGTAAAAAAATTGCACCGGGAACTTCGGGTAAGTAATTTTAAAAGTTGGCGCATATCCTCTAGTTTCTATAACGGTATGACATTTGCTTTATTATTTCTGATTGGAGTCAGAATATTTGTTCAAAGACCTGAAACCATGGCATTTTTTACCCAAAAATTGCAACACTTTTAGACCAGGGGTTCCCAACCTTTTTCTGTGCATGCCCCCCTTGCAAGGTTAGCATTATCTGGTGTGGCGCCAAAGAAAGAAAATTTCGCTAAAGCACGGAAGGAGGCGTTTTTCAGCTCATTCTCTTTCTTTTGTTAAGAATTTGCCACGTTGACAAATAATGAGAGAAAATTTGCCATCATTTGGAACAATCTGACAGAGATTTTAGGTTAATCAGCTTGGATTCTATTTTCGCAATTTAAATTTAAGAGCAGTTTCAATGCTTACATTCCGCTCATTTGAATATTAAATTGATTCCAAACTTAAACTTTAAAACATGGCTACAGTTAGAAGGAAATTCGAATTTGACTGGTACGAACGTAGTGAAGAAAACGTAGCAGCCATAGTGGGCAGTAGTGTACTGCTGAATTGGGCATTGCCGGAGGGCTAGATTTGGCGGTAAATCCCTACTACATTGGTCAAAAATGATCGCATGATCATAAGACGGTTATAGCGCGGGGAAAATGTTGCTTGAAGGTCCGGTTTTAGACCAAGATCTCATTTTCAATGGCGAGGTCCAGAAGTCATTGGAGTTACTACATGTATTTTATGAAGCTCATTCCAATTTCATGTCAAGTTTTCCCTGGTTTTTCCCTCGGTCTTTATTCCTAAAACAATTTCAGCGATCATCATCAAACAGACTTTGGACAGAGGCTCCTCGCTAATCGACTTTATTGTGGTTGCAGCGATTTTGAAATTTTGTTCAAGAGTCGAATAATTTCAACAGCTCAGCCGTGGTAATATATTCGATCACGTCAACACTTGTGTTGAGCCCGCGCCCCCCTTTGCTGACCGTCACGCCCCACTTGGGGGGGGGCACCGCTTGGGAAGTACTGATTTAGACAGTGGTTCCCTACCTTTTCCAGCTCGTGCCCCCCTTTGGAGATCTGCTAATCCTGGCGCCCTCCCGAGAAAATTTTCGCCAAAAAACGAAAATAGATGCAAAAATTGCAATGGACAAGGAATGCTTTTAATTTTGGACAGAAGTTTGGAGTCCATTGTCGCAATTTAAATTGTCTAAACATTTGTTTGTTAGTGCAGCCCATATTGTGGAACTACTGGAATTTTTATGAAATATAATTTAAATTTCATGATTTCCGCAGTTCGGCAGTCATCATTGCTTCAGTGATACGTCGAGTAGCAAAATTGATATTAATATTACGAGTACTTCTCTTCTCTGTACCGGGTAACCCCTTGTGGGGCATGGGTGCGTTCACTCAGCGGTTTATAGGCAATTTCGAGTCAACGTTACATTGCATATCGTTTCGGAGTGTATATAAAGTTGCAAGCACTATATATTTCCTATCCACACATGTACGGACCACGCCGAGATTCGATCTCCGGACCTCTAGATTATTAGCATCGTAGAGTGCGACTCAACCAAGCGAGCCACAGAGCGTGTAACATAAATTTTGGTGTCCTCAAAAATCATTCAAATCACAGAACCCTCGGGACTTCTCTATAAAGAGACACATCTTTGTCAGAGATTTGGCTAATATACCCTTTCACATAGCGACGGACGCGTATAAAATACGGGTCTAGGTGTAGCAGTTGTTTTTGTTAGCTTTTGGAAACATATTCAATAACAAAAATCGCATTTCCGTGCCAAACATTTTCAAGGGGTATAATATAATTGCACCCAAAATAAAAACAAACTGCCCGTCCTACTATTAATATCGCTGGAGCGACCAAAATCCGTAATTTTTTTATCAAAAATTATTCAAAGACTATAGTTGGCTGACGCGGTTCATATCAGCCATATTAAGTGATTTTTCTGGACCTAAATTATTTTCAGCGGTGCTCATCAAATGGATTTAGTAACAGCGAATTAATCGACGAAAATATACTATTTTTGGCACTTTGCAACGCTTTGCTACTACCGATTACCCCTGGTGTATTTCGAAAGAAAACCAATATTAATGGCAAGCAAATCATAATTTATTAATGGCATCAATGTTAGAGTTGTGTCCGCGCCCCCTTCCCTGATTGTTACGCCTCCCTAGGGGGCGCGTCCCCCATTTTGGGAATCAGTGATTTAGAACCAAAAACAAGCAAAATAATATCATACGGTAAGCTGACCATACGTACAGCATTTTGGTGTACAGTACAGCATTTTGACCTGTCTTGCAGCATTAGTAAATGTACAGCAATATGTACAGCATTCCCAATGCCATACAAAGAAACCTAAACCGCCACCTATTAAGCTTCTCGGGGAGGACTGTGGTCAATCTTGTCTGTTTAAAAGTGTTTTTAGCAAGATAATCGCATTTTCAATTGGCAAACGTTCATTTTCGATAACTCGGGAAATCTTTGATCGGTCGTTCTGAAATTTAACACACTTGTGGAGCTACTTGGCGCTCATAATTACTCCACCTCTCCGCGTTCAACAGTTGCAGCTCCTCAAATCGCACTTTTGTCTTTTCTAATCGAAAATTCTCCATAAAACTTGTCCAGTAAATATGAAATGAAATGAATGAAAAGACTTGTGAAACACCGCACTGCCCATATTTGGTGAACATTCCAAGGCTCTAGCTGTGAAAGCTCGGAAGTTACAACCGTCAAAAGAAGCGATTTATGGTGTCAAGTTAGACTTCTGTACGATTGATATTTAGCGAGATAATTGCACTTTTATGTTTGTCAATCGTTAATTTTCTATAACTCGGGAGCTCTCGATATTTCTCGATATTTCTGAATTGGCACACTTTTAGTTTGAAGAGCTACTTGGCGCTCTCATTTCCTCCAAATTTCAAGGTTCTACCTATCCGCTGTCAAAACCATTCGGGCGGTAACGTTCCCGTGCTCCTAAGTTATGTACGGGTGGCTCTTGGCGTGACCTACCTCCTCCCATAAATTACGGGAGGGAAGTCATTAAAGGCCAAGCACGATTATGGTGTTCTCTGGTCGGGAGTGCATCGTATGGAAACCGTGTGAGCTTCGGAGTTGACGGCTTCGCATGACCCGAGTCCTGAAGGCGGGCTAGTTAGGGAGAACGGCCTTGGTGGTAAATGCCTACGCGCCTATATCTAACTAGTTTGTGGATTGATGACCACACTGCCCGAGTCGCATTGCTGACTAGTAAACTGAAGGGGTCACCTGGATGTGAAAAGCAGCGCTACGTGTCTACACAGGCTCGTAGTCACAGGTCCAACGAGCTTGGGATGTGCACGTCTGAATTCGACGTGAGGCTTAACCAATAGGGGGCCGAAGGAGGATCACACCTGCTATAGAGAAGTCTATAGCGAATAGTGAACTACGGGAATGGGCGTGCCCAGGGGACCATGGCTTCGTAGTGGCTGGAGGTTGTTACCCAAGTCAACCCCGGGGTTGGGTTCCTGATGGTGTGTGCATGCGCCGGATGGAGAAATCCCCATCTAACAATAAGACCTTGTCAGTAAAAAGCCGAAGGTCCAAACATTTAGCGGGACCGGGAGATAAAGGCCGAAAGGCTAGGTGCTCCCCTGACGGTATACCTCGTAGATGGTTTGCTTGTCCATAACTCGCAAATTTTTTAACGGAAAATTTGGAAATTTGGTAGACTTGTATGGAGCACCGCACTGCCCAAATTAGGTGAAAATTTCATCTATAGCTGCGTAGGTTTAGAAGTTACAGCCGTCATCAAATTTAATAAAATATCACTACTATAATCATGGAGGAATGCATACTCCCCTCCAGAAACATCGCAGCTACAATAAGCCACTCTGCCAGGAAAGCCGCCAACCGCTTAAGAATTATCTGCCCAATGAGATAGCAGTTCATCTATTGCAATAATCGAAACGAAGCTATTAAGTAAGCAGGCCGATTATCACGGTATTTTTTTTACTGCTGAATCATTCATAAAAAAATTCTGCACTACTTCAAATATACAACTATGGTACATTATTTCTGCCTCAGGGTCCCGGCTAGTCAGAGACAGGGAAAGAGTCATCACATCATCATCCGCGCAATGCTGCTGAGACTGCAGTCTCGAAATTCAAAAGTTGAAAAAGCACTGACTAAAGGGGAAATCGTACGTGAATTGCGTGTAATTAAGAGGTAATTACAAGGTCGTTCATAACGTTCTGTGGCCCTGCAACTAGGGTATTCGCGAAGAGCCATTCAAAATCTTTGGAACCGTTACCAGGAGACAGGAAGTGTCTCCCGTCGTCATGGTTCAGGACGAGATCGAATAACCACCCACGCAGAAGACCGATATGTTAGACTTTGTGCGCGATGGGATCGTACTCTACAATGCTCATAGACTACAATGTAAACTATTAAGGACGACTGAGACCATTGTTAGTCCTCAAACAATCAGAAATCGTTTGCACGAAGACCAACAACGGTCAAGGAGACTGCCCAGGACTCATCGTACGAATCGTTTAAGATTTGCTCGTTGGCATATCCAATGGGACATGTAAACAATGGCGCAAGGTGCTCTTCTCGGATGAGTTAAAGGTACAATTTTTTAGTGACTACCGACGCATGAGAGTCTGGCTGAGAACCGGAGAAACATATTTTGATCCTTGCATTAATCAAATTGAAAGGCAAGGAGGTCCCAGTGTGTGCCACATATCATTCCTTTTTCACAACAGGCGTTGGATGGTTTTATCCTCACGCAGGATAATGCACGACCACATACTGCCCCGGCGACAATGTCTGTTTTCGAGGAGGCCAATATTGAGGTCATGGAGTGGCCTGCCAACAGTCCGGACCTAAATCAAATTTGTCTGGATAAAAAACGATAGCATCTTAATTCGTAAGTCCGAAACATCCAAAATTTATAAAATTAAAACAGAATCTGACTTAGATGTTAATTTTCTAAAGTAATTTGATTTATTTATTAATTAAATTAGTAGTTTACAATAATTCTTTAACTTATTCTAACATGGAAAGATTTGTATATAGCAATAATACCTATATTTGCAATTAATACAAAAACTACTAATAACATCGAAACGACCAAAGAATGTAAAACGGTATTAACCAACGTAAATAATGAGGGTATTATAATTTTTCATTCAAATATAAGGAGCGTGAAGAAAAATTTCGAGGAATTATTAATACTAATGCACGAGCTCGATTATAATGTTGATATATTACTCCTCACAGAAACCCAACACAACAGCTTTTCCTCCAGTATAGAATCCTTCTTACCAATTCTCCATATACCAAATTTCGTAATGCACTACACAAAGAACTGTAGAAACAAAAAATGATGGTGTAATTGTATATGTAAAAAAATCATTTAAATTCACCTGTATAGAGATAACACCAAATGAAATTACAGGACTTCAAATAAGCATATATCTTACCAATAATGATATTGCAAATATTTATGCCATCTATAAATCACCTGCAGTAGATAGTAATGACTTCCTTAACCAACTATATGATATTGTACTACCCAAAAATAATTCGAAATTCTATTTGATAATAGGTGATATAAATATTGACATGCTTAAAAGCTCACCCCTAAGCAATGAATATATAACCTCATTAAACAGTTTAGGCTTCACCTCACTCATTAACAGTATTACAAGAGAAGATAATGGAAATGTATCATGTATTGATCACATATGGATAAGACAGCAACTCACTTTTACATCTAACGAAAATATCAATGCTGAGAAATTATCGCCAAAACGGGCGATGTGCCTACACCGCAGGTCGAGCAACGCGGAACCATGGAGCGGTATAAAGAACGAGGCAAGGAAGAAGAAAGAAAATATCATTTCTATAGTCCTCCAAACTACTATAACTGATCACTATAGTACTATCATATACAAATAATACATATATGTCCAAATTGGTACAAAATGTTGTTCCTATGAAAATGTATCTGAAATATCCTAGAGCTTTCAAGCGAATCGCATGAGCCTGTGTGCGTGTGAATTTGAGAGAACGTTTTCCAGTTCAAGAGAGTCAAGAGACTCTTTTCATAGTATCTTTTAAGAATCACTCATCGCTTGCCATTGCCTGCGACTTCCGTGGTGTGTGATGGATATCTCCATGATGCATGACCAGTGGACCAAGTGGGTCCGAGGAAGAGAGCAAGTTTCGTTGCGGACCATATGTTATGTTATGAACACAGAAATGATTATGAAATTCATTCACTGCCACGTACCGCCCGCGTCTTGTGTGGTGTGCAATGTATTGCACCGCGGCGCATGAGAAGTGGACAAAGACAAAGGGTAGAGAGTAGGAAACGACACGAGAACACGTTGTGCATCCGCCTACGAAATTTATAATTCGTCTGTGGCGTGTGTATCTATATTTTGAGGTTCAGATTATCTGAGCCGATATTTAAATATGATATTTGAGAGTCAATTCCAAGCAACCCAAGCGATGCGACAAGTTTAAGAAAAATGGCATATTTGGTCGGCAAAAATCCTACATCGGAAATTTTTTTGAATTATGGGTGGAGATGGTCCCCAGATTATGGCAATAAAAGTCCCAACCGATTAGTGATCCACAACCTTAAAAAAAGGGGGAAAGGGGGACTCTTTTCGTTTTTTTGCGATTATTTAAAAAAAGGTAAGAGATACAGAAAAATGGTCTGCCTTCTCTTTTTATACACTGCGTGAGGAGAAGTCTATTCTTAAATTTACCTTATTTTAGTGAAATATGCATTAATTATTACATTTAACTCTGTTCAATAAACTATTAAAATAAAAAGTAAATAATCAGAAATTACAAAAATATTAGCACATACATACATATGTATTATCAATATTTTTTATATAATCAGAAAAGGGAGATATTTAGCAGGCTATGAAGACTTTGGTGTCAAAAAGAAAAGTCTCTAATGGAGACGATAATAATTAATATAAATGTAGGTATGATTTTTAGGGTCATAGACATGGAGTTTCTGAAAAAATACCTTCTTTGTTATTCCGTTCGGGCATTTTACTCACTCCATAACTTCTGACAGAATAAAGGAAGTTAAAATTTTGCACATATGATTTTTGTAAGAAGCTCTTCCTGCATGTTGCGACCAATTTATTCAATACTTTCTCTAAATTTGCATGTATGCATTCCCGTCTAGACTATTGTTTCTTGACCGGCCGTGGCAACAATCATAGCAAAAATTAGCCAAAACTAACGCCCGTATTTTTAAACATACCTTACCTTCAAATATAAATGCCATTTCCAGTAGTTTTTCATTGAAATAATTTAATTTCTCGAGTCAATGCATCCTTGACTTAAGGCGATTTCAAGGAAACCTTGAAATTTTGCAATTGTCCACCTCACTTGAAGTCAATGTAGCTAGTTACCTACCTTGAGTTATTATTATATTATAATTGTGTTAACAGCTTAAGGTCTCCTTGAGTTTCGCCTTAAATGACTTAATTGACTTGTAATATAAACTACTGGAAATGACATCTATTTTTTTGAATTTCGGTATACTTGACTAAAGGTCGCCTTCAGTTAAGCTATGTTTATAAATACGGGCCTAAAAGTATAAATTTCGGTATCAAAACCAATTTTCCGATAGTTTTTTTTTTCATTAGTCGTAAGTTAGGAAAATATACAGGGTGTCTGCCGCATAAACGCACCGGATTGTGATTCCTCATTGATTTTCAGTAAAAAAGTTGTATTGAACATACCCCCTTAGCTTAACCCTTTAGCTGCCACAGGCATTTGAAAATTAAAAAAAAAATAATTTTCTTTGACGACTAAAACGTCATTATCTTAAAAGGTATACTAGCTAGAACAGCAAAACAAAATGATTATTAAAGCCAACAAATTTATCCAAAAAATAAAATTAACCGCACTAAAATCGGATAAGAGGTTTGGTTTTTACAGAACTTCAAAGTCAAATTTTTGTGATTTGACCCAAAAACAAAATATTTTTCTTTTTCTGCAACTTCTGCCAAGGTGAGGTGTTCGTACGATTCTTTACGAAATTGGCGCATAGTCCAAAGATCATTTCTTTCTTACATCATTTTATTCTATCTTCCGTATTTCTAACAGTTTTAATGCCTTAAGTACAGAAAACTGTGGTTAATTTTAGCTCTATTTCAATTCAATTCCACTAAAACTGCCCCTAAAGATCTGCAATTTGGTAAAATTTATTCAAATTATATCAAAATCGATCCAAAATTGAAACTCATATATTCGTTGCTCTCTAATAGAGACTTTTGCGTTTTGAGACTTCTGATACAAATTTCGTTAACCAACTTTCATACAAAAGTGGGCATTCTCATTTGTTTCAAATAATTAAATCAATATGATTTTATTATAGCCGAAGAAAAAAAATATGGTCATCGAACGACAAAAATCTTACATCGATGGATTTTTACAGGATTTTTGGGGATGGCCTTCTGATTATGGGAAAAAAGTCCCAATAGATTAGAGGTTTGCAGCCTTGAAAAGGGAGGAGGGGTACTTGCGTTTTCAGAGCTGTGGAGGTTTTTAAAAGAGTCTAAAATGAAGAAAGAAGAAAGAAAGAAAATGAAAATATTCTAATTTATTTTTTAGTCTAGCGCCAAATTTTTCACTAAAATCCTAATGTATTATACAGGGTGTCCGGAAACTGCCGCATAAACGCACCGGATTATGATTCCTCAGTTGATTTCCAGCAAAAAAGTTGTAGGGAACATACCCCCTCAGCTTAACCCTTTAGCTGCCACAGGCATTTAAAGATTTTTGAAAAAATAATTTTCTTGCACGACTTAAAGCCTAATATCTCCAAAGCAAGACCAGCTAGAATAGTGAAATAAAATGATTATTACAGCAAACAAATTTACCTATAAAATAAAACTAACCAGACTAAAATCGGATAAAAGGTTTGGTATTTACAGAGCTTCAAAGTCAAATTTGCGTGATTTGACCCAAAAACAATCTTTTCTTTCATCTCAATTTTCTCCAACTTCGGCCAAGGTGAGGTGGTTGTACGATTCTTTTAAAAATTGGCGCATAATCATACGATCATATCTTTCATACATCATTTTATTCTAGCTCCATTATTTATAACAGTTTTAGTACGTTAAGTGCAGAAAACTAGGGTTATTTTGGTTATTTGGGTCTAGCTTTGGAGATATTAGGCTTTAAGTCGGGCAAGAAAATGATTTTTTCAAAAATCTTTAAATGCCTGTGGCAGCTAAAGGGTCAAGCTGAGGGGGTATGTTCCGTACAACTTTTTTGCTGGAAATCACGAGGAATCACAATCCGGTGCGTTTATGCGGCAGTTTCCGGACACCCTGTATACAATATACAATTACATGGGTAATTTTATGTGGTTTTTTTCGTTCTCAGACCATTTTTCGGTTTCGAAATGTTTGCTAAAAAGTAAAAAAAATAATCCCTTATCCCCTTTTTCCAAGGTTGGAGCCCTCTAATCGTTGGGGACTTTTTTCCCATAATCAGGACGCCATCAGCATCACCAACCATCCTGCAAAAATCCAGCGATATACGATTTTTTCCGATCAAATATCGTATTTTTATTTGATCAATACTCAACTCATTCTCGTTCTCATATCCCTCTAATTGAATCGAGTACAGAACTAGACAGAACAACCTGCATACAAATTTTCAGATGATGTTCTGTATAGAAATATAACTCTTTTCAAATGTGTATGGAAGTTGCGTTGCCTTCTCCTGCACTAAATCCACTCACTCTACCGCATGCTACCACCACATTGCATTAACAGCGCGGCATGCAACTTACGAAATCCACTAATGAGGTCAGTGAACGCATGGCTACCTGTTCCGCAACCTCAAGAAATGCATTGTCATCAAATCATCTTTCATCTTTTTTCAATACGCAGTTTTCGCAGGCGCAGATACTTTTGCGTAAGCCACCCCGACCCATGGCATGGGACAGTGGAAGAAGATACACTCATGAAGTCGACAAATGCACGAAAACCTGCTCTGGCAGAGTATCTAAACTCTCTTCAACTTGAACTGTGTAGCAAAAGAGCAAATAGCTTTAATAGCCTGTATACGTGTATCTGTATGGTCGTATTTGTGACATTGGGTGCAGATCGGACGACATGGCCAAAAAAATGTGTACCCGATTTTGAGTGAGCTTTGGACATATATGTATTATTTGTATATGGTACTATCGTTAAAATTAAACTTACGCCTACAAAACACTTAAATCAAAATACAGTAACAATAACAAAAACAAATTATGAAAAAATGCGTCAAAACGTTAGGGAAACAGACTGGGAACAAATAATTAATGAACATGATAGTCCAAACATATCAGTTGATAAATTTGTAGCAACTCTAAGAAGAATAATCGAACTCTCCACAAGCAAAAGACAAATTGAAAAAAAATATTCCCCCTTAAAACCTTGGCTCACAGAAGGAATCATTAAATCTGTTAGAACTCGAGATAGGATAAAGCAACGACTCAACAAGGAACCATTTAACTCAAACCTCCGTGTGTATTACAAGAAATATAGAAATAAAGTCAATGAACTAAAAAGAAAAGCTGAAGAGAATTACTATGAAAATGAATTAAGAAACGACTCGAACAATAAGAACCTTTCGAAAATAGTCAATAATTTAAGAACCAGTTCCACGAGCAATTCCAATATTCCGTTAGATATCTTAGGTAACAATTATCCTAATGAACAAAAACAATTGATTTATTAGCTAACCACTTCAATAATGCATTCATTGACGTAGGAGTGAATGCATTTCCCAATTATTCTGCCGATATAGATATAGATACAGAATATCTTCCATCTACATATATCCACTTCACTAAAATAACAGAAGACGAAATAGTTCAAACAATAAAGACACTTAAAATTAACTCTTCCTCGGGTTGGGATAATATAAGCTCCGCTCACTTGAAAAATATTCAAATTATTGCTAAAAATGTGTTGGGACGAGATATCAAAAGAAAGCGTCGATCAGCTTATTGAAAGCGTTCCGTCCAGGCTTCAAGACTGCATATGAAAAAGTGTTACGATTACATGAACGCGAAAAGTAAGCAATCCGAAAAAATACTAAAAAAAAGTGTAACTTTTGATCAACATTCAATAAAATTCATTATATCTAATGAAAAACATATTGTTTTATTAAATTATACCAACAAAACTATGATTTTACTTTTCCACAGAAAAATAATCAGAAAATTATAGGTGGCCCTTATTTTGTTTTGAGCAGTATACATATGTATACCGCATAGTTACTTCGGAATGGTCACCTTCTTTCGGGTATATCTCGGCTGCGGCTGATCGTATCGACTTTTTTTTTCTGAATTGTAGGCAATCCAATGAGGTACAAGTCCATTCTTATTATTACCGTTATCGACTCATTTGCAAAAAAAAAACTGATCTGTAAAACTGATTTTTCAACTTTGACACGCTGTAACATTTTAACTACTGCTTTATGGTGAACAATTGGTATACCAAAGATGAAGAAAATTTTGAACCAAACAATTGGGTGGCCTTTTTCTTTGGAAATGCTACCATTAGCAGCAGGAAACCTAAACAAAACAAAAACCTTCATAAGTACCGTTAGATTTTTTTCAAGTGGTGCAAACTTAAATTTAAGCTTTCTGACTAATACCCTATTGATTTCTAAAATAATCTCGGACAGTGCCTGGCATGCACTCTGAAGCCGGATTTCACGACCGATCGCCTGAAGTATAAAACATGTCAGGTGATAATACCTACATTAGAAAAAAAAAAATAAGTCAATCGGCTTAACCAATCAAGAGTAACAACGAATTTTGTGTTTCTCGGGGTACCCAAATACCCAAATAATCATGCGAGTGTCAACTTAGAACCCTTAACACAACCAAATTATTCCCTACATCTTTTAGCATATTAAATTTACTAAACAAATTCACTAAGTAAAAATTTCATCATTCTCCTTGACCGTCAAATGTCAAAAATTTCCACCATACAACGATTTTCGTAAAAACTTGAAACAAAACATTCATCTGCACAAAACTACACTCGGCCCCGTTTCGTCAAATTGTCTCAATTGTTGGTTTAGCATAGCACCTAACACACACGCTCTTGACTCTTCTATATATGAAATTATAACGCTCCATAACTGCCAAATTTAACAACGGACGAAATGAAAAAACCAGTTCCTTATAAATATCGAATTTATCGAATGCTGCTCCACTATACAACACCTCCTCCACTTCATTCAAATTAACTGCTACTTTTACGTAACTTGACCAATTATTATGCCAACTAGTTGCCGTCGTGTAGCTCCGGAAAAAAACATATTTGATTTTAATTATCCGCATTCCAAATTAGATTTTTTTCAAAGTGCGAAAAAAAACCAACAACAACAACGAAACATCAATATTTTATGACCAATACACATGGTTTACTTTCACTGACATCTCGCATCTCTTCAGCGTTAACCTTGACATCCATCGCGCGATGCGATGCGATATAAACATTAAAAGTGGTGTGGCATGTTGCCAACTGCAAAGCATGTGTATCGATGTATCGGCAGTTTGCCATCATCTTCATCAGCTGCAATATCATCACATCGCCATCATCAATGATAATTGTGGTGACCTAGCCCAATTCGTTTCCATAATATGAGGGGGAATGGAATCGATCAGTACCATTGGTCAGTCGAAGCAGATCTGCTTGCTTGATTGTGCATATTCATATCGAACGAAGTACTTCGTTCTCTATAACTTATCGGGCGTGTGTATCGATAAACGTAGCTTTTTGTCGAATTTCATACTGTTTTTTTCGTGAAATACATAGCTGTGTCCTTGATCTTATTATTATTACAAGACGTTATTATCGAGAAGATACAAAAAATGCCTATAACCACTTACAGCCGGGTCCGTTTTTTGTATGTACCCACTGAGTGCACTGCATGTATGGAAGTGCTTATCGAAACGCTATTAGAGAAAGTTAAACAAAAAAAAATATTTTTGTTGATTTTATTAATAACCTAACACGTGCATTGATTGGTTGAATTTTGAATAGTTTAAATGTATGCAATTGCAACACATTAGACATTTTTATTTTCAATGAGATTATCAAAACGCATAGCAGCTTCCAGTCGATTCAAGTAGAAAAAAGTGCCCGTAAAGTTTTTATTAGACCCTGGCGCTGGGGCATTCTCTTCGCTTTTTTTTTTATTTTTCGTTCATATTAAGGTGACCAGACGTACAACCTTTTGCTGTACATTACAGTATTTTCACCTGGCGTACATCATCTAGAAGCGTACCAGCAAAGATGTGCAGCATTGTGGCTTTTAAACAGTGACACCTCTTGAGCAGTTACATTCATGTTTGAGCAGGGTCTGTCAACATAATGGACTTGGAATTTTTCAATTTTCAATTTCAATTTATTTATTAATATTTATTTAATATATTTTATTTTACATCAGAAGCATAATAGTGCAGTATCCAGGTGATAAACCTAGTACATCAGATTGCAAAATGTGGTGGAGACATTTTTTTTTTCTTATGTTTTTTGGGGTGCTGAGCACGAATCAGGAGCTTCCCACCAACATTTCGTTGCGGAACAGGGCAGGGACGTAGCCAGGAATTTGTTTCGGGAGGGGTCCAAATTTCGATTTCAGAAATTGTCGTGTAAATCAATGTTTTGGTATTGATATGGGAGAACTGTTTTACTGTATTTTTGATGATACAGAAAAAATACATCACTAAAAAAATGTGTTGAAATGCATACTTTTTTAATCGATGTATACCGATTGATTTCTTCCGCTCAAATTACATGGCGGATCTAAATAGTTTCTGAATATCTAAAAAATTTAAAAACAAAAGTAGATCAACATATGATTCCTGAGGAACGCCTGATGTTGATGGAATTTGATTTGAATTAGTTTAACTATAGTAAAATGTCAGATTTGAATTTATTACTCGCTTTGGTAAACTGCGACAAATTTTTGAGAGACTTTAGGCCATCCTGCAAGTCAAATAATTTAAGGATTGACGAGGGGATGCTAGTTCGTTGATCATTTTGAGTTTTTTTTTATTAATGCATAGGCACGAGGCGCGGCATAGCGTAAATTCCAGTGATTATGATTGGAGTGACTGGTTAAATAGGCAATGAAAGAGGATACCTTATTTTTTCTGCACATGTTTTTGAAACAAATCGGAAGAAAACCATCTGGGCTGGTGTCTTTAGATAAGTGAAATTTATTTATATATACTTTTTTAGAATCAGGGTGAATAGCAGGATTTGATCTATTTGTGTGGTCTTTTTTAAATTAATCAGAGAAGGAAAACACAGGGACATGATAACTACATATAAGCTTGACAAAAATTAAATCAGCGAAATATGGAGGTTGATAACGTCTTCATTTTAGTTGGTAAGAAGAAACAGCCTGAGTGAGAAAAACATGAAGCTGTTCTTGAAAACCAATAGTTGCAGCGAAATGGGATTCAACGTAAGTTACTGAAACTTTTGAAAATTGATCACCGACAAAGGAACAACCTTAGCATATCTATCTAAAATAAAATAACTGTGAGGAGAAGAGGTTACTTCCGAAAATGGGGTTATTTATTGGTATATCCAATTAGGACAACAAAATTTAACGTTAACTGTGAGGTGACTCAAATAAATACATTCCTAATTTATTACTCATGTTGACTTCTTTAGAGCTATAACTGTTGTTATAGCCATCCCTTAGAAAACGGATTTACAGCTACCGAACGTTTTGGCAGTGATTCATACAAGCAGAAAAATTTCAATGATGAAAAACAGCTCGGGTCAATTTGATTTATTCCCCTTGCCGACGGATCACTTACTTCACATATGTATTTTTATGAGATCCGAAATTTTCAAATTTGTTCCATTTTCTGCAGAAAAGTTTGGCTTCTGTGCACACTTTCAATTTCGAAAATGAAAGCCTCTATTTTTCTCCGTTAAAACAAAATAAAATACGGATGCGCTATCTAAAAAATCGCAATGGGTGGAGAGGAAACCGAGCCGCATGGACAGGAAACAAATTACGGCATAAATAAATAAATACCCCATTTTCGCAACAACTAATTTAATTCCAAAATCATGTGCAATTCGATGAATTTTTGTACTGATGTCCTGACAGAGGACCTGCAAGAAAATGCGGAGCATATTTAAGTAAGTGTGCATTATTTTAGTTTTCATGTTATCATCACTGAAATTTCAAAGCTCATTGAAAACATTTCGGGAGGGGTCCGGACCCCATGGACCCCTCCCCTGGCTACGTCCCTGGAACAGGGTCGAAATCGCGAAAAACCCTCAAATTTTTGCTGTTTTTCCGTTATTTGGTCCCTAACTCCGAAAATATTTATTTCTGCGAAAAACTCTTCATGAATATGTTAGAAAGCACATAATTACGCTTCTAAAGAGAAATAAATATTAAAGATCCGTTGAGTGATATTATTACAATTGAGAATTTAAATTTTTTTTAATGAATAAAATTTTGGGATTGAACGGTTTTTCATTTTTGGTCGCAACAGTTGCATTTTTCTTGTACATTGTGTATTTTGGGATGCAGAACCTGAATCCGTAACTTCCCACCAAAATTTCGTTGCAAAACAGGGTCAAAATTGCAGAAAACGCCAAAAAAATGACTCAATTGTAGCAATACCGCTTTACACTTTTCTAATAATTAATGGCGCGTTAGACCCGCAATTATGATTTCTCTAATATTTTCATGGACAAGTTTTCGGAGAAATGTATACTTTCGGAGTTATAAACAAAAGAACGGGAAAACTCCGAAAATTTAGGGGCTTTTCACGGCTTTGACCCTGTTCCGCAACGAAATTTTGGTGGGAAGCTCCGGATTCGAGCTCAGCACCCCAAAAAACATAAGAAGCAAAAAAAAATTTTCTCCACCACACTTTGCTATCTGAAATCACCTAGTTACTACACTATAAGTACAGAGCTAAAATGTATTTTAAAAAAATTTTCGTGTTATGATTTTGAACTTTTTGTGGCATCGTACTGAACTTATTTCGATGCGTAAAGAGTTAAATATGCGTGGCCTGTAGTAAAAACCATATACTGCTGCTGCCGTTCAGTGGCGTAGATAAGGGGGGGATCAAGGGGATCAATCCCCCCCCCCCCCTTCGGTCACACATTTTTTATTATTACTTTAGGTATATGTAAAACAAAGCAAAAGTAGCATTGGATCTGGAGTTTCGCACAGGCAAGCCCTACTGAAGTAATCTAGAAGTGCTGCTAGAAAAATTAAATGTAAGCACTGATTGAAAATTTGTTGCCGGAAAATCTTAATGTTACGTTCAACGGTTCATTCGGTTCAACGGTTCGGTGGAACATGGAGTGCTCTTCCACTGGAGCGTAATTTTCAATGGGGAAATATACAATACATAAGAATATAAAGCGTGGAAAGCTAATACAAATGAAGAGAAAGCGCTGCAAAACTGTTCCCTATTTTTCAGCATCCTTGATTGAGTTTATCAACATTATTTTTTTCTTTCAAGTTAAAATTTGACGAAAGGTTTTATCGTATATAGCAGGGCAAAGCAAGTCTTGACTTTTTCTAGTTATTCGCAATTTTATTGAATTTAATACGAACTCTCAAAGCTATAACCAAGAATATTTTTTTTCACAAAATCTTTAAAAAAAATGGTAGAAACTTCCAAAATTGAAAGATATATAGTCTTATGCAGTAATTCGAAAACAAATTAACAAACAAACGGCGTTCCGCGGTACCTTAGCGTTCCGTGAAAATCTCTCAAGGGTTTCGCGAAGATATCACAAAAATAGGAAAAATGTAGAAAAAAGCTTAGGACAACAAACAATCCATACGAAATTTTTTTTGTAAGTTTTAAATGTCCCAAACTTAATCTGCTGCACAGCACCAGAAATCAACTTAACTGTAAAATATTTGACCAGCATCAGAGACTCGACCGATTTTCTTTTACAACTTTCCACTATCTGAAATAGAAAAGGAAGTACAGGCATACCTCGACTGAGAACGCTAATTGGTTCCAGGAAAATGCATCCTAAGTCAAAAAATTAACAATATCTCACGTAGGCAAAAAGACGGTCACACTCTCAGTTAATGATACAGTTTTATAAGGACAAGAGGTATTTCAAGTATAGATTATGTTCACCTCAACAGCAACTAATTTGCTGAATATTCTTCAAATCTCTCTTTGGTTGTCTCTTATTCTGAACTAGGGAAGAGCTCAGGCCTTTTTTAGGGTTTTTTAGATTTTTCAAAAAAACCCTTATGAAATCGATTTTGTCCGTCCGTCTGTCCGTCTGTCCGTCCGTCTGTTCACTAAATAACTCGCGAACGGCTTAACCGATCGTCATGAAATTTGGTAGGAATGTGTAGAATGGTAACAGTCTTTGGCACAAAATAATAAATAAATAATAAAGTTGGTAGAACAAAAATTACAGGGTGTCCCGGACATTTGAAAATTTGTTCACTAAATAACTCGCGAACGGCTTAACGGATCGTCATGAAATTTGGTAGGAATGTGTAGAATGGTAACAGTCTTTAGCACGAAATACTTAGACGTTGGTAGGACAAAGCAAAAAGGGTGTCCCGGAGATTTGAAAATTTGAATTTTTTAGTTTTTATCAAATCAAAGAACTCGATGGGTACATTTCATATCAGTCGCTTTTTTCCAGTTTGGAGTAATAGTAACGGCGTTACAGCTAATAAATCCAGTTAATATGTGGAGCCATGATATATGGTAAATCTATTTTTGGATTGGGCTAATTAAAAAGTGTTACAGAATGAAAGGCGTTAGCTAACGCCTTTCATTCTGGAACGCGTTTATTTAGACCAATCCAAAAATAGATTTACGAGAAGCATTTCATTAACATTGTGCATAATTCTTATTTATTGCCTATAAAATATATGTGCTAAATGATTCACTATGTATGTATTCAAAATCTAAAAAACCCTCGTATTGCGGGCGCAGCCCTCTGTACGCCGGTATTTTTTTTTTATTCTTAAACTTGGTGATGGACACTTATCTGCATATTATTTGTTGAGCTCATCACTTTATATTTCAAAAAGAAATTCTTATTAGTGGTTCGGAACAAGAACACAAAATTGAGCATTTCAGTTCGAATCTCTGCTCAAGGTAAAAATCCACGCTCCTGTGAGAAATTAGGCCCAACTGGTGAACACTATTTTTGGAAGCATACATTCCCTTATCAATTACACCGAATGGCGGAAAATAAAGGTCGATTCCAAATTGACGACTGAACTCTTTTCCTGAAGTTTAGAAAAAACGTTCAATTAAAATTCAGTAAGTAATTAAGAACGCACTTATTATGTTCGCGTTCCTCGGTACAAATAAACAATTTTGCTCATACGATCTGCGGTATCAATTTATGCTTAAAATTTGCTTTTTTAAATTATTCCTCATTTCTATTTTTAATTTGCTTCATTTTGTAAGTTTTCGTAATTTAGCAGAAACTGTTTGCCGCCAGATTCGTTTTTAAATAAAAGGCCTAATCCTTTACACAATCGTTGAACTCTACTTGGGGGTCCTCAACGAAACTAGGCTAATTGCCATTGACAAAAGAAAATTCTTGAAACAACGGTCCAAAATAAGAGGCTTTATGGATCAGGAAAGAAAAAGTGTAAGAGCAGAAAAGCTAATTATGTCTAAAGGTGTGTTTTGAAAAAAGCGAAAATTTTTTTCGTATGGCAAAATTGCTATACTAAAATTTGCTCCAAATAAAAAACAGAAATTGTTATTCTGAAACTCAGCATTTGATAGCCGTAAAAGTATAAGTAATCTTAATCTTTCAAAATGATCCCCCTCCTCCCCGAAAAGCTATCTACGCCACTGCTGCCGTTGTCTTATACCTTGGTTCAGCTAACATTCTTCTAGCTTGCCTCCTAGTGGAGAGACCATGGTGAGGTGCTACTGGAAAATCGTTAGGTCTCGTAAAAACAAAATTTAGCAGGGATAATTTATACACATTATTTATGTCTAATACTTCAAATTCGCTATAAATTAAAATTGTCGGATATCTCACCGGTTTTTTTAACCTTCGGGCGGGCGCAATGCATCTGACAGATTAAGTGGCCAGTTTTTGTTGCGCCAATCAGCGATACGAAAAGGGAGAGATCTGAAACTCACAGTAGCTTAATCCTTATCGATCAACTACCCAAAGCCGTTTTCAGTTTCTATCTACCATATGTCTCAGGGGCGGGAGGGGATGAAATAATCTCTCAGATGTATTGCGCCCGATTGTGTTATTTTCTCCTTTTCTATGAAAATTTCCAAATGTTATACTGTCCACATTGCGTAATAACGTTGTGTTGACTTTTAGGTTCACCAAATCGTTCAATAGTGTGTTTTTAGTAAAATAAGCTCACATTTTTTAAGCGGTCGAGTTGTTGGAGGTTTTTTAAATATTGAAGCGATTGAGAGCGGAATATTCTTAGAAAATTTAAAATGTGAAGGGCATTAAACATTGTGAGCCAGTTTTTGTTTCTAAAATTTCGTAGAACTGTTTCAAAAAGACAATGCCACAATAAATAAGAGTCTAAAATATACAGAAACTTAGTTTCATCCCTTTTTCTGCACTTAATCTGTCAGATGCATTGCGCCCGATCGTGTTAGGATTAGTATTGCGCCCGCCGGAAGGTTAAGCATATTTTTATGAACTTCTTATGCAATATAATGAGCGGTTGTAGCACTGACGTCCCACAACATCCCCAGCTAACAATACAATATTCTATAATAGATTGTACAAGTGAAAGAAAAACCATTTTTAATTGTTCTCTTGGAAGGATTGATCTCAACTGCACAAATTTGTATGCAAGTTTTCGCAGCCTTGGAACTAGATAGGCAACATGAACATCCCACCGTAGGTGTGAGTCAAGCAAAACACCCAGATATTTCACACTTTTATCTACTCTTAGACGAGAACATCTGCAGTTATCCGTGATACAATTGACATTATGAAGTTTTAGAATTTCAATTTCGTTTGGAGAAGGCATACCCACGGAGCTAAGAGCAAAGGGAACAATTACGGTTTTATTTATATTCAAGGAGATAAGGTTTGAATCTAACCAACTCTTAAGTATTCTAATACCATAGGTAGTATCATCGAAAACATTCGCCCAAGATGATCCCGAGAATATGGCTACAGTGTCATCTGCAAAAGAAAACATTGAACAATTTCTGATTTGATTTAGATTAAATAATTTATTGATATAAATAAAAAATAAAATTGGACCGAGTACGGTTCCTTGTGGGACTCCGACCGGTATGTTTAGGGATGAACTCGATGTGTTACTCACTTTGACAATTTGAGACCTTCCTTTCAAGTAAGAATTGAAAAATAGGAGAGCAGTACCTCTGAAACCAATGGCTTCCATTTTTCCCAGTAATAGATCATGTTTTACAGTGTCAAATGCCTTTTGAAAATTCAAAAAGACACCTAAGCATTTGTTTCCGTTATCTAAGTTTTTTATTATTTCTTGAGTGACTTTAAAGACGGCATCAGATGTATTAACACTTTTGCGAAAGCCAAATTGGCAACGGGAGATAATTTTATTTTTTTCAAGATATGCCTGTAGCCTATAACTAACACACTTTTCAATTATTTTGGATAAGCACGCCAAAAGTGAAATTGGACGGTAATTATTTAAATCGGTCTTGTCGCCACTCTTATATAGCGGAATTACCACGGCCTGCTTTAGTTCTTCTGGAAAATATCCCTGCGAAAAACATAGATTTATTGTGTGAACCAGTGGTCCAGCAATTTGAGTGGCGTTTGCAGATAAAGTGCTTGAGTTGATCCCATCGATTCCTGGTGTTGTGTTATTTTTTAACCGTTTTATAATGTTTTCAATTTCTTCACAATTTACTGGCTTAAAAAAGAAAGACTTAGTAAATATATTATTCTCCTTATATACGTTATTCATATTTACATGGTTCGAAGATATTTCATCAGTGATTTTCTTTCCGATGCTCACAAAATGCTTGTTAAATTGATCTGCCATTACTGAGTTTTGTCCCGAACTAATTGAATAGCCATCAGACGCGATAATTTTAGAGACTACATTATGATTAGGCCTAGTACTTGTATCAGTAGCCTCTCTTATAGTGTCCCATACATGTCTTAAGTTTGAACCACATTCAATAAATTTTTGTTTAAAATAAACTTCTTTGGCCCTACGTAGAACAGTTTTAAGAAAGTTTTTATACCTTTTATAATAAGCAATAAATATTATAATTCTGCATTAAAAGGTTCGTTACGAGCTTTAAGTGACATTTTGTCTCTTTTTCTGATGGATTTCACTAGGCTGCTAGTTATCCATGATTTGAGACGTTTAACTTTTGCATTGGGTGGCTTAGCTCGGTAAGAAACAGATGCTTTTTTAAACAGATCGGTAAATTTTTTGTGAAATTCCGAAAAGGCTTTTTTTGCGTTGTCTTGTGACAACACTTCTGCCCACGTTTCATTTAACAGAAGCGATTTGAATGAAGATTCATCTAGTTTGCTGTAGAACACATCTGGTTTACTCTCAATGTTAGCTTGCCTATGTAAGTTTTCTACATTAGTCTGAATTCCGCCTAAGATAACATCATGGTCGGTTACTGAACATGGGAAAATGAACGGATTTAGCTTAAAAAAGTTACTTTTCAAAAACATATGGTCCAAACAGGCCTGGTTAGAGGTTGACCTTCTTGTAGATCCACAAAGATAATGAATCAATCCGTGCTTTGCTAGAACATTTAAATAATTGTGAGCGTCAAGAGTTAAATTGGTTCCTAAAATGTTAACATTTGTATCTCCAATTAAAATTCGATTTGTATATGAAGACGACTCTTCTAAAAACGTATCCAGGTTCTCCACGAATTCAGCTGCTGAAGTATTGTTTGGTGAACGGTATAAGGCTGTCCAATAAACTTCCTTTCCCTGATATGATAAGATTAAGTTGAGTGCATTTGTATTTTGGATATCATATCATATCATAGCCTCGGAGTAACTAGCCTTGCGTGTTTAAGGGGTCACTGAGCACGTGTAACTTTAATTACCGCCATACTCAAGGGACCAAGCATGGAAACCAGTAATACAAACACAAAAACAAACGAACACACAAAGAGGGTAGAACAACACCAACCCGCCCAAGCTGAAGGCAATGGTTCATCCATAAGCCAAAGGTGAGGGAAGTATGTGCAAACCCCCGACAACACCCTCTCAGGGAAGTGCTTTCTGCACAAGAACAGAGAGGTCTGACGTGGCTAACACAACGATAAAAATGGGCAAACTAACCCTAAAGAACAAAAAACCAACGCTTTCTACAGCTCGACGACGGAAAGTCGCGATTGAAAAGGCGAAGGAAAGGGGTGAACCCATCAGGCAGCGAAAAAAGCGTACCCATGGCAAATCCCAAGACCGGCCCGCGGGACCTAAAAACAGCATCCAAAGAACCAGGTCGAAATCGCAATCCCCCGTAGAAGGAGTAGAGAAAAAGCGGCCGAATACTGGGAACAGAGAAACTCCGTCGACGAAGCCCGGATCCTCAGGAGTAGCATCAGGGCGCGCCTTGAAGGAAGTTCTCTGCTCCCTTAAAATGGCTTTGGTTCTGGATAAGTACCCAGCCGAAAAGCTTACTACTGAGCAAGCCAACGACATTCAGCGGGCTATCGTGTCAGAGGTGTTTAAGTGTGAACCATCCAAAGCCCCTCTTTTCACGAACAGCTACACCGACAAAGGTGTTCTTTACATAGCCTGCGCAGTTCAGGAGGCGAAGAACTGGTTGAGGGTCACAATACCTTTCGTTAATCCATGGGAAGGAGTAATGTTGTGGTTCTTGTTGTAGCGGCGCAAGTAAGGGGGGGAGGAAACTAGTGTCATTCGTAAATGGTTGGCTTCCTCTCCTCAAGTTCGAGGCCTAAGAAGGTTGCCACCTCAATGGGTTTTTCCCAAAGCGCAATGGGTGTTAGATGCGTTGGTGCGGCAGTACAATTGAAAAGGTGGTCCACGTTGTGCGGGCTGGCTCCACATGCTGGACAAATGTCTGCAATGGCGTTATCGATACGGGACCAATATGAATTGGGTTCTATACAAAATCCACAAAGTCAAAATCCACAAGTCAAAATCCAAAAGTCATAATCCATAAAGACAAAATCCATAAAGACAAAATCCATAAAGGCAAAATCCACAAAGTCAAAATCCATCAAGACAAAATCCATAAATTTTTGTATGAAGAGAGCCATAATGCTTATTGCGTGGGCACTAGACAATTACCGGGTTCTATACAAAATCCAAAAATACAAAATCCAAAAAGACAAAATCCAAAAAAATTGAAAAATCCACAAAGTCAAAATCCACAAAGACAAAATTCACAAACCCAAAATCCATAAAGTCACAATTCAAAAAGTCAAAATCCAAAAAGACGAAATCCATAAATTCAAATTAACATCAGTTTGCTTATTACAATTGAATATTGAGAATATTTATGTACGTTATTACGTTAACTAGACAATTACCAAATCCCGGAGCATATCCGTGAAGACACGGAAAAGGATTCATCCGTGGCATATACGATTTAGCCGATGACACGGAGAGGAATACACTGGACCATAAGCGCTTCAGGTAAAGACAGAGACACCTAAGGCGCATATGCTCCGGGTGCATCCTTCTCCGTGTCCTTAGGTAAAGCGCATATGCTCCGGGGTTTGGTAATTGTCTAGTGCCCACGCAATAAGCATTATGGCTCTCTTCATACAAAAATTTATGGATTTTGTCTTGATGGATTTTGACTTTGTGGATTTTGACTTTATGGATTTTGTCTTTATGGATTTTGTCTTTATGGATTATGACTTTTGGATTTTGACTTGTGGATTTTGACTTTGTGGATTTTGTATAGAAGCCCAATTACCAAACCCCGGAGCATATGCGCTTTACCTGAAGACACGGAGAAGGATGTACCCGGAGCATATGCGCCTTTAGGTGTCTCTGTCTTTACCTGAAGCGCTTATGGTCTGGTGCATTCCTCTCCGTGTCATCGGCTAAATCGTATTTGCCACGGATGAATCCTTTTCCGTGTCTTCAGGTAAAGCGCATATGCTCCGGGATTTGGTAATTGTCTAGTTAACGTAATAACGTACATAAATATTCTCAATATTCAATTGTGATAAGCAAACTGATGTAAATTTGAATTTATGGATTTCGTCTTTTTGGATTTTGACTTTGTGAATTATGACTTTATGGATTTTGTCTTTGTGAATTTTGTCTTTGTGGATTTTAACTTTGTCGATTTTTTAATTTTTTTGGATTTTGTCTTTTTGGATTTTGTATAGAACCCTATGAATTGAGTCTGGAGCACCATCCAGAGCGAAGCTGAGCCAAGGTGGTACGTGTGGCTCTAGATAGTTGTAGTTCGTCATTGGAGATATCTGGTGGTCGAGCTCGAAGGACACGGTTTAATGACAGATCATTCGTGGCTATTGTTACCTCGCTAGTAAGCAACTGCTTTAGAACCGCTTTGTAGTTGTTGGTGTTATCAAGGGGAACTCTTTTGAATCTCTGGACTTTCTTTCCTTGTCCCTTAATGTACGTCTAACATGACGTGGAGGTGGGGTTTTGTCCATAAGATCGGAATTCGGATGTTGACTACGATAGCAACCAACAAGATATTGCTTTGCGAGTAGCTCATTATGAGTTTTCAGATTAAGCAGCTTAGTTTCTTGGTGGAGGTGATCTTGTGATGTCATGCGTACACATCCAGTGATTGTACGCCTAGCTGCATTCTGGCACGTTTGAATCCGTTTCCATCGAGTGAACGACCGATGGCTTTGTAAGTGGTGAGTAATGTCTCTTTATCAGTTCCCTATTTGCTGCCAGCGAGAGATTTTAGGATCTTGTTCCTACTCTTCAATTTGTCACATACATATATTGTCGGCGTGGCTATTGAAAATGACGTGATTGTCAATTGTGACGCCCAGGATTTTGGGGTGACGGACAGTGGGGACTTCGGTGTTGTTTACACTAATGTCTAGCCGTAGGTTGTATTCCTGGTTGTACGTGGTAAAGAGGATGGCCGAGGATTTGGGTGCTGATAACTTCAGGTTCTTGCTAATGAAGAAGGTGTTGAGCTCTTCTAAGTAGCCGTTGATACGGTCGCACATGTCTGAAGGAGTAATCCTTCACGTGGGAGATGCGAGGGAAGTCGCCAAGAACAGAAAAATTATGGTTCGGATCTCGAATAGACATAGGCAGCACTGAGATTCCGAAGCATATCCTAACACTCCTGAAGACCCAGAACCAGGGGCTAAACACTGACGAGTGGCACGTCGCCGCATCCACAAAGGACAAAACTGGCTTAAATCTGGTCGCCTGGATCGACGAAGCAAGCTGGAAGGCGCTGGAGGCTAGAGACCATATAGGTTACTTTGGTCTAAACCGGATAACCAACATCAACGCGGCCTCAGATCAACCTACAACACAGATTCGGGTTAAAAGCGGTTTACATCTAAAGCACCAACAATGAACTTAAGCTTCCACACGTGACATCTAGCCAAAGGTTTTGGTATTAGCTCATGTTGTACTGAACTTATTCGTGAAAGAGCGCCCCTGATTGTCACATCTGTAACAATTCGTCCGTCAGTCTTCCGTTGGTCAGAGTGGATACCCCTGATATATTAATGGGTTTATCTCGGTTGTGTTGTTATTGTAATCCCATGTAGCTACCCCTAACTAATATACAGCCGAGTAAAAAAAAAACACGCCTATTAATTTCAAAGATTTAGAGCGGAATTCATAGTCCTCACTTATACTTAAGGGAACCCTTAAGGGACTGACGCTATTCATAGTCACTCAATAAGCAAACGCTTAAGGGTTTCCTAAAGGGTTCCCTTATTTGTTATTGATATTATGATATTGATATGTACGATTAGATCGAACCTATTCGAGAAATCTTAGAGCACCGAAATTGGCTGAATTTATTATTAAACATCTCTTAAAAAGTGTTAGCGACTCAGTGATGTTGCGGATGCAGAATTTTGCATATCCGCGGAAGCGGATGCGGAAGGCGGATTTTTGAAAGCTCACATCCGCGGATGCGAATATGGATGCGGATTTTGTTTTTTTTTTATAAGAATATAGTTTCTTGCTGAAATAAAATAACAAGTATACATAGTATGTGTTAGGTTGATTGTCCATTTTTTTATTACAGCTGACTAATTATTAAAATTAAAAAGTCAGATTAAGTCTTCAGTGCTAGTTTAGATGTAGTGTAGAAGGAACACATCAATAGCCGGTCAGACATAATTTCTTTCTTGTAGCAACTTGTGCAGCATCCGCATGAAACTCCGCATTGATAATTGCGGATACGGATGCGAACGCGGATGTCAAAATGTATGCGGAAATTCCGCAATTGCGGATGCGGATGCGAATATTCGCAACATCCCTGTATAGTGACTGTCACGATTGTTCCAAAATTCTCCCATAGTGAATTTGGGTTTATCTCTAAACTGAATCCCACCAATAGATAGTGTGCACTGCCACTCAGGCATCTGGTCACCTTAGTTTTTATTATACATGAAGATGTAATTGAAGAAAAAAAAAAGCCCGAGAAAAAAAAACAATTTCTGTTTGTATCTTGAAAAAATCTCGTGCTGATTTAAAACCAATCATGAACTGCGAAAATTAATGCAATTTCGACAATTATGCAATGTGCGTGGAGTAATGATTGCTGTGTCTGACCATTACAAGGTCGTTGCAAAGTACGTGTACATGCTGTGCCCTGAAAAAAAAAAATATTAAGAAAAAAATCTGAAATCCTCTTTGTTATTTGAAGACGACCGGCCGGCCGGGGCCCTTCAATTTACAATAGCTCATGCATAAATTACTGCACACGTTTTGGGGATTTAGCAAACTTTTTTGTATAAAAAAAAACACTAAAAATCTTATTGAATTGTTATGTATGTATGTACATATTTAAAACTTCTTCGTATAAGATACAGAGCTTGTCTGTGTTTAATAAACATTTGTATTCGAGAAAGACAAACATACTCTCGCCCTCAAATGTCAGGTGTGCCAGTTCAACGGATAGTGTAGGAAAATGTATGTATATCTTTCAGTATGGAGCAATATGTTATGTTGCTCAAAAAAAAAAATGTTATCGATAACAAGTTACGTCTGTTAGTTTTTTATACAATCTGATTCAATTCGCGAGTTAGATAATGGAAAAGGAGAAGAAATTCAAATTATCCAATAGAATATTCGTACACTTGATACTTAATTCTGCGCTCCCTTTTTCTGTTATCGAATCCAACAGTATAGAGCGTAATCCAATTTTGCTTAACTAACATGTTACCATTACATCAATTTAAGTTATTTACGATCATCGCGTATGCTTTCAGTCCAAGAAAGAAACCACAGCCAAACATGTAGAGAAGTTGATTCACCACCGGCAAAGATGTACATACATAATTGAGATTGAAATTGATTTAATAGCACAGCTCGCCAAGATCTACTTGAAGAGATCAAATCAACTTTACTCTATTAAGGTTGATAGACTCTATGACTGTGATTATTACGATATTAGCACAAGATGTTTGCAATTAATTCCGAAAATTGCATAATAAGTCGTGATAAATATGCTGTAATCGTTTCTCGTTATGGTTATATGCGGAGACAGACAGTCAATTGAATTAACAGTGGCATTTTACAGTAGCGGCTGATATTTTATCTTGTCTGTAAAATCCCTTACATAGGTCTTGGCTGACGTTCGATAGTCTACGCTAGGATTTTGTCCTGGATGGCGCTGAAACTTTTCGTTAGACTGGACAATATGACATTATAATCATGCTGCTATGATGAAATACCAAGGGCGAGACCAACATTTTGATATTCTTCACTTCATACAGTTTCTCGGACTCTTATAATACATGTAACTCCTGTAATCTGCTTTTTGGCTTTTATGGTAGCCCCACGAGCCCCTGGACTTATTTCGACGATATGTGGTTTGTGGCTTTGATATGGATGCATTAATCAGAGGTTTGCTAACGATTGGTCCATAAATATCTTGACCGGGACGTAAAATTTTAGGAGTGGCTTTTTAGCCAGCATAAAAGCCCGCGGTCGAAAAAAAATAACAACTACAGTCGAAATAAAATTGCCACAACCAACTGAGACCCACAAAAAGAATTTTACAACCGTTTTTGTCAGAGTAACATTTTGTGCATTTCGAAAATTCAGACAATTCAAAAATCCGGATAGGATCTGGTTCCAATGAAAGCGTGGGGCAGATGTTGGCAGCGACCACCATCTTGTTTTCGCGAAATAACGCTTGCGAGCGGCAGCGATCCAACGATCTCATAACGCACGAATCTTGCCACGTGTTAATGTGCAAAACCTAAAAAATCCATCAACTAGACGTGCATATTCTACCGCTTTGCAAAAAAAACTAGAGGGCTTCGCCTCCTGCTCGCTACGCTCGCCAACCCCCGAGGGCGAGGCTAATTTCGGGCGAGGCTAATTTCGGGCGCGGCCGAAATTTGAATACCCTTCGCTCTCCTTGGGCTAAAAGTTCTTTTCGGGCGTACCTTTGACTTGTTTTAATCCCCCTCCTCATTCTTTTTCTTCCGTCTCAACAAAAGTTTTTTGCTTGGTTGAAATAAGTGGGCAAATGAAAATTTTTAAAATTTTATTGGTGGTGCGGGAGCATGGCCCCATGGAAATTTGGTTGTAATTGGTACACAAATAAAACAGTTTTTCTTAGAAGAACCCAATTTGGGGAGTTGGGTTTGTATGGCAGCCCCATGACCCCATTGTCCGATTTTATCCATTCTTACATATATTTTGTGTCATCAATAGAAATACATTTGTGTGAAATTTTGTTGAAATTGATGCACAAATCAAAAAGTTTTTCTTAGAAGAACCTAATTTGGGGGTTAGGTTTGTATGGCAGCCCCATGACCCCATGGCCGGATTTGATCCATTCTTACATATGTTTTGTGTTATCAATAGAAACACATTTGTGTGCAATTTGGTTGAAATTGGTACACAAATAAAAAAGTTTTTCCTCTTATCTCAGTACGCAAAAGAGTTATAGAAGAGACTAACTCCATTGCTGATGAATCAGCCAAAAATCAACTCCGAGTTTATTCACTTCAAAAAGGCGTAGTGTACAGTCTCTCATCCACGAACACCTTAAATATCGCAAAATAACGGCGCGATGAGTTCCCAAACCGTTGAACTTCGAGCAAAATTCACGCGGTTGCAAGTTTGTCGCCGCTTGCTGAAGTGATTCGAGGCGGAGGGGAACGGTTTTCTTCACTAAAGGCGAGACATGGGTACACTATTACACTCCCGAACGCAAGGTGTCGTTTAAACAGTGGAGGAAGAAGGAGGAAGGGGCGCTAGTCAAAGCGAAGATAATCAGGTCCGCGGGTAAGGTTATGTGTACTGTGACCGGAATTGGGGTGGGAGGTACTGGAACACACAACCCCCCCCCCCCCGTCCCTGCAGTCACGATTTTTCACCCTGCGACTACCACATCTTTGGACCACCGAAAGAAGGCCAAAAAGGTAAAAAATTCAACACCGACGACAAGGTAGAGGAGTTCGTGCGCACATGACTGTCCGAGTTGCCCAAGGAATTTTTCGATACTCGCATCAAAAAGCTTCCGGAGAGGTGGGAAAAACGTGTAACTAGTGAGTGGGAGTACCTGGACAAACAGTAAATTTTTATATTTTCTTTCTATAATAAATAAACGCGCCAGAGTATTTGTCTCGATCATATCTGAACCGCCCTCCTATTTTGAACCGGATCAAGGATGAAGTTGATCGCACTTTAAGTAATGAAGAGGATGGCTTTCATAAAGGTTTTTTTATGTAGCGACCATATAAACACTCTCCGAATTATTATCGAGCAATCCGCCGAGTGGAGATCCCCATTACATCTCATGTTCGTTGATAACGAATTCTGATACCTCGGAAGCATAGTCACAGCAGATGGCGGCGCGGACGCTGATGTACAATCGTGTATCAACAAGGCTAGGGCAGCCTTCATCACTTTGACTCCCCTCTGGCTTAAAATAACATATCCAGGCGCACCAAAATCCGAATCATTGATGCAATAGTGAAATCTGTGCTTCTTTACGGCTGTTCTAAGTGGAAGTGACCAATGAGATAACAACTACACTGCAAACTTTCGTAAAGCCGTGTCTACGGCGCATCCTACAAATCAGCTGACCGGAGATTATTTCGAATGATGATCTCCTTAATGTCCTTAATCCAGGCCTATGGATTGGATAGGCACTTTTGTCAAAAGGCGAAATTGGAAATGGATGGGTTATATCCTCCGAAAAAATACTGCTAAACAGGCCCTAGATTGGATCACACAAGGAGTTAATGCAAGCCGCCGTGTTGGACGATCTAGAAGCACGCGGAGAAGATCGGTTGACAGCGAGGCTGCCTTATTAAACAAGAGATGGTCAGACCGAAAGACGATAGCACGGAATATAACGAGGTGGAAAGTAGGCGTAGTTGATGCCCTATGCACCACAAGGACTTAACAGGATCCAGACAAATGAGATATCATTTTGTAACAAAACAAAAAAAAATTAAAAAAACTCTTAGAAAAACTTGCTTTTGAGAGCGGGGTTTCTATGGCGCCACATAGACCTGTAAGCCAAAGTTACACTCAGAAAAAAATCGTTATAAAATCAAAAATAATAGCTTTGATTCAAAAATTTTCAAATATGATTTGGCTCCTTTCTTTTTTTTTCTATTTTTTTTTTTAATTATTTTATACTTATCTTTTTTTTACCATATCTTAACAACTGTATTTTTTCACTTCGCTTCTACTGGGAATCGAACCGGGTACCTCTCGTTTGGTAGTCCTACTTCCTACACCTAAGCTATCTGAGATTACTAGCACTGAGAAAAATATCGGCGGGCTTATGTGCATGTGACGGACACAGCCTTCAAAATGAAACAACTTTAAAACAAAGTTGAACATATTTAAATCGATGTTTCAGTCAATTTTGAACAGATCATTAAAGTGAATCCTATTAAATTTAATATAAAACTATTTGTTTTTAAAATGATTTATTGATGTGTTTCAATTTTTTTTTTAATATGTTTCACTTCAAATGTAAGTGATAATTTTTTTCTGTGTGTATCCGTACTCATGCATGTTATCTTCGATGGAAACACATTTACATGTGGTTTGCTCAAGTTTTGTCTATAAATAAAAAGTTTTCCCTAGAAGAACATATTTTTAGGGTGCAGATTCTATGGCATCCCCAAGACCCCAATCGGAATTTAGCCAAATTTTCTTACAAGAATCATCGACAGAAATACTTTACTGTGGGGTTTGGATAACATTGGTCCTAATTTGTACCTTCGATAGGGACAAGTTTTGTGAGTTTTGCCTATAGCATTGACCTAGAAAAATTAAAGTTTTTTTTTTTTAAAGAGATCCTACTTTCGAGGGTGGGGTTTCAAACACTTACCGTGCCTTTCTCTAGCATAAAACCCTCCCGCAATATCACCCCGACTTCAGCTAAATTGGTTCAACGGATTACTGTTTAATAATGGATTTACAGCTAGATTTTATAATATTAACAATAAATACATCCACAACCTTATCTAACGCGACAGACACATATTAATTTGTTAAACTTAATACTTCGCTGTTCTTTTACCCCAAATACTGTCAGCAATCACATTGCCTTCAGTGTGTGGGGCTGTCAGACATACTAGCAACACCAAACAAATTTTTCTTGCCGCATTTCTAGGCAATACAATTCGTCAGAGCAGTGATTGCCAAACTGCGTGGGCGCTGCCTTAGGTGGCATTAGAGTTTGGGAAAAGAGGCGCGAACAGAACCGATATGTTGATGACGCTTATACAGTTCGAAAATTTTACGACATTAAATGTCAAAACCGCTTCTTTTAGTTTCAATATTACCCAAGAGCCACTGATTAAAATTCTGCTGAAATTAGAATATTTTCGACCCAGAAAAAAATAATCCTTTGATGATATAGGCTTGAATGAATTTATGCCTCGACTCGTACTCAAATAAAAAGATCGCACGGTATCTTATGGATACAGTGATCCTTGGTAGAAAACTTGCGGAATGGGGTCGCTCTAGTAATGGCAATTGTACTTCCCAACGTATCGCTGAGCCCACAAAAGAGTCATTTGCGTAAGAATGATCCTTTTTGCTAAAAGCTGTTTTATTAACCATAATAAGCTTCTTGTCTGTGGATGCCCGGTCGCAATTGCGGCAACATAACCGTATCCGGACAGAACTAAATCCAAACCAAAAATAAGTTTACTTGGCAGCAGCAAAACTAAAAACGCTACGAACGTCACATAATTTCGATAGCACTTTTCAAAAATACCTAAAATTTCCAGAATATGCAGACGATGCAGATCTCGCACGGAGGCACGAATTGAAAAAGATTGGGAACCCATGCGTTAGAGCAGTTATTCCCCATCTGTGGGACGCGCTCCCTATAGACGCGTGACGGTTTGTGAAGGGAATGTGAGCACAACTCAAATGTTGATGCCGTTTATGAAAATAAAAAAATGGTAAGAAATCCAGCAAATCTCTTTTATCCCTTCCAATAGAAAAAAAATGTTATATGTATACCTATCGATGTAACAATAAATTTATTTTTATACTATAGCTAAGAGCCTCTGGCCAAAAGACCGCTGAAAATATTTTAGGCCGAAATCACTTGATATTGAGTTTATAGGTATTACACAATCGTGCGAACATTGAGGACCTGCTATATTAAATGATACCGTAGAAATACTCTAACAAGTTTGGCAATGGAAATGGAATGGGGGCACCATGGTTCAAAATTTACCTTATAAGCTAAGTTAGTCGAATCCTGCATTTCAATACAAATACGAGTCCTAAGGATCCATTTCTATCCTAGTATGTATGTACATGAATGTTGGCCGGGTAAATTTTTACCTAATACCAGATTCTCCAAATTGTCTAGTATCCCGCCATCATATTTTGTGTTTCATTTCCACTTTTTTCTTATGAATTTAATGCTCTCGCAGCCTTTAATCAATCTCCTCGAAATCTGAGAGGAGGTATTGCGTTGTACTCGAAACAAACGTAAATTGTCCCCAACACCCTATCAAATTTTACGACCTTATAACGCAAAAGCAGTAACATAATGTGATTGCAAAATTATGTACCTACAAAGTAATAACAATTTTGATTATCACGGAGGCGGAATGGCATGGCGGGATGGATCCCTCTACTCTATTCTGTGGGAGCGCATAGGACACGTGCAAATCGAAATATGTATAGGAGAGCAGTAGCGCGCACGTTATAAAAATAAAATAATGAAAGAAGGACCTATAATTCGTAATCCTGTGGTGGCGTCGCGTCAGTCGCGGCGCATCATATTCATTTTGTTAAATTGAAAATTTCAGTACGAATTATGCTATGGTCGTAGGCCTACGGCGTTTTTATGATAATGGAAGATAATACTTTCGTTTTGCTTTTTAGGCGTTTTTAAAAGATTTAGCTGTTAAGAGTGTAACTATACGAGTAGGTTAATGTTTTGAAATGGATACTTAAAGAGAGGATTATGAAAGGGTTCTATTTTTGCGTTTTATTCGTTTTATGTGTGTTCTTATACCTCTCCCCCGGTGTGTTATGGTTCGTAGGCTAAGCCATAGAATAAATATATTGAGCCAACGTTACATTGCATCTTAATTCGGAGTGTACCTATAATGTTAGCGCTAGCGGTAGTTTAGTTGTTATGCGTCCTGCTATTTATTCAACCCCCAAACCCCTTCAAAGAATCTCTGCACTGCAGAAACAACATCAAGTCTTCAGGGACTGATCTGCTATAATAAGAGAATCCGGCGTCGAAGGATATTATAACAGTGGAGCTCGAAGCTGAAGAGACGTGAATTTTGTTTCGAGTTGTGGGAGTGTCTCGCACGAGTCTAGATGAATCGCTTTGAGTTAAGAGTTTTTGATCTGATTCATTTTTCTCTCTCCAGGCGAAGGTCGTTGATAATCCAATCCTATTAAAATGTTATCAAAATGTCTCGTAACAAAGCCAGCAAGTAGTATTAATTCTGTCCTGCGCAAGATCTAAATAATAGACTAACTGAAGGAGCTGACTATTCGCAAGTCCTAAGCCAGGGTGGTACACCAGTAACTTCAGCAGGGAGGTAAGAGATATAAAAATATTGCACCATAAAGCATCCACCACGGATGATGTCTGTGTGGCCTTTCAGGAAACGTTGGAAGTAAGCATTAACGTAAGCTGACCAGACGTACAGCATTTTGCTGTACAGTACAGCATTTTGACCTGCTGTACAGCATTGGGAAATGTACAGCAAAGTGTACAGCATTCCCTACGAAACACAATGAAAGCCAATTCACTACATAATAAGTTCATTTCGATTGCTTATGAACCCTTCCTGATCTTTCTGAAATTTGGTACACTTGCAGAACTGCTTGGCGCTCACATTACCTCAAAATTACATAGTCCTAGTCAATCTGCGTCCGGAAGTTACGGCTACCAAAATTGCAATTTTGAGTTTTCTAATTGAAATAATTGTTCATTACTCGGAAATTCGTAAGCGAAAAATTTTGAAATTTAGAAAACTTGTAGAGCACTGTACTGGCCACATTTGGTGAAAATATCAAGGCTCTAGCTATCGCAAGGTTCAGAAGTAGCGATTTAGTGCAAAGTTTGACCGATGGACGATCGATATTATTCAGAGAGATAATAACACTTTTATGTTTGCCAATCATTCATTTTCTATAACTCGGAATCCGACCGAAATTTCTGAAATTCGGGATACTTATAGACCTTTGGCGCACATTTTCTCCAAGTTTGAAAGACCTACCTCTCCGCATTCGGAAGTTACAGCTGCCCAAATCGTACTTTTCTGTTTTTTGAGCGAAATTTTGAAATTTGGCAGACTTGTAGAGTATTGCACCGTCCACATTTGGGGAACATTTCAAGGCTCCTGCTACCAGGGTTCTAAAGTTACATACAGCCGTCGAAAGATGCGATTTTTATTTATTTTTCCTATCACAAAACGATGGAAAATCATCTGATTCCCTCTGCAAAGCTTTTCAAAGTTCAAATTCATTAAAATTGGGTTAAGAGCTCAGGGGACCAGCATGACATCACTAATGTAACCATGGAGGAATGGATACTCTCCTCGAGAAATATTGAAACTATGATAAGCCAGCTCTGAAGGTTCTCCTCGGACTCCACTCCATAGCTACATTGAAACCGTGCATAGAAAGCTTCCACCAGCTTAAGCAGGGTCGGTTTTAGGTTTTTGGGAGCTCGGGTCAAATAATATCAATTGGGCCCCAAAAATATTAAGACTGTGGAAAAGAATCTTTTGATGTAAGTTTTGATTAAGTCTATCTCGTGGAAAAAAAGTCGCCGTTCTTTAACACCTTTCTATTTTCATTTTGCCATAGTAAAGGTAGTTGTCAAGAGCTATATTTTTGGTAGTATACCTTACAGCTTGCATGCCTCTGAACTTTGAATTATGTTCAATTAGTGCAGAGGTTCATTGAAATTTTCTTGGTCCTCACCAATGTTTTCCGTAATAAGTAAAAAAAAATTGCGGAAAGAAAGTAACTTCGCAATCGAAAATATTGCTGGAAAATTTTTTAGGAAAAGGTTTCAAAGTACGGCTAAACGCGAGCAATGTCACTCACAATGAGTAAACAGCAATCAGAGAGAGATTTCTGGGTTGTGTTACGCATTCTTTATAAATACTGGCCAAAAAGTCATATCTGAGTAGATCGTATATGGAGACCTAATTGCCAGTATCAATTGTACTGCTTGAAATAGATTACGCGCATCAGCAGCAGCATCGGCAGAATTTCATAGCTGACAAATATGCTGAATGCCAAGTCTTCTGCTCAACATTTTTGTCAGCAATGTAAAATGCATTGCGCTTGACTTTGGCGATGCTGATGCTGCTGCTGATGCGCGTAATCTATTTCAAGCATAAATCATGAAATTAACATACCATGGTAGCATGGCTGAAAATTTGTCTGAAAGCCGAATGCCGCAAATACGTGTACAGCATTGGGCCTTCGGGAGTCTGGTCACCTTACATTAACGAGACCGACGCTAATTTCGGGCGCGGCCGAAATTTGGATACCCTTCGCTCTCTTCGGGCTAAGAGTTTCTAAGGGCATACCGTATGACTTTTGTTTAATTCTTGCCCCTTCCATTCCTTTCCTTCCGTTTTCACATAAGCTCCGTGGCGCCGATAAAACAATATTTTAAGGAGGTTTGCTTGGAATAATTGGGCAAATAAACAAAATTCTTTTAGAAAACTTTATTGGGGGGAAACGAGGGACATGGTCCCATAGTACACTTGCATTTGTTTTTACATTTTTTGTTGTTTCGATTAAGACACATTAATAAAAGGTTTGATGAAATTAGTGTGGCAAAATATGTTTCTTAGAAGAACCAAAATGGGGGGAAGGTTTGCACGGCAGCCCCATGACCCCATGGCTCCTTTCGATTAATTTTTACGTGTGTTTTGTGGCATCAATAGAAATACATGTGTATAAGGTTTGGCTGAAATTGATGGGCAAATAAAAAAGTTTTTCTTTGAAGAACCTAATATGGGGGTTGGGTTTGTATGGCAGCCCCATGACCCCATGGTCCGATTTCATTGGTTTTTGCATATGTTTTGTGATATCAATAGAAATACATTTTCATTAGGCTTGGTGTAAATTGGTGCCCAAATAAAAAAGTTTTTCTTATATGAACCTGATTTAGGGAGTTAGGTTTGTATGGCAGCCCCATGACTCTATCGTTGGATTCCATCAATTTTTACATCTTTTTTGTGACATCCATAGGGATCCATTTATATGAAATTTGGTTAAGATTGGTTAATAAACAAAAAAGATTGGTACACAATGCAAATTCTACTATTTTCACTTTTCTGGGAAAACGGTCTATTTCCTGGGAAAATAAAGACTGATTCCGTGTTCAGTGACCGATTTTACATAAGAGGAGGTCAGTTTCGATAATGGGTTCAGACCCCATGCATTTAAGGACTAAGTCCGATATTTTATTCCCATATTCGGAGTACGTGTGAAGATGTTGGAGCTTTGTTCAGAAATAGGTGAGACAGCACAGATCATTTCCGAATTGACGAAACGTACTGCCGAGTTAAACGGAATCGCCAAAAAAGTTGTTGGTTTCTGTAGCGACATGCTGTCCAATTAATTTCGGCTCACGTGACCGCCATCGCCGGGTGGGTGGAAGCACCGCCATCTTGATAGACAGGCCGGATTGTCGAAATTTGGTACCTTAGCGCCTGTGGTTGTTGCTACTGCTATTGTTGTAAATGCGGTTCCGTAGCCACATGACAGCTCATTTTATCAGCTGATAATCTGGCCTGTCTATCAAGATGGCGGTGGTGGAAGCAACAATGTTTTTCATATTTTGAAACGATGGAAACCACAAATTTTTGGTGTTGGCTACGCTGCACACATAGTTCACAATGCGCTGAAGTCGGCCTGTGGCCGATTGCCAATGGACTTGAAATGCGTGGTCGTGAAAATGTACTCGCATTTTTACATAAACACAGTTCGCGTTGAAAGGTTGCTATTCTGAGAATGCAAAATAATTCAAACTGCTGGGTTACGCCATGAAGCATTTTTTTTGCCTCGGGGCCTGCCATAGCCTCGATTTTAAAAGTCTTCGGAATACTAAAGGAATATTTTTTGGATCACAAGATGTGTCCAAAAATCGAGGACTTTTTTCATTCGCCCTTTTCTAACCTTTGGCTGCTTTTCGTGAAAGACACTTAAATCCATGTTGACAGTCAAGATCAATATTGATTATTCGTGTGTTGACTTCTACTATAGCTTCATTAAAACACATCCAGAACTATTGCGAAAAATTTGCGGTCAGGCGAACACGATGTCAAGCAACCAGAATCGAGTCCGGGAGCAATGTCAATTGATATGTTCTCTAACGACGAGGCTGACTAAGGCACGTCTATGTAGATGTAACGATAAGTTGGACGATCTTAGTCGTGAAACTTTTACAAACGATATAAATTTCACATGTTGGCCAACTCATCGTTACGGGCCCGATTTAGCTAAGTTAGCAACTTGTGAAATTGTTACTTGTGTCACACGAGTCTGGCAACCCTAATGTGGAATGGGTATCGAATGAGGCAGTGGAGAATTAGACCGCGTCGTGGTCACATGTATTTGTATCCCCGTTTAATTAATAAAGTATATTCTCTGAACTCGGTCGGTGTTATTATTAGTTGGGCCATTTGACATAATCAGAAGTGGGATGCCGTCGGTCAAAATATCCGATCTAACCGCGCGTCAACTTCGCGAGTATTGTGCGATACACAAATTAAAAATCGGAGGACGGAGAGCTGAACTCATCGATCGATTAACGAAATATTTGGAGACTGACAGCATCAACGTTTCCGATGCAGAACAGGAATCCGAGTCCGAAAACGAGTCCCTGCGGAACGAGGTGCAAACGTTAGCATCACAAGTGGACAAATTAATAAAAATTGTCACCGAGATGAGACGCCATGATGGTCCAAGTCCACCCGTTTCATCAACCGCAATTCCGGACGTTCCGCAGACCACGAACGAAAACCCGAGTACGAGTCTAGAAGTTCGAACACTACCACAATCAAGCGCGTCTGCCATTGCAACGGACGAGAGAGAGCAGCACGACACGGCAACTCCCTCATGCAACTTGTGAAATTGTTACTTGTGTGCAAAAGTTGACTTTCAACTTATCGTTCATTGGAGACGTACCTCAACTAAATTTTCTTATTTTCATTTATTTCGATTTGGTTTTTATATTACTCGTATTATATTAGGTGTGTTTTTTTGGTTATTCCGTGTAGGGTATAAAAAAATGCCAGCTGACCTACCTGTCATTTTTTTAAATGAAGTTTCGTTACCCAAACCTACACGGGATAACCAAAAAAACATCCCTAATATATCTGTATCTATAATTATTACAAAATGTTTAATGAAACAAAATAAAAACTGCACGAATACACGTACTTTCGAACCGTTTTTTATTCCTTACATATACAGTCCCAATCAATAGGATAGTTCCACTTGTGAAATGGCTGCATCTCGGTAAGTGATAACGGTATTTACTTCAAACTTAGTGTCAATATTTTAAGTAGCCTGCTTGTTCTTTGAATGACAGAAGGTCTCAAATCCGGAGTCCCGTTAGGATTTTCTTACGAGAATTCTTAAAAACAGTACGAATGGTGAAGTCAATAGGATAGTTCCAGTGGAAATAAAACATGAAATAACGGTACGAAAGGATAATTTTACTTTGAAAAATGTAGCTGATAATAAGTAAAACTGTTTTTACGTAATTTGAGCTCAAAACGTTAATCTGGGGTAGAATTGTATAGTTTTTAACGGCAAACTAAATTAATTTCACCCCAAGCTCCTCTAAACGTTCGCAGAAGAGCTTCAGTGTTCTTAAACTATCGTCTAACGGTATAGATCTTCCCTGTCATTCATCCCCACACATTTTTGATGGTATTTGGATCTAGGAATGGTGGTGGTCTTTCCAAAACCTTGATTGGTTGGTCTTGAAGCCAATCTTTTATCAGTCTTGCTCCATGATTAACGCCATTATCTTGTTTAAATCTCAAAGAAGTTGCATGGAAAATGTCGGTAATTTTAAGAATTATATTACCCAGAATGTTTCTGTAAGCCTGGACGTTGTGAATACCCCTAATTTCCACAAGCTCAATAGTTCCCTATCGAGATATTCAAACCCATACTTCGACATTTCTTACTCTGAGTGATGCGTCTACAAAATTAATTGCTTCTTGCTCAAATCATGGAAATGATACCTAAATCCATCTGGACCGCCGAGATTTAATCTTTTCCGCCAGCAAAAATAACGCATTTGTCCAATCCATACAGTTTCTACAATGCGGTTCAATATCTTCGTATGGAACTATTGAGCTTTTTTAAATTAGGGGTATTTAGTGTACCCAGGCTTTTAAAGATATTCTTCCTAGTGTAATGCCTAAAACTTCCGACATTTTCCATGCCACTCCTTTAAGATTTTAACAAGATAATGACACCAATCATACGGAGCAAGACTGATAAAAGATTGGTTTCAAGACCAACTAATCAAGGTTTTGGCAAGAACTCCATACTTCCTAGATCTAAATACAATCAAAAATGTGTGGAGATGATCTATACGGTTAGACGATAATTTATGAACAGTGAAGCTCTTTGGCGACCGTTTAGAGGAGCTGAGGACGAAATTAACTTAATTTACCGTTAAAACCTATACAATTTGATCCCAGATTAACTTTTTGAGCTTAAATTACTTAAATAAAGTTCAACTTATTACCAGCATCTTTTTTCAAAGTAAAATTTTCCTTTAGTACCGTTATTCGATGTTTTATTTCTACTGGAACTATCCTATTGACTTCACCATTTCTACTGTTTTTAAGAATTCTCGTAAGAAAATCCTAACGGGACTCCGGATTTGAGACCTTCTGTTATTCAAAGAACAAGCAGGCTACTGAAAATATTGTCACCAAGTTTGAAGAAAATACCGTTATCACTTACCGAGATACAGCAATTTTACAAGTGGAACTATCCTATTGATTGGGACTGTATGTACTTTTTAGGGTTTTTTAGAAAATTTTTTTCAAAAAACCCTTATGAAATCGATTTTGTCCGTCCGTCCGTCTGTCCGTCTGTCCGTCCGTCCGTCTGTCCGTCTGTCCGTCTGTTCACTAAATAACTCGCGAACGGCTCAACCGATTGTCATGAAATTTGGTAGGAATGTGTAGAATGGTTACAGTCTTTGGCACATATACCTTAGAAGTTGGTAGGAAGAAGACAACAGGGTGTCCCGAACGTTTGAAAAAAGTCGACTTTTTTAGTTTTTATCGGAGATTGACGTATGGGTATTTAAATCAAAGATCTAAACGAGTACACATCATATCAGTTAAAATTTTCCACTTTCGAGTAACGGTAAAAAAGTTATTGGCGTTTAAAGTTAAACTTCCTTTTCGAGCTCCGTTTTTCTAAACCGTTATAGGGATCGATATGAAACTTTGCACAAAGATTGGTCGGTAGGGCCTTATATACGTTAAATATTAAGACTGTTGACTTTTGCAAAGGAAAAGTAAATAACAGTAAATTTGTAAAATTTCAATTTGTTCGTGTGTAGCCCCTCTTAGGTTTCCAAATATGAAAATGCTGCTAAGGGTTTTTAGAAAATTACATATAGAATATGTCTACGAATTTTCATTCGAATAACTGTATCCAAACCGTAAATATAGCCAAATAAGTATTTAGTAAGGGCCTTTCACAATGCAAGCCTCTTAAGCATTTCTTCAATGTATATCTTTTAACTTGATGAAACAATGAACATGAAATTTGGTGGAAATGCATAGAATGGTAATAGTGTCTGCCACAAAAATTTTTGAAGTTAGTAGAACCAAGTTAACAGGGTGTCCCTGGAGTGCTTTTATACAAACTGGGTAAATAGTAAATTCCAGAATGAAAGGCTAGCGCCTTTCATTCTGTTCCACCTTTAATTAGACCAATCCAAAAATAGATTTACAGGAAGCATTTCATTAATGTTGTGCACAATACTTATTTATTGCTTATCAAATATATGTACAAAAAATATTCACTATGCATTAAAATTCTAAAAAACCCTCGTATTGCGGGCGCAGCCCTCTGTACGCCGGTATTTTTTATTCTTTTATCTGGAAGGGTCATATCATTTAAATTCGGTAATACTAGTTGGTAGCATTTATTATACCCTATACCCATAAGATGGTATAGGGTATATTGTTTTTGTTACGCCGATATTATGTAACACCTCAAAGGAGCCACCGAAGGTATGGCAAAGTATATATATAAATTATCAGGGTCGGTCCCTGAATCAAATAAGCCATGTCTGTCTGTCTGTCTGTTAGCACGATAACTCCCGAATTAATGAAGCTAGCGGTTTGAAATTTTGGTCAAATGTTTGTTCTGCTAAAATCTTGGACGGTATTGAAAATGACCAAATCGGACCACGGGTTCCCCTACCTCCCATACAAACTACCCCTCCTTGAAATTTTAATTCGGCCATAACTTTCGGTAGAATATTGCTATCGACTTGAAACTTTTATTAATGTCTCATTCTCACATATACTTTGAGTTAATCGAAAGTGGAGTAGGTCCGACTACCCGTACCCCTACTTCCCCTACAAAGTTATATTCAGCCATATCTTTTGATATAGAATGTCACGAAAAACTTCAAATTAGTATCAAATGGTAGCCGTTGGATGCCTTGATAAGGTAATAAAGATGTGTCAGGTCCGACCCATCTAGCCCTCCCTCCCCCACAAAAAATATTAAATTGAATATATTGGGTTTTGCGTGCCTTCTAGGTCTGTACATGGGTATAGGGTATACACTCATCGTGCTATTCGCACGATTAGAACTCGGTCTCGTTTATCTTTACGATTTCCTCGAGAAAATCCTCATACGATTGTTCAACCTTTTCCTGTCGGCGACGTATATCTTCAATAATATCTTCATCCACGCGGCGTTCGGCATACCTGTCTTAAGGGAGCTCGATAATAACCACTGAAAATGGTTGTTCGTGTTATCCGTGAATCTTTGAAACCAGGTTGCGGCCAGTTCAACAAACAATAAATGCCCTACGACCGGTTTCCGCTGAGTTTAAACGCCGCTCACTGAGGACACGGTTTATATACGCCGTTAAGGCAGAAATTATATCAGCAGAATTTTGCTGGGTGTTATTCGAAGCGGGATGAAGATGTGGGACAGCTGGTTGTGATCTTCGTGACTGCTCATTGTTCATATCATATACGATTGTGATGGCAAGGGCCTGTGGATAGGCGGAAAGTTCGGCAACAATGGAGCCGAAGGTTGTCACAAATGAAAAGGCAGTTGGTGCGGCGGCACTGCACACTCTCGTTTTGCTAAATGAAGAAGCACTTTGTGCAAGACCACCGATTAGTTGAGACAAATCCATGTTTTAACCCCGATTAGGTACTTGGAATAGAGTGACGTCCTTTCTGTGGAGGAGTCGAACGATCTAGTTTACTGGAATCTAACGGTTGAAATTCCATTGAGTCAGGAATAAATTTGACTGTTCGCTTGGTTGAGTAATAGGACTCGACTCGGAATCGTTCCTCTTCCTTTCGAAAGTGGTGGTGGCCAGACCTATAAATTGAAATTCGTCAAAAACATGCTCAAAACTTCAAACATTTTTTTTTTCAAATTTCTACAAAATGCTTCTAAACATATTATTTTAGGATATCATCGCTGTGATTTCATCTTCTATACTTTTTTGACCGAAATATAGTGCCAAAGGTCTGACCAGACCTTTGTGCCGACAGAAGGGTTAAAACAGTATAATGAAGGTTTCCGCGAATATCTCTAACGAGACTTTTATGGGAAGGTCTAACATCTGTAATGACACTGGGGTTGTAGTGGCTTGAAATAAAATGCCAGAAGTCCCTCAAAGAGCTATGCGGTGAAACTTTGAGTTTCCAAGGTTTTGGGGTGCGGTTTTTCCAAAGTTATACCTTAAACAAACCGAAAGGAAACAAAGGAAACAGGAAAGCTAACTTTCAAAACGCAGAAAAGGGCGAAAACAGAGTGCTCACGGTTAGAATAGCAAGAGTGTTGGGACCAGGATAATCCCATATTTTCGGTGTGCCAATTCTAACTACGTAATAGTATCCAAAATTGTTGAGAAAAATACACTTACAGTTATCCGATTGAATTCATTTTACCGCTATTCGATAGAACAACTCTTCGGTCATAACAGGACTAAACATGAGTTCAATTGTGCAATCAAGGGCCCGGCTAGGTAATTATTTGTGTCGCATTCTGATTTCGTATTTGAAATGGAGCAGATAAAGTACCGCGCGGTCATTGAAATCCTTTTTTTGAAAAGATACACGGCGTCCCAGGGATTCATCAGAGATGAACTCATATCCGTGTACGGCAACTCTTCACCATCCCAGGCGACTATTTACCGGTGGATTTTGGAATTCAAGCGAGGAAGGACGAATGTTTTTGATGAACCCCGCACCGGACGCCCAATAACTGAGACCACCGAAGAAAACGTCCAATTAGTCGAGGAAGTTGTATTGAGTGATCGGCGGCTAAAGTTATCAGAGATTGCAGAAAGGTCAAGTCTATCAAAAACCACCGTCGTAAGAATTATTACCAACCATTTGGGGATGGGAAGATCCCGGCAAGATGGATCCCGAAACTCCTCTCAGCAGATCAAATGAAGCAGCGGACGAAATGTTCGAAAGACTTTTTGGAGCTGTGTCGCGCCGACTCGGATGCAATTATCAACAGAATTGTGACAGGAGACGAAACCATGGTCCTTTACTATGATCCCACGACCAAAAGGGAGTCCATGGAATGGAGGAGGCCTTATGAGGAGCGCCCAAGAAGGCGAAGATGCAGCAGAGCCGGAAAAAAATTATGGCCATCATCTTCTGGGATTCCAAGGGAATTATAATGATTGACTTCAAGGAAGAGGGCACATCAGTAACAGGGAAATATTATGCAGATCTTTTGAACCAATTGAGGGCCAACATCGTGGAGAAACGGTATGGAAAACTGGCGAAGGGGGTGCTCCTTCTTCACGACAATGCACCAGTTCACAAGGCCAAGGCCAAGGCTGCTGTGGTCAAATGCGGCTTTGAAGAAATTGAACACCCCCCGTACAGCCCAGGCCTGGCCCCAAGTGACTACTTCCTGTTCCCAAAATTAAAAAAAGACCTCCGAGGACGAAAATTTGAGACTGAGAAGGAACTGAAAGATGCTGTTTTGGACCATTTTCAAGAAAAATACAACTTAAATGAATTCAATCGGATAACTGGAAGTGTAACAATTTTGGATTCTACTACGTATGCCAATGAATTAAAACTAATTGAATTCAATAAAAATACTTTACGGAAACTAACAAAGAATGGGTAGTTCAGGACATACTCCATGTGCTTGTTACTAATATCCTTCCGCAGTCATATCACATGGGACAGTGTCAATACTTATTACGGCAACATGAACATGTCACCTCGACTCCATAAATTTCTTCCTACACGAAAAAATTAACAAACATATGGCAGTTTTCGGAAAGGTATATCCACACTCTGCGCTGCGGTCGTGTCGATTCCTTTTTATGTCGTCCTTATTCCTGACCGGGGTGTTTTTTTTCGCAAAATACTAGTGAAGCAACAAAGTACTATTTAGTGGTTGCTATTGCTCTCGAGGTGAAAAAGGTAACCAATAACTACAAACTGACAGCATTACGGATACAAGAGTAGGCCAACAATAGGGGTGAGTTCATTTTTCGTTCAGCTCTGCATGATGCCGCATCCACTTAACACCCACCCACAAACTCCCTGGAAGTTTTTTTTTGCCTTTTTCTATGTAAAATCACATTTAGCCCTGTGAATAGGTGGCTATATAAGAAACCAATAATTGCTATGACTCCCCGGACGGACAACATAACAAAATCCTCTGCTCGGCTCCTATGGTTGCGCTGCTCGTGCGTTTCGTTCGTTTATGCGCTATTCGTGATGCTGGGTCGTCGTAATAAATTTCAACATTAGACAGCTTCTTCTCTATATAAGGACTGCAAAAGACTTCTTGAGCTTCCTACTGTTATTGGATTGTTATTGTTCGACTGTGATGATAGAGAGAGGAAAGCTGTTGCGTTGCTGTGGGTTTTTATTATGTTTGACTATGTATGGTTGGTTTGTGGCTGCTGTTGCCGCCGCCGAGCCGTCGGCCTACGTATAAGACGTTTGATTGCGGCTGTTTCTATTTCGAAGGCTTAAAGTCTTTCCGAAATGAATGAGAAGAATTGCCAATGAGTCGTTACAAGGGAGGCGGTGGGTACTATTAAAGAATACGTATAAGAATAAGTGTTTTTCCTTCTCTTTCCAGGATGCCAAATTAACCATCCCTTCAACGATTGCAATGCCCGTAACATTCATTTACCTAATCGTAATGCTATCAAGGTTTTTATTTTCGTTTCACTTCTTTCATTCCCCCGCGTACTGTGATTACACAGTCCCAAGGACTTACTAAATTGCGTGCAACAGTGGCGCTTAAATTTAATTTCTCTATCCTATTTATTTAGTCTCCCCGAATCCAATTTCATCGACAAAGTGCGTGCACAAGTCGAAACAATATACAAATTGCCGAAGGATTTTTATGATGGGCTGCCGCCATCTAGCCACCCACATTTCTCTGTCTCTCGCATATACTCCAGGCGATCGGTCGTGAAATCGGGCTTCAGAGTGCATGCCAGGCACTGTCTGAGATTATTTTAGAAATCGATAGGGTATTAGTCAGAAAGCTTAAATTTAAGTTTGCACCACTTGAAAAATTTTCTAACGGTACTTATGAAGGTTTTTGTCTTGTTTGGGTTTCCGGCGTATATCTCCGCTCCCAATGGTAGCATTTCCAAAAAAAGGCCACCGAATTGTTTGGTACAAAATTTTCTTCATCTTTGGCATAGCGATTGTTCACCATAAAGCAGTAGGTAAAATGTTACAGCGTGTCAAAGTTGAAAAAACAGTTTTTCAAATCAGGTTTTTGCAAATAAGTCAATAACGGTGATTTTTCGCGCAAAAATTAATAAGAGTGGACTTGTACCTTATTGAATTCCCTACAATCCAGAAAAAAAATTAAGTCAATACGATCAGCTGCAGCCGAGATATACCCGAAAGAAAGTGAGCATTCCGAAGTAACTATGCGTTATACTCGTACATACTTATAGGTATAATTTGTTGCAGATGCAGTTAGGATGGTGAAGCTTCGGGTCTTTGCACGACATTTTGGAAAACAAGTTGGAGTGCGACCGCTGTGATCTGCGCAATTTCTGCTCAAATATTCTATTTTAACACTGTTAAAGTCTGTAGTTTGTTGACGTATACCTTCTTTTTGAGGGAAAAAAGTCTGAAGCCATCAGAACAGGCGATTGCGGTAACCATTTTATGTTAGCATTTTTCATCATTAAATTTTCCAAAAATCTTTCCTCCTCATCGGAAAGGGACGTTTTACCCACCCGATATTTGTAATACAGTAGCGAAAATTGAAATAGGTTCACCCCCATAAAGTAAGGTTTTCCAAAAACCTGGCAGTTCACTATTGGGATAAAGTACCTATTTTACTTTCTTTTAATTTTGGATGGTTTATTTAGTGATGAGGGTACGTTTTTATTATTTTCTTCAGTAGAATCCTAAATATGATATACAGATCTACTTGGTTGTGGAAGGGGGACCAACGTTGGAATATCATAAATGTCATCGTAGCAATCTTCATCATTCTTCGGTTATGACTGCGACATTTGAGAATATTTTGCCACAACACGTTCTACAGATATTGGTACATGTGAGTCCAGCCTTCTTACAACCACATGCTGTCCCACAGTTTTTTTTACAAGAGCACGAAATAATATTTAATAGGTATGAAGGGATAATTTCTCCCGAAATCATCACAGGCTCCAATCCCACCTGAGTGCGCTTCCAGCCCAAGTTTTCTGGATTTAAAACGTTGCCGAGCCATGTCTGTATTTGGTGGTACGCTCGTAAGGAGTGATGATCAGTGGGAAGGCAAAGCAGCAAGATAAGCTTTAATTTTCGTTCCTGCGCGAGCAAAAAGTTTGAAACGGAAATCGCTTAGTGATGTGTCGTTACGTGTACCTCCGTACAAGGCAATGAAAACATTCTTTCTGATAGTGCAAATAGTGTTTGCATCTGAGCACTCTGCTTTAAAAACCTCGAGCGATTGTAAAACGTGAGTATGTTCCTTCTTCTTTAAAAAGGAGAGAAGCCTACTTTTTCCATATCTAAAAACGGCCGAAGTCGTATCACACCCTGTGAAGGCGTGAAGAAAAAGTATATCCTCTGAAAGAGTTTGGTGTTTTAAACCTGTTGATGAATACAAAATTGTATTTTTGGATCCTCGCTCCATTTTTTAAAATAGACGCTCTAGACATGATATCCAATACCTGACAATATAACCAGCAGATCAATGTCTTCTCCAACGATGAAAATTGAGTCAAACCTGGACGACATGCCTAAAGCCGTTTGAACAAATTGTGTATCCGCATCCTCTACAGCCTGGGATACTAAGAAACCATGATTCTTTAAATAATTTTGCAGTATATCAACAAATCGTTTCTTTTTTCTTTAATTGGCCAACAATGCCTCCTGCTTCAGACCTCTGAAGATTGTGGTCTACTCAAAAATAAATTCAGCTGACTCTTGAATTGTTCAATTTTCCAACATTATTGATGCATTAGAACACTATTCACATTTCCCAAAATTTCTTCACGCTCCCTAGACCACGTTCAATGCATCTCTCAATCAATGTACGGATACAACGTCACCTTCGTTTGAGGATTTTGCACAAACAAAACAAAAACTCATGGCGAAACTAAACAAACAAACAAAACTATTTCGAAAAAAAAACGAAGTTTGTCAAATTGACTTTCATTTACATAAAATACCGCTAATGGAGTCACTGTTCGCCAGCGTGTCGCGTAATGAACATATCTCTCTCTATCTGCAGCGAAAGACAACTGGCCGCCAAGTAAAGCCCAACTGAATGTTGGTACATACTAGGGATATCAAAAACCGGACGGTTAGTCCGAAAACCGGTACTTTCAGAACGGTTAACCATTTTTTTTCGGTTTTTTCCTCCTCCCGGTTTTAACCCGGACGGTTGTTTGTCCATCCGGTTAAAACCGGGACAAAAATTCTTTCCAAATTTATACAATTTTTAATATTTTCTTGATTTTTCCGTATGCAATTCTATTACTTGTCCCCAATGAAAAATTTCGTTTCCAAGTTCCAGCCCTTAAACATATTTTCGAACACTCTCCTTATTGCTATTACTCGTAGAACCATCGCTTCGTCAAATTACTTCTCCTTGTAGCTTTGATTTAATTTTGCATACGATATGAACTATAGCAATACGAGTGTGTATGCATGTTTTCACTAGAATTCTAAGCAAATCAATGAAAAGATTCGGTTAACCGGAAAACCGGTACTTTGAGACCGGTTAAAACTGGACGGTCTGACCTGACCGGCTTTGCAAAAAAAAACGGAAAAAAACGAAAATCGGGTTATGGGCTGGTTTTTGACATCCCTATAGTACATACCCGTAGAATGTTTTGCTATCTCAGATCGTCGACTTTCTCTTGGGCATATCTCGGTTGTGGTTGATCGTATCGATTTAAGTTTTTTTCTGGATTCTAGGGAATTCAATAAGCTACAAGTGAACTATGATTAATTATTTAGTGAAAATTCACCGTTATCGACTTATTTGCAAAAAACTGATGAACAAAACGGGTTTTTCCACTTTGACACGCTGTAGCATTTTATCTACTGCTTTGAGATGAACAGTCAGTATACAAAAGATTAAGGCAATTTTGTACCGAACAATTTAGTGTCTTTCTTTTGAAAGTCCAACCATCAGGAGCGGAGATATACACAAAAAACCCAAACAAGACAAAAACCCTGATAAGTACCGTTAGAAAATTTTCCAAGTGGTGCAAACTTAAATTTAAGCTTTAGAACTAAGCCCCTACCGATTTCAAAAATAATCTCAGACAGTGCCTGGTATGCACTCTGATTTTACCAAACGCCTGGAGTAATATTCAACCTTCTAATACTAACCCTCGTTATGAAGGTTAGCAATTCATCGCCATGCTTGGGATTCAAGTATATAGTTAAGCAGGGCGCAACAGCTGAGCTATTTATAGAGCGTCAAACACACAACAACCGAACAGCATGAAAAAAAAGAAGAAGAATACACGCAGATACCATTGTCGCAGGACTTAAATTGTTATTCTAGAGTATATCCCGCGCAATTCGTCCTTCCGCACGACAAGTAGTCCTTTCTGTTGATTGCCGAATCGGTTGCCAAACATTAAGTATAGTGACACGCAACAGTGTCGTCGAGCTCGAGAGACGTCTATAATGACTATATACGTGTATGGAAGACAGCGTCTTTCCGCCCGATTCTTAGTCCCAGGCTCCATATCAGAACGAACAAGAAATAGCAATTTCGAGAAAACCCACTAATACCATGAAAACCGGAACTTTCTTCGAGCGTGCGTCTTAAATGCCTGCAACAATTGTCAACCTTGTAAGAGTGCTGCCGGCATTCGCATATTATAGCTCAAGCTGAATGAAGTATAAAGTGAAACGACCCGGCAAAATGCTAGAAAAAAAAAAGAAAGTGTCCCTTCCGGGCATGAATAATAATCATTACAAGTTGAAATTTCTGTTGAACTTTTCAGAATAGGCAGAAATTGCTAAGAAGATTGACACGCCTAATGGTCAGAAGACGCGGTAGTTATGTACTTCCAAAATCAATCACAGAATTTAGACAGATAAATGCAAACTTTTGTCGGCACATTCTGAAAATATTAATAAAAGTCCTATCAAACATATACTACATCTCTGTGTATCTTGTGTGCTCGAAACGTCAAAAATTTATTAACTCTTCGCGAGACGCGGTGTTTTTCGGAGTGTATATGTGTATGGGTACGATATATGTGTTTTTTCGTCATTTTGGGAGCATTACATCTCGGCGCGGCTGCTCTCAATTTTACTAATTCGCGCCGGTGTTGAAACAAATCCAGGCCCAGAGGTATGGATTTGTAGTGTCTGCAACCAACGTATCGGTTCAAATGCCAGATCAGTGCAGTGTAATTGCTGTTTGGAATGGGTTCACTTTAGGTGTTCAGGTTTACGAAGACAAGGGCAACTCTCCTTAGCCTATGTTGCGGCAGGTTGTATAAATGCTGGGCAACCTAGGGCTGCTCCCAGCCCACCTTCTCCACCAATGTCCCCTACACCGCCAAACAATATGATAAGGAATGCCAGACCCAGTATTACGCCTGGCCCTCCTCCTCCAGCAGTTTTCACTGCACTATCTATATTACAGTTTAACTGTAATAGCATCCACCGAAAAATCGCTGAGATCACACACTTCTTGAGTTCCAACAGAATTCTCATCGCCGCCATCCAAGAGACGTTGCTTCACGCAAACTCGTCTCTAAGCGTCCATAGCGAATATGTTATACTGCGGAAAGATCGACCGGCCGCCACGGATGATTTTCACCCTGGAGGTGGACTTGCCTTCCTAAGTCCGTACATTACTGTGTATTAGATGTAGTTGCTGACGGTACGGCGGAAATTCAAGGCATCTCAGTTCCATCAGGGAGTACTAATATCGAAATTTTTAATATATATGTTCCACCTCATTCCAGTTGCCCTTCAGGCTATCGTTTCGATATTGGTCCTCTTCTTTCCGGAGAGCACAGGGTCATCCTTGGCGACTTTAATGCGCACCATGAGCTCTGGCATTCGGACCTCAACAACAATGCCAAGGGTATAACTATCGCCGAATCACTTGACGCCTCAGAATTCTGTTCACTCATTGAAGACTCGCCGACTAGAGTCGTGGGCACTTACAGTAGTTCTCCTGACATAACTATTGTCAGTGCCAGCCTAATCGCGGCTTCCCGATGGGAAGTACGTACCACCCTCAAATCAGATCACCTCCCAATCATTATAAAAATTGACAAACCAGCGAACATGACTAAGTCTGATAAGCGAACGTTTGTCAATCACAAGAAAGCCGATTGGGATGGTTTCAAAGCTTACTCGTCGGCGAAGTTCATCGAGCTACCATCACCTACCAACATTCATAAGGCCGAGAAAAATATTAGGAACGTCATTACCACAGCCGCGGCACGTTTTATTCCTGCAGGACGTATCCCGAAAGTTCGGCCTAACTTCCCCACTAGTGCCGCTAGATTAGCCGATGAACGTGATCAGATCAGAAGCGCTCACCCTGATGATCCCAGAATTCAGGAGCTTAACAGATTGACCGACAAGTTAAAGACTATAGGAGGGCGAAATGGAATCAGCACCTCGATGAATGTAACCTCAATGAAGGTGTCAGCAAATTATGGTCAACCGTCCACGCCCTTTCCAATCCTCGGAAAGAAAAGGGCAATAACGCCATTGAATTTGGCAACACAAAAACCTGCGATCCTCTTCAGTGTGCTAGCCTGTTCAATAAACAATTTATTGAACATCCCAAGTCTGATGGCCTCATGCGCAAAATTAGAAGACGGATTCGCAGCCGGAATGTTGACACCATACCATCTTTTACCGCGGACCAGGTTAAAAAAGTCATCGAGAATGCTAAAAACTCCAAGGCCCTCGGACCAGATTGCATTTCGATGACCATGTTGAAACATCTCGACCTTCCAGCCATTGAGTATCTCACGGCCGTCTTTAACTTGTCGATGTCCACGCCATCCCTGAAATCTGGAAAACAGGTCGAATTGTTCGCTGTCTCAAGCCAGGGAAGAGCGCAAATCTCGGGGAATCCTACCGCCCCACTACGATACTTTCTCCTGTCGCAAAGACGCTGGAGGCCCTTATTCACCCCACTCTTGTTGCACATGCGAAGCAAGAACCTCACCAGCATGGCTTCAGGAAGATGCATAGTACCACCACTGCGATCACTACACGCATTCGTGATGGGCTAAATCAACGCAGTCGTTGTCACAGAACTATTCTGGTGGCAATAGACCTATCAAGCGCATTCGATAAGGTCAATCATTCAATGCTTCTAGCAAACCTGTTGAATATGCATCTTCCTGCACAATAGATTCGTTGGATTGCCAATTATCTAGCTGGTCGGTACTCCTTCGCCGGAAAGGCAAGGAAAATCAAATTAGGTGTTCCACAGGGAGGGGTACTCTCCCCATTCTGTTTAACATCACCTGAAGGAATCGAGGTGATTTCCTATGCTGACGATTGCACCGTGCTCGCCACAGGGAACGATAAGGATGGAATGCGCCTCCGAATTAATCGCTATCTAGGACGATTACAGGCATTTTTCCAAAGCCGAAATCTCAACATCTCTGCGTCCAAATCCTCTGCGACTTTTCTAACCACTTGTTGGGAGGACATCAGATGGGAGGTGGATATACGTATCGGCAACAATTCTGTTCCTACTGTTAAAAACCCCAAAATTCTCGGGCGTCACCTAGAGAACATGATGACGTCTGCGAATCATGCAACTTCAGTCTGTGAAAAAATGCGCAGTAGGAACAACATCCTAAAAGCTCTAGCTGGTAGCACCTGGGGCAAAAATAAAGAAACCATGCTAGCTACTTATAAAGCGGTGGGTCGAGCGGCCGCTGATTATGCAGCCCCAGTTTGGACACATAGTCTATGTGACACAAACTGGTCCAAAGTTCAGGTCTGCCAAAATGCCGCTCTACGCATCGCGACAGGTTGCCTTCTGATGTCTGCCCAGGATCACTTACATCAGGAGACAAAATTGATGCCAAAACGTGACCACAATCTCCTACTTTCAAAACAGTATCTTGTTGGTTGCTACCGTGAGGATCATCCCAATAATCATCTCATGGACCGAATTCCTCCACCACGACATGTCAGGCGTGGTTTACGAGACCTTGAGAGGGAGGTTCAGGGATACAAACGGGACCCTTACGATGAAGTTACATACCGAGCCGCCATTGCAGCGATCCACACTGAAGTATTGAATCGGTCTATCGCGAGTTTAGGTGCGAATAGAGTCCTCTCAGAGCGCCCACCACCAATTTCGCCTGAGGAGATTAGGCTCCCGAGAGCCACTAGGGTAACACTAGCTCAACTTCGGACGGGCTTTTGTTCACGCCTTAATTCGTACCTTTCTCGCATAAACCCGGACATCCAAAACATCTCTCCAAACTGCAATGGTACTCCTCATGATGTGGGTCACTTGTTTCAATGCCCCGCTGCGCCCACTGATCTTACCCCTATATCGCTGTGGGAAAACCCTATCGCAGCAGCTATGTTTTTGTCCTTAGACCTCACGGACACAAACATTGACGAACCATAAATCGTACCGACATTGATGCACAGAGGTTTCACACCTTTCTGCACCGCTACAATAAGAAGGACTGCGGCAAAAAGCATCGGTCATAATGCCAAACCAGCCCCTTAGTTAAAAAGAACAAGTCTTCCGAAGTGTTGCTTAAGTCGCAGTACAAAAATGCCTTGTTCATTCTTACACAAGATTGCTAAGAATAAAGAGACCGGGAATCTGCACGAATAAGACGAGGAGGACAAGAAGACATATCAGGCGGTCGTTGATGACTACAACCAGCGCCTTGCCGGTAATACGGAAAACCATTCGAAGCGGAACAGATCCCAAGACCAGGGTTCCCCAGCCGCCAAGAAAATTAAGGTTGCCGCTGGTCAGGCTACGGCGGAAAAACCATGCGTCAGCTCAGATAGCCCGGGAAGTCCCACACCGAGGTGGCCAGGGATTACCTACAGGTTGCACTGGTGGACAGGCGTTCTTCCAGTGGGAAGATTGGGACAGACGTCTAGGTCCAGATCGAGGCGAAGCAGTCAGAGATGACAGTCGAATACGTTATAAATAACCAGGGCGAGCAATTGCCCTCTTTTGATTCATCTACGATGATAAGAGGATACCGGGTGATTCATTTCGAAGATCAGTTTTCCAAGGACTTCATCAGTGCCTGTTTCGCTAAGATTAGCGACAATTGGGAAGGTTCGAAGATCGAACCTATCCCGACCAACAAGGTGCCGAAGAGACTAAGGGCTCGCATATCATGCAGATGGAGGGATCGAAGCTCCTCCTAGCCCTGCGACTTCAAAATCCGAAGGTGCCGATGGACGACTGGGTGGTTCTTAAAGCTGAAGAGCCTCAAAAGCAAAGCCAATCATATTTGCTTCTCATTAACGATGAGTGCCTAACAGCACATGAAGAGGCGGACTTCAAGTTACGATTTGGCATACGAAATGCCAAGATAAAGGTGTTTCGGTCAAACTCCAGCGAAAAGCAGGATCCGGTGGACGGAGCCGACCTCTTGCTGGAGGATATGTGCATCAAAGCAGGCGAACCCCATGAGAACAATGAAAATAGTGCAGTTTAATCTCCAGCATTCTATGCTTGCCTCGGATAACCTGCTCGTCTTCCTAAGGGAGGAAGACACGGACATCGCGCTTGTTCAAGAAGCTTGGGTTCACGATGAATCTATAAAGGGACTCGTGGAAAGCAATACAATTTATTCTACAATATTAGCAACCTAGATCAAGGTAAGCCAAGAACCTGAATTTTAATCAAGAAATGTATTTATGCCTCTCTCTGTCCGCACTTTAGTACTTCCGATCTGACAGTTGTCAGAATGGAGGTTCAAGACATGGGAGAGCTTTATATCTCATCTGCCTATATGGCCTATGCAAGGCCAGCACCACCGGAAGAGATGGAGCTGCTGGTATCTTCCACAACTTCCAGGAATTCAACCCTGCTGATAGGATGCGACGCTAACACACGACATACATTATGGGGTTGTACCGAAATAAATGAAAGAGGTGAGACGCTTTTTCATTTTATCCTAAATACCAACCTTACAGTGTGCAACACAGGAGATCATCCAATCTTCGTTTTTCCGGGTTCGGACAATTACGCGGGATGAGAAGAGGTCCTGGATCTTACGCTCCTGCTCCTGTCAAACAACGATACATTTACAGAAGTGGAGAGTATCAGAGCTCCAGTTTCTTGGGAGGCGCCGCAACCTTATAGAAACCCTAAGGCGACAAACTGGAATAAGTTCAGGCAAATCTGTAGAGCGAAACTATCAGCTGCGCCAAATTCCTTGATCAACTAAGTGGAAGAGCTGAACAAAGAAGTAAAGTGATTGGAAAAATCCTTGGAAGTAGCGTTCAAGGGTTCGTGTTCAATGAAAAGGAGCAAGAAAGTTCACCCTCCGTGGTGGAACAAGGACCATTCTAAGTTACGGAAGTTAACTCGGGTTATATTCAACATTTGCAGCAGGCATAAGTTCTAGCAGCCAAACAAGGATTGCCTGAAAATTTACAAAAAAGCTATTAGATCCGCATTCATTAGACAACGTCAACGGCTCAGCTAGAATCAGTAATAAAAAGATTAATAAAAAGAGAGGATAGCACAATTGCATAATCGAGGTGAACGACACGGACTGATTTCGTTCTCTCAATTATTACTGAGAAGAAGATTATCTGGGCAATCGACAGCTTCTCCTGTTATAAATCCCCAGGACCAGATGGCACACTACTTATGAGGCTCTCTCAGACTTAGGGTTTGAGCCAGAGCTTGGGTTGTGGATAGAGACTCTGTAAACGACCAAAATAATCCATGGCAGCCACTTTGTGTGCTGAGGAACACCTCAGGGTGGTGTCATCTCTCCACTACAATGGTTAGTAGTAATTAACAAAATCCTAGCTAGGTGGTCGCATATGCGGATGATGTAGCGATTGTAGTATCAGGAATGTGTCTCTCCGTGGTCAGTCAGGTCATGGAAAGAGTCATTGGTTTGTTTAACAATTGGGCCATAAGCTGAGGTCTGCGCGTAAGCCCAGGGAAGACAAAACTGATGCTGTTTACTACAAAAACCAAAATACCGCCTTTCTCGCTCCCGAAATTAAATGGACATCAACTCAATTATCGCCCAGCTCGAAGTATTTGGGCGTTATTCTGGACTCAAAGCTCAACTGGAAGTTGAACATTGAAGAGCGCGTTAAAAAAGCGTGTATTGCTTTATACGCCTGCAAGACATTATTTAGCAAGAAATGGGGTCTAAAACCAAACATGGTACTTTGGGTATACACGGCGGTGCATGGTACAACCCATCCTAACATACGGATCACTCTTCTGGTGGCCAGCGCTCGGTAAAGGCTACAATGTAACAAAACTTGGTAGAGTGCAGAGATCGGGTTGCGAACATGCCTGAGGGATGCGCTGAATGTAATCCTGCATCTTCCACCCATCGATCTTTTTATTAACCAACTGGCATCATGTAGCGCGGTCATAGCCTTAAAGCGTAAAAGCGTTAAACTGCTGAAGTGCTAGGCCATACGGCCACAGCAATATTCTAAAAGAGCTCCCACAAGACGTACGCAACGTTGTAATGGATTTCACAGTGCCCAAACTTAGCTTTGGGAAGAACTTTGATCCCAAATTCCCAACTAGAGGTGAGTGGAAAGAGAGTGAGGTGGTCAACGCAAGGATTTTGACATCACATTTTTCGCGGATAGGTCTAAAATGGATTGTGGCGTGGGTCCCGAAATCTTCGGCGAATCACTAAGTATCTCTAAACATTACCGTCTTCCCGACCATGGCCGAAGTGCTTGCAATCATGAAGGTCTGTCATGCTCTCAGGAACATACCAAATAACCAGAGTATCGTCATATAGTCAAGCTGCTATCATGGCATTGCAATCGGTGAAAACGACCTCCAAGGTTGTTGAAGTATGTGAGGAAGCGTTGACCGACCTTTGCACACGACAACCAATCACCCTACTCTGGGTACCCGGACACAGGAACATGGAGGGTAATGATATGGCTGACGAACTTGCTAAAAGATCTTAACAGCTCCCGATGGCAGCTGTCAGGAGTAAGATCTCCAGCCACTATATAAGAGCTGCTAATTCCAAATGACAAAATCTGAGGACTTGCGCTATATCAAGGAAGATGTGGCTCTCCTACGACAGGAAAAGAACGATTGAGATTCTGGATAAGCCGCGTAAATATATCGCGAAGCTTACTGCTGTTATCACAGGGCACTGGCCAATAGGGCTCCACGCTGCCAAGCTGAGGAAATGTAGATGAGAAAGAAACCCTGAATCACTTTCTGTGTGAATGGAAATTTCTGAACCCGGTATAGGACGCTCGTCAAGGCTTTTCTAGGAAGCTTTGAGGATGCAGCTAATGTGAAATTAGGGGAGCTGCTGTACTTCCTAAGCAATACTGGTTGGTTCAAGGCATCCCTCCACTCCTAAATTCATCGACTAACCTTTATTATATACACTAGCTCAACTTTATGGAGTTTCTGGTTTAAAACCGGCGCTAATTGCTAATTGGGTTTTTGGCTAACATCTGTCTAAGCCACCACTTTAACCAACCTATCAAACATTTCTCCCCCGCGGGATGACGACAAGACTGTCCGAAACTTTTTAATAAAACAAGAATGTATTGCTTGATCCTATAAGAAGAATTCAACAAGCAATCAGCATCATGAAAATTTATTTCTGTACGTATACTTCGAGACATACCAGAAAAACGTTAAGCTAAGACAACATCTTGACGTGGAACGATGTCAAGGAAACAAACAATATTATCGGCCTTGAAGCAACTTTTCCGGGAAGAATCCTGCACGAAACCCTGGCAGAATTTCGTATATATATAGACTCGTATAAAAGGAGCCTGGCAAAAGCAATTGCTCTCTTTCTATATATATGCCAAGTTCATATTACATTTTCGTGGAAAAACACATTCAAATAGATCCTATGGCCACACGGTAGGAAAGTAATTCAAGGACTCAACGTGTAATGTATCTCCTTATGCCAAACATCATCGTTCGTAAGCCTTGATACTGTTGCTATTGCTACTGAGCTGTAAACAGTCAACCCCACACACACTGTCTTCATATTTGCCAGGATTTTATTAGAATATCTCCAGCTGTTTGCTATACCAGTATATTTCATTTAGCCAAAAACGAAAGAGAGAGAAAGAGTGAGAGAGAGCGAGAGAGAGAGGGCAACGCGGGCTTTTAATCCAAAATCCTCTTTTACCCAATTTCACGGGATTTCGTGTGATGATATTATCATCAATCTTGATTTGTTTGCTGAGGACGTGGCGTGGCGGTGGCGGCGACCCTTTAAAAAGATAAGAGCCGTGCAACACGTGGACTATATATGATTGTATTTAAATTAGGCATTAGGACGAAATTACAGTGCTGTAGACAGCAATTTGGAGCAAGGACGGAACCAGCGAAAAATAGAGGAAAGTATGGGGCTTCCCTAAACCAGTTGCTCGATATGAACATCGTACAGCAAATAAGCTACGTGCTTTTTCGAATCGGTAATGAATTTCTCAGTTTCACGTCGTACAGCACGCTCGAAATATAATTAACCCCCGGGAACAAAAGCCTCTTTATGACTTTCAGGAAATTCAATGATTGTTTGCCATTATCGAACAATATGCGTGCACAATCATTAAAGATTTCCAAACGTATAATACAAAAGGCTGGATGATGACAGAAATCGAATTAGGCGCGCTGTTTAATAGAGTAGGTCGTCGGTCGTCGTCGTCGTCGTTGTCACACGCCTTAGCAAATATGTATATGCTTGCGCAAACTATAGACCCAAACTACTATTCTACATAGTGTTGATCTTCGCCTAAGCACTGTTGGTTGCCACCCCTTACCCGATTCTTATAGAATCCTATCCGCCGTAGTCATCGTCATTCTATACTGCCGAACCCCCATATTAAATGCGTCTAACAACTTTCTGAGGGGTTATATTTGCTTTTAGTTTCGGAACAAGGTCATCATCGTAATTTTATGAATTTTCGGATATTATATTACTCAGGGAATTTACGATGGTAAATGTCCTTCTTTCTTTTTGATGAGACAATCGTGTACGTCTATTATAATGGGCGTTGGCGACAACGAAATAGCGCGAAGAGCGCCATTGAATGTGGGCGATATGCGCTTTATTTGTTTATTACGCGCCTGAATTTCAAGAGTTTCGAGGTGGATCAAAGTTTAACGGAAATGTTACGGTGATATGGGATATTATGAAAAACAAAGTTTAAGTGGTTTGTCGGATGGTGGTTGTCATTTATGTAACTTGGCAGATTGGCAAAATTTCCAGGATGAAGTATACCTACTCGTATATCTACGAGAGTAGTTAATTTTACCAATTTCGGCGATGCATTCAACACGCTGCCTATGCGCAGGGATTGAGTCGCACTCCTGACGCCTTGGGTATATTCTCGCCGTGTATGCTAGAATTTAGATTATATTGTGGAGGAGCACGAACTTATGCAGAAGTGCCCTGAAGAAGAAGAATACGTCAACTAGGTCGGGCGTCAAATCGAATAGCTCCCGTTTATTCTTTCATTTTAATCGATCAAATCGCTAGTTTTTCTCTTAATGTCTTAGCGTAAGGGACTTTCATATTTACACAAAAATATATAAAAACGAGACCGAGTTCTAATCGTGCGAATAGCACGATGAGTGTATACCCTATACCCATGGGCAACAAAACCTAAAATTTACATTATCATTTTTTTTTGTAGGGGAGGAGGGGGGGGTATGAGTCGGATCTGGTGCACTTTTAATATCCTAAAGGGGCTACCAAAAGCTACCATTTGGCACAAATTTGAAGCATTTCGCGTCATTCTATCAAAAGATTTGGCTAAATATAGCTTTGTAGGGGAGGTAGGGGTACGGGTGGTAAGGCCTTTTTGACTTTCCATCAGCTCAAAGTATATGTCATAATAAGGCATTAATCAAAATTTGAGGTCGCTAGCGATATTTTGTCGAAAGTAATGGCCGAATGAAAATATCAAGGAGGAGTCTTTTGTATGCGGGGTAGGGGAACCCTTGGTCCGATTTAGCCCATTTTCAATACCGTCCAAGATTTTATCAAAAGAAACATCGGACCAAAATTTCAAACCGCTAGCCCATTATTTCGGGAGTTATCGTGCTAACAGACAGACACACGGACAGACAGACAGACAGACATGGCTCGATCGAATCAGGGACCGACCCTAATCATTTATATATATGTAGCTTTGCCATACCTCCGGTGGCTCCATAGAGGTGTTACATAATACAGCGTAACAAAAACAATATACATCTTATGGGTACAGAGTATAAAAACTTCTGCTCTCATTCCGTGAATATAATTTGGAGTGTTGTTTCGAGATACATAATCTATCAATTAGTATGTAATGATGATTCGTTCATTGGTAAAGAGATATCGATTACGCCTGTTCTAATGAATGAGAAAACAAAAGTACATACGAGGGTGGTCTGATAAGTACCCAGCCTACAAAAGAAAAACAAAATTTTTTGGAAAAGTGGCGATTTTTTTTTCAATATAGTCTTCTTTTAGCTCGATACACTTGATCCAGCGATGCTCCAACTTCTTTAACCCGTCTGAACTATACGTTTTTCTTAGGCCTGCAAAGTGGGCCTCCGGCGAGTGACTTTTCCAAGTTTGGAAACAAAAAGAAGTCACTCGGGGCGAAAACTGGAGAATACGGTGGATGAGGCAGCAGTTCGTAGCCCGATTCGACCAGTTTGGCGTTGGTGGGCGGAGGTGTGATCCGGTGCGTTATCATGGTGGAAGAGAATTTTTTTCTTTCCCAAATGGGGCCGTTTTTTCTTCAATTTGGCGTCGAATCGGCCCAATAATTCGGCATAGTACAGCCCTGTGACCGTGTTGCCCTTCTGCAGGTAGCCGATGTGGATCACACCTTGTGAATCCTAGAAAACACTGGCCATCACCTTTCCGGCCGATGGAGCAGTCTTCGCCTTCTTCGGAGCGCGTTCGCGGGCTGAAGTCCACTGTTTCGACTGTTCCTTGGTCTCTGGTATGTACCAATGTATCCAAGTTTCGTCGACTGTCACGAAACGACGCAGAAACTCCTTCTGATTGCGCTTAAACAGCGTAAAATACTGCTTTGAAGTGGTCTCATCATTGCGCTTGTTGTCCGGAGTAAGCAAACGCGGCACACATCGCGCCGACAGCTTTCTCATGCCCAAAATTTCATGCAGGATATGACCCACGCGATCTTTTAAAATGCCTACTGTCTCAGCTATCTTTCGCACCTTCAATCAGCGGTCTGTCAATACGAGATCGTGGATTTTTGTCACGTTATCCTGCGTGCTAACCGTTTTCGGGGCGCCTGGACGTGGCTCATCAAAAACCGACGTGCGACCACGTTGAAACTCGTTAAACCAATTTTTGACGGTCGCCATCGAAGGAGAAGAGTCACCGTACACAGCATCCAAACGCTCTTTGATTTCGCTGCGCGATTTCCCTTCCAAAAACAAGAATCGGATCACCGACCGATATTGCTCTTTTTCCATTTTTCTAAAATCGGCGGACACTCCAGCTGGTTAGTTATCAGACTACCCTCGTATGTTCAGAATAGTGTTTATAACAAAAGAGCAAGCGACGAAAGTGCTTAATGCCGCAAAAATATTGAAAAACTCTGATATTAGGCTGCATCGAGATCTACCACGTTCAGTGCGGCTTTTACGTAAAATTTTATCCTATTGGCATAAGGCAATTCGAAAGATATGCCCTTCGGCAAATGTCAAGGTTTACTTTACATGGGACGTGTATTCGATGCTGAAGATGACCAAGAAGAACAAGCATCGCAAATTCTACAAGGTCTATGTCCGGGGATTTCGCCACGAATACAAGGGTCAAAAACACAATCTCAGTCAAGAATGTCAGGAAATACAGCAAATGTCAAGGCAGAGGTCACGTTACCTTCAATTTTATAGCTTGACGAGGCATATGAGTATTCGTCTTACCGCTTTTACTTTTTTCTTTCGCACGGCTCTGAGAAAAGCCATTCCATTCTTACAGGGAAAATATTTTATTTCAAATTTATTCTATGCTATAGGGGACGATAAACCTCGCTCTTCCATTGTGGTCAACCGTGACCTAAAGGCAACACTGAAGAACGATCGAAGTGAGGGTGACACCACTGTGATTAAAGTAGTCGTACAGCGTCAGTAAACTATGAAATAAATCCTTTTCATTTCGGCATACTTTCCATACGACATCAATTCAAGAGGATCCAAACTCGCCGAGTATCTAGTTACGACTGATTTCCAAATTCTCAATAAGGGCAATGAGCCTACATTTATCATAACTGCAAGAAGAGAAGTGATTGATATCACATTAGCTTCTAAAGACCTGACTAACCTGTTTCACAAATAGGAGGTCTCCAGGAACATCTATCGGACCATCGTCGCATTGATTTCGAACTGAACCTAGGTCACACACCTAGGGAACCTTTTCGAAATCCCCTAGAACCAACTGGTCGCAATATAATGAAATTTCGCAGACTACCTTACCGTCAACAAGCCGCCGAATCAAATCTGTTGAGGCGTCAGAGGAGGCGTCACTTTTGCTAACCAATCGGATAGTATACGCCTACGAGCAAAGCTGCCCAATGCGCCTGTCAAAGAAGGAAAGTACACCTTGGTTAAATCCGGATTTTAAGCAGAAGAAACGGTCTACAAGGACACTTCTTAATAGGGTTCTGAAAAAAAATTTGTCCGCGGATTGTACTAATTACCAACAAACCTAAAGAATCCTAAAAAAGGACATAAGATCCGCAAAAAGATCATGGTGGAGAGGCTTTTGTGAAGAAACCAACTTCACACAGGCTACGGCCAAACTTAAGTGAATCCTCGTTAAAGATAGTAACCAAATGCTGAGCAAAAAGGGTACCGGACGGAACGCTTACGGAGAGTGAAGAGGAAAATCAATCTTCTACTTGACGTGTATTTTCCAGGAAGCAGACAGAGCAAAACTCTAAGGGAGACCATTAACAGCCACCCAAGAGACCGGTCTCTGGTCTGCAGAATAGTTACGTTAGAACGGGTTAAGTGGGCACTACAAATCCCCAGGGCCTGACGGGATCTTTCGTGCTCTCCTGAAAGAGGGAATGGAATGTCGTGGCCTACATTTAAAGAATATTATAAAGGACATGCCTAGTGTATGCCTACAATGCTCACTTCAAGGAATATCCTTATAATAGTTGGATAAAAAACAATCGAAGCAGGGGGTACCAGAGGGGGCCATCAGGGCGGAGTTCTCTCTCCTCTGATGTGGACCCTTGGGATGGACACCCTGCTCCAGACTTAAGACAATAACAGAGTGTTTGCGGAAGCTTATGTACACGACCTTGCTGTAATCTTCTTCTTCTCAGTACCGTATAGCCCCATGCGGGGCTATGGTGCGTTAACTCAGCAGTTTATAGGCAATTTCGAGTCAACGTTACATTGCATATCATTTCGGAGTGTATATAATGTTGCAAGCACTATATATGAGGGGTATAGTATCAAAACCGGCTATCTCCACTCTACCCAATTTTTCAGTGCGAGCGATTTTCTACTACTAGTCTAGTACAGATAGCTCAAAACCCAAACATAAAAAAAAATAAATTTTTGATGCCAAATTGTTGAATACACTGCCCAATATACGCAGTAAAAAGTTACACCAATTTGCGCCATGGGTTAAGGGGGGAGGGGGTCGCAAAGGGGTAAAAATTTACTTTTTGCAAATATCTGGAAAACTATGAATCTGACCTTAAAATCTTTTGAGGACGAAACAAACTACACAAAATTGCCTTTGTAATGATATATAACACTCTAGACGTTTTCTCGGAAAATTATACCCTAGACCCAAAAGTATTATAGAGAATTTACATTTTTTGAGTTTTACATTTCGGACTGTAACTCTTGGTAGAAAGAGCCTAGGGTGACGAAATCTTGTTCATTCTATTACCAACAAAATTTATTTGGTTTGTACCAAAAATTGAGGTTCTCCGACCATTGACGCCGCCCTCACTCCTCCTAACATTTTTCAAAAAGGCATGCCTGTAGCTTCTTTTCAAATTGAGCCAGGCAGATAAAATTTTGGTGAGGTGCCTAGTTTAAGCCCCATTATGCTCCTCACCAAAACTTATTACCATCCGATGCTATAAAACCCTCCCTCAGTCATTAAAAAAAAAAACGTCGAATAGGACCAATTTTTCTCGATGATGCGAAATGTAGACATTGAGTGCATTCACGTCGAAATAAGCATTGCCGAATTTTAGAGCGATTTCTACTTATATTCTCTCCCAAAAAATGAAAAAAGTTTTAGGTTACAAAAGTGTTGGGGCAGAATATGGTTATAATAAACAATTAAGGTTTTTAGGTTCATTGTACTGAGCTGACACACACAGCGGCTTACCGCACATCTTCGGATGATTCGGAGGGGTTGCAGAGACAGACTTTTCCTTTCCCAGCGAGGATGATGACAGAAACTCGTATACAGGATCTGTTATGATTGCGCGATTTTTTTGGTGACATTTTAACTTGCGGTGAATATCCAGTCTTGACACAAGCTTATCCACATTTTCGGTTTACGGATTGGTAACCAAGAATCTCCTGACTACAGTCACACGACCTTTGTCGTGATTAATTCCGTGCCCGAAGCATAACGTTGGAGTGTAATCAGTTCCTTATTATAGTCCCGATTCGGCACCATGCGATTTTTTTGGTTTTCCAATTAAAGGGCTGAATTAGGATCCAGAGTGAAATTCTTCCCGCTGCGATTTTATCAATAACGAGACCGAGGCTAATTTCGGGCGCGGCCGAAATTTGAATACCCGTCACATTTGAATAAAACTGAAGCTCCTTTTGTGTTAAGAATTTCTACCGCAGCCCAATAACGTGTTCCGATTCCATCTGTTCCTGGATACGTTGGGGTTAATCCAGGAACACACTTGGATGTATTTTGGTTAATATTCAAAAAGAAAAAAAGTTGTTCTTAGAAGAATCCAATATTTGGGGGTTGGTTTGTATGACAGCCCTATTACGTAATGTTCCGATTTCATCCATTCCTAAATATCTTTTGAAGCTTTACTAGCCTAAGGTGACCTGATTCCCGAAGGCCCAATGCAGTACACATTCCGGAATTCGGTTTTCAGGCAAACCCTCAATCGTACTATTTTATTATTTGTTATCATTCGCTTAATGTTATCAAAACAGCAAGATCCCGATGTGATCGCATTAAGCGGCGTCGATTGTATGTCACGAGGCTACCACCATGACGGATGCCATAAAACGACCACATATTCTCCATCCTTTCATAAGTGATATCTTGCTTAACGGAATACACCAAGAATATTAGCCTTTATTATGGGAAATGTGTGGTGAACCTTGGGAAAGCAAGGTTCCAGGGACTTAGCCAGAGGAGGGGTCCTGGAGTCCCTAACTTCCTACAGTATTTCTAATTTATTCATTCCTATAAAACTCTGCCGAAATTAAGCTTGCATCTGGACGAAAGTAGTGACTATAATAAACAATTTGGAACACACAAAAAATCTGGTGACCCAAAATTGGGATCGTCTTTCATAATGGAAACTTCAACAAATTTCGTAAGAACTCATACAGGCTTCACAATTTGAAATAAAATATTTCCCTGTAAGAATGAAGAATTTTTGTTTTGAGCCGTGCGAAGGGAAGGCAAAAGCAGCATGACGCGGGCACCGAATAGGCGATCGTACTTTCCATAGTTTCATAGTTGCTGCTTCGTGCATATACCATGGCCCACGAGCCCTTCTATAATTTTACAGAAAAGAAGTCTTTGGCGTTGTAGACGTGGCACTCTCTGCTTCCGATGATGGCAGAGCAATTAAGTAATCGTGCGTGCACTCGTGCTCGCCCAGCCTCGTCAAGCGATAAAATTGGATTCGACACAGGAACAGTGATATCCAGCTAAATCCTGGCTACGTCCTTGCAAGGTTCTGTTGGTACTAAACAGGACTCCGAAAAGATCCCTCAACTTCTAAATGTTCTCATAGACAAAACGTCATCAGCATGTGAAGTGCAAATGTATGTTCTAACACGCAAAGTTATAACAGGCATGGAAGAAGTGTAGCCAGGATCTCGTTTAAAAGGGGCAAACCCAACACTTGTTTAACACAATGAACCCGATTTTTTTTAGGGTAAGTTATAGGTATTTTTCAACTTTTGAATTTCAGTGTTCGAAGCTGCAGTCTCAGCAGCATTGTTGGGATGATGATGGCCCTTTCCCTATCTCTGACTATCCGTGACCCTGAGACAAAAATCATGAAGCTGTTTATTTGAAGTACGAAAATTACACCTCCTTGTACCTATTTAAACCTATTTAAAAGTTTCGTTTTGTTTATTACAATAGATAAATTAATACCTCATTGCGTAGAGAATTCTTAATCGGATGGCGACTCTCTGGGGATTTATCGCTACTTTATTGGATTTGGTCAACATATAGGGGAAATCCTTGCACAGTCCTTTAGTTTGAATTTCCTTTTTCCTAAAGAGGTTGATAGGGGAATCGGATGGAGTACAGTAATTTTTCCATCGTTTTGTGAAAAATTTAAATCGCATCTTTACATGGCTGATATTTCTGAGTATTGGCAGCTGTAGATGCTTGGGATTTTCACCTAATACGGGCAGTGCGGTCCTCTATACATGGCTGTTAAATTTCTAAATTTTACGCTCCAAAATTTCCGAATTAGGGACAATTTTCGATTAAATCGATTGAACTCCAGAACGCAGATAAGTAGGATCGTGAAATTTGGAGACAATGTGAGCGGTGAGCGCCAAGTATAGCTCTAGAGCTACAAGTGTGAGCTAGAGCCTTGAAATGTTCACAAGTCTGCCAATTTTCAAATTTATTGGACACATTTTATAGAGTTTTCGATTAGAAAAGCCGAAAGTTCGATTTGGGCAGCTGTAACTGCCGAACGCAGATAGGCGACCCTAAAATATGGAGAAATGTATGTAAATGTAATCCCCAGGTTGTGGAGCTACCTGGCGCTTACATTTAGGTACATTAAATTTCAGAACGATTGACCAAAGAGTTTCGAAATTATCGAAAATGAATGTTTGCCACATAAAAGTGCGATTATCCTGCTAATAACACCTAACAGACTGACTACAGGCCTTACCAAGGAGGTTTTTATGAAGTCATTTAGGCTTCTTTGGTGTGGCGTTGGGAATGCTGTACATTTACTAATGCTGTACGACAGGTCAAAATGCTTTAGGTATTGTACAGCAAAATGGTGTACGTCTGGCCACACATTTGGTTGAAGTTTGGTTGATTGATTCACAAAGAAAAAAGTTGTTCATGCAAGAACCTAATTTCCAGCGGTTGGTTGGTTGTGGTTGTATGTTTTGAGGCTATACTAGGAACACACTTGGGTGAAATTTGGTTAAGATTGGTGCATAAAGAAAAAAGTTTTTCTTAGAAAAACCTAATTTTCGGGGGCAGCCCCATGACCCCATGGTCCGATTCCATTCGTTCCGACATATATACAGCGTACACTAAAAAGAAACTTGCATACAAATTTTCAGCTCGATAGCTTCACAACTGAGGGACTAGTTTGCGTTGCAACAGACGGACAGACAGACAGACAGACAGACATGGCTCAATCGATTTCTCTCGTCACGCTGATCAATAATATATATACTTTATATCGTCGGAGGTGCTTCCTTATGTGCGTTGCAAACTACATGACAAAGTTAATATACCCTTTCACATAGTGACGGGTATAAAAAGTAGATTTTTAGGATTGGAAAAAATGGCCAACGGTTGTAAATGGACTTTTTTGGAAATGTACGAGTATATGGCCGCACTTACACGGCAATTTATGGATTTCAGTCAAAGAGTTCAGTCAAATGAACCCACGGGTGGATTTGGATATTGATGAGTCTATATTTGAATCCATGGATTCGCCATATATGTGCGGTTCTATATATTTTTTAATTAAGTGGATGGGTGCGTTTTTTGTTGAACTTAATGCTCACCTATACTACTCACAACAAGGTTAGCGCACAGGCCACGAGCTTATTATTGTTACTATTAAACTTAATTATGGTTACTATTAGACTTAGCAGAGTGTCGTTAATGATAACGGTGAAAAATAATGCGGATCTTGCCTTTAAGCAGGGGGTAGTCTTAAAGCATTAAAAAGTAAGTGGCCCTTATTTTGTTGTGAGCAGTATAGATTAGGGCAAAATGCTTTTTGTTAAGTTTATTGCATAACTTTCGGGTGAGCTAATGCCTCACCTTAGGCTTAGTCCAGTAGTCGAGTTAGTTGTTGTTTTGCAAGTTACCCTAAACTGTACGTAATATAGGTACATGACCAAAGAAAGAAACCAAACGAAAAATTTTGTTTGTTTCGCTTTACACCCTAAAAATCAAGTGTTCAAGAGATGTCAAAAGATTTCTCATCAATATTCAATACCAGCTGATATTTTTTGGACCCCTTTATAAGTTGGCCACCTGTCTATGTTGAGCATCTTAAGCGGGAACCGGAGGTGGTCAACATACACAGGTTTTACTGTAATTTTAAATGCTTTATTTAACGATTTATAAATGTTAACGTCAACTAGCTGCCTCGTCTATCTGGTCCCGTTCGATAAGTAAATCGACACCAGACATCACACGCGGACAATAGATTTTGCATTTGATATATGTATACCTTCTATCTTCTATCACTCTGATAATTTTAGATTCCATTTCAAATCAGCAGGTAACCAATATACACATTTCCAACATATGCATCCTTTTGTTTTCCATTTCACGCAAATTAAATTGTTTGTTCGTGACACATGTCGCAGGCCATTGAAATGACAGTACAAAACTGAAGATATTGGACGTGTTCCAAAGCACAGCAAACCTAGCAGTCGCATAACCAAACGACCCCGATCAAAATTTAATTAAATCAATGTGTAGTACCTCTGTCTAGATGCACGGAATAATTCATGACATACGAATAGGAAAGCGGAAATTATATTAACTTCATATGCACACTCGTAGATCCTTGGGTCAGTTGTGAAATCAAGGCTTCACTTGGTTTCCTTATAAATATTTGCCCCCACCTAGACCGTGTCGTCCAGAACCCTATAATAAATATCATCCCCTCTGCACTAAAATATTAATAGAATCTATTTGTTTAGGACTAATTAGGAAAATCTACTCAGTTTGTGTATCTTTTATTTATAACTAAATTCTGACGGAACAAATTGGGCCATACAAACGAAAAATTTCGTATTATCTACATTTTCCAGCTATATCCGAGGAACGTGCACTGACTGGCGCACTCATTCTGTTGGTGTACACACTTTTCGGTGTTGAGTTGAATAAATAAAAGGGAAGTGTTGTTGTTGTGTTTTGAAATCGAAATCGAAAAGAACTTTTCATTTTCAGCCCCAATATGATTATAGCTTCTGTTCGGTTTGTTTTTATCTCACACCAAACCGAAAACAAAACTTCAACGAATCAAATCAAAACAATCTGATTGAAATTCCAGTCAGGTAAATATACATCTACACCTGTATAACATATATTATTAAGTGGGTGGAGGTAGTTACTCCTTACTCAGTTTGGGACTTTCAGGGGGTCTATTATTTTATTCTAACAACGTCTCGAGGGGAGTAGGTATGTCTATACCAACAGACAGACACGTTCAATTAACAGAATCAACAAATCAATACCCAAAGACATTTCATTCATATTTCACTTCTGACAACGCGATATATCCGAAGAAATGAATGAAATTCACGTGGTCAGGGTTAAGGAGCATCATTGATAAAACTGAAAGTCCGCGTGTGGTGTTAACTTCAAAGCTAACCGCTAAGTTCAAAGGATACGACGCACAGACAGTTTTCCCGCAAGGAAGAGGAAATCGATAAGAGTTATCGCGCGTCGTGGAAAAAACCCCCAAAATCGTTGTGGCCTGTTGCGTTTGTTTCTTCCCGTTTCCCTCACATGCTTTGTCCCACGCACCATTCAGCTTCCATTACGAAATCTTTCAATTTTCGATGAAATTTGAAATCCAATATTACATTGGGGATAATCTTCAAAGAGAGTCTTGACACAAAAAGATAAATTGCATTTTTCGATTTCTTTTGAAAGGAAAACAATAACATTATCATTTCTTCGAAAATCGTTTTGGGATGTGTATGTCTTGACGAAATGTATGCATAACACTCCGGATATTATTCTAGAATGAGATCTTGTGGATCTGTCTGATGTGGTGATGGTACATTGTTACGCTCACATACATCCCCATACCATTGGATGTTACATCCCCTATATGGTTCTGCGATGCCATACATTATTTCGAGCGCTAGCGTTGCCTTGGAATTTATTCGTGGATGAAATCATATTTATGTTATTCACTCTCGGGGTGTTGCTTACATCATAAATCATTAGTATTCCAGCTATGTCGCTTTATTTTCTCTACTCTTGTGTGTTAATACACACGCGTTGTCGTTATTATCCATTCCGATCCCTGTACATACATTTCGTATATCTTTGCCTTGTTTCAATTGAGTACTAGACTAGTAAAAGATATTCTCTATTGGGCTAGATACCACAGATAGAGACTTGACACATCTCTATGGGAAAGAATGCGAGACAGTGTGATTTTTCATAATAATGATGATGACGATTGTAATACGAATGCTGATAGCATTGAAATCCGCTTTTGTATACTTTTGTTCTTTGTACGATAGCGACATAGGGGTTGGTTAGTAGTGCGAATAGAGTTTGATAGCATACAGCAACAGTAGATTTACTAAATGTGACATTTCACTTGATCCGATAAAAAAGGAGGAATCGTTATTTAGTTTCATCATCAGGAACATGCATTGCAGTGATCATATTGGGATTACTATTTGTATTATAAGATGATGAGAATATTAGATCGTAGAATTAGAGAAAATAGACAGGTTTCAATCAGGATATGTGGAGTCAATAGGAAGATTAAATACAAGCGGTATCGATACATACATCAAGTGGCCAATAAAACTCTGCCTACGGCGCCTATTTTCGCTAAAACTTCATAAAAAAAATTTAAATTTCAATTCAAAACCTAATACTACATAGTTATATAGGGTTTTCCAATAAGCGCGGATAGATGTTGAAATGGAATAAAACAAGCTGTGTGTGAGGTATAAACGATTTTTATTTTATTTTATTTGAAATACCCATATACATATGCCATTATGTATGGAATATAACATCATTCAAATGCCCGCTGCGGCTTGTCACGTTAACACGGATCCGAGTGGTCCAATTTTCAATAATTCTTGCGCATAGATCCTGCTGAATTTTAGCGGGGGATTGGTTGATATTGGTTTTTAGGGGCTACGTTCGATTGCGTAAAAGGCGTAAAAGCTCGCAAAATTTGCAGTAACGAATACTCATCTTGAAAATAAAGTTTTATAATTTGATGATGATGATGATGATTTGGCATGAGTCAGGGGGGGCTCGTCACAGTGGGCCCGGCCCACCCAAATATTATTTAATAACGTACCACTAAATCTATATATATAAAAGAAAGTCGTGTTAGTTATACCATTTATAGCTCGAGAACGGCTGAACCGATTTCCATGATTTTAGGTTCGTTGGATTTGGCTCGGTTCGGAATAACATAATAATTATTGAAACATGCGAAAAATTCACAATGAGCCAACATTCACAATGGGTTTCCTTTTTGGCAACTTCTGCCTGTATTTTTTGATGGTATCAGTGGATTTCAGAAAATTTATCCACAGGATTGATGTTTACCCCAATTGAAGGAAAAAATGTCGATGCATATGAGAAATTCACAATGAGGGGAAGTTTGAAGACAAACATACCTTTTCCGATATTTCTTGAGCGAATTTCGGATTTTTAGTAAGTTTACTACATCAACGTGTAGACCATACGCGTGGTTCCAGTCCAAATACAGCATATTCTGAAAATTCACAATGGGCAACAATTCACAATTATTTTTTTCATTGTTTTGTCTTTATTTTTCGATCGTTGAGCGAACAGAGTTCCAGCCGAATATCGGAGTAATTAATTATTGAAACACGAAAAATATTCACAATGGCCAAATTATAAAAATAGCTCCATTTCATACAGTTAATAATTGAATTATTGGATTTTAGTAAATTGATTCCACCGGATTGGCCTACACCCATACTATACTATTGAAACATGCGAAAGATTTACAATTATAAAAACAAATCCTTTTTAAATACTTTTGTCTATATATTCTGAACAAACTGTAAGATAAAAGTAAATTCACAATAAATAGGATTCTAAAAAAAGCCCGTTTTCACATAATTTAGACGTTATTCTCTGAAGAGATAAGAGGATTTCGGTAAGTTTGTAACGTTGAATCTGTCTCTACTCCAAACAACAGAATAAAAAAAATCACAATGGAAAAAATGTTCAAGACAGCTGCTTTTCAAGTTACACCACCATATTGGAGCCTACACCAAATAGTTGAATTTGCCTATTTTGAAGATATCTTTTTTGGACATATGCACCTTTGGCTATATGTATCAACTCCACTGGATAGGATCCAAAACACCAGCTATTGAAATATGCATAAAATTAACATTGCTAATCTGTACCATTTTTGTAAAGCTTTACCCATGGTTTTTCTACCTCCGAAAACCTAAAAACCACTGAAACATGCTCCTAAGCCTAAACGGACGAGAAAAATGCTTAAAGCAGTTCTTTATCCACTTTCAATGGATTAGGAGATTTCAGGAAATTTGATTCACCGTATTTGGAGATTTAGATGCTTCAAAAAATTGAAAAGACTGGTACTGAAAAAGGGTATGTTGCTAACCATACTACCTAACACCTATCCATTGAAAAGTGGTAGAAATTACGATTACTAACCAAAATTGTGAAAATAATTCCTTCTCATAGCTTAGTCTGCTTCTAAACAGATATGTGGATTTCAGTAAGAAAGGTCTCATCGGATATAACTATACCCCGAACAGCCTCCTCATCCTAAATTGTCGAAAATTAAAGGGCAGACTATTTTCTTTCATACTCTCCCCTCCGCCTTTTTATGTACTTAATGACCTTGATCCTGAATGGCATAGTTCATTTGCGCCTACTTCTGTCAATATCTCTTGAACGGATTAACGTGGTTCGGTAAATTGGACCCCTTAATGGTTTTCGTTTAGAATAGCTGAAAAACCTACATGTTGTTTATTTACATACCAGAAAACTCCCCAAACATAAATTTGAAAGTACCGGCAGCATTTCGGCGACATCTCTTGAGCCCAATAGCGAATTGTTAATTGATTTTCGCCACATTATTGGCATATTACGGTAATGGCTAAATAACCATTCACACATGTGGAAAATTCACTAGAAGTGCAGTTTAGTGAATAGTGAACTAGAGGCTTCCAGTGAATTGGCTTCATCTTATTGCTCTTCACATGCAACTGAAAAACTCCCACCTGTAATAACAGATTTTCTTTTACAATATACATTTATAGCCACTATGGTATTTTAACGATAAAAGAATTGTTACTACCGAATCAGCAAAAATAGACAGGAAAATTATTAAAAGAGTCTTTCTTATGCTTTTTAATATACAAACAAATTTGAGGACCGCAGTAGTTTTGCAACACCCTGACGGGTGACATCATCCAAAAGTGGGGCGATACGAAATTCGCCTGGCCACATCACCGAAATACAACCTGAACAGCAAAACAAACATTCACAATGAGTGTAGTGTCGTGAATTTGCCCCACCAGATTGGTCTCCAACTTCAGCTGATCGAACTATCGAATTTCAACATGTAGAAAATTCATAGTGAACAAAATTATGAAGAAAAATCTTTCTTACGTTCTTTTGCCTATTTCTACTGAACGGATTAGCCGATTTCGAAAAATTCCACCCTATATCTCTCCCAGCTAATTTATAAGCAGAACTTCTGCCAACAAATTTATAAACAACACAATTATTTTTCTAGCTTTATCCTATACGTATCTCTTGAATGAATTTTCCAATTTCTGTGATTCCTTTTCTTGAATTGATAGCCAAAGCCAACCGAAGTAGCAGCATAGCTTATGAAACATCTGGACAATTATGAAGGCAGTAATTTGTCCATAAGTTTGCCTATACTTCTTGATCGGATAACCGTACTTCGGAAAATTATACTTATTTAACGGTTCATCGCTAATATTCCTGGAACGGATCCCTCTCAATGGCTTACAACCCCAATAACCCAATAGCACTTGATATCTGGGAAATTGTTTCCCTGAACGAATTAGCGGATCTCAGTAATTCCGTCCCCTTCAACGCGAGAGCCCCGTATTCCTACTAAAATATCTGCAAAATTGCCCAGGAAAAGAAAAGTGTCAATGTCAAAATGATTTGCCTCCTCCTTTTCGCCGATTAGCGGATTTTCCAGTATTCTCTAAACAAACATCTGAATAAGTTCCATCCTCAGTAGGAGACACATCTGGAAAATCGACCAAGAAAAATTAGCAATGCATTGCTGCCGCTCATTTTCTGATGATTTTGTATCTCCTCAACACATTCGCGGAGTTCTGTAATTTTGTCGCACCCACAAATTGATCACATTTAAAATGTGGCGCGGTACGAAGCTCGCCGGGCATTTCATTTTCTCCTTCTTTATCGGATTAGATTGCAGGATCATAAAGAATGATAATTTTGTTCTCTTTTTCCCTTACCGGAACGGCGATACGAAGTTCGCCGGGCCAGCTTGTATATTCCAAAACACATACCTATATTTAAAGCATACACTGTTCAAAAATCAATCAGGGTGCTTCATTCATTCTAAATTGTTATTAAATCCCATATAAAAAACGTTCCACGGTTTCTATCCTTCTCTAGTTATCATGATCCAATGTTTTTCTATCTCACCCAAGGTCGTCGTCTTCGTTCTACTAACGCCATCTAGAGAGTGAATACGAAAAGTCCATTGACTTTGAAAGCTTCGATTTGCATGAAATTGGGGACACTGACTGCAAGTGACCACCCCCCGCTTGCATGCTATTTGTTGGATGCAAGGGAAATTTTGCATGGAAATTGTTGGTGGGTTTTGAGACAAATAAATGCCACATTAAACCGCCTCTTTGGCCGGCCCAAAAACAAAAACAGGTAAGGAGACCCTGAAAGTCCTTCTAGGGTCTCACTTTCCTGGATCAACCATAACATCGGAACGCACAGACCAGTTGGATGATAACTCCCTTTTTCTCAGGGCTAACAAAGACGACTGGCGGATTGCTAACCAAATAGTAACCCACAATAGGGTGGAATGGGCGATCAACTCTTTCGAACCCTACAATTCACCAGGACCAGATGGCGTCTACCCATCCCTGCTTCAGCAGGGTCTTACGACTCTGGCTCCGCTTTTACTAAGCCTATTTAGAGCCAGCATAGCCTTAGGATACATTCCAATCACCTGGAAGCAGGTAAACGTAGCTTTTCTGGCAAAGCCAGGACGTGACCAAACCCTAGCGAAATCGTATAGACCAATAAGTCGAACCTCCTTCCTACTTAAGTCATTGGAAAAGCTCGTCGATAAACATATCAGGGACAGGTGCCTGTCGCTTTTCCCGTTGCACCACAAACAAAATGCCTATCAGACAGGGAAATCATGTGAATTAGTACTACACCATTTAGTTGGGAAGATTGAGACCACACTAGAAATCAAAGAAATAGGGGTCGCGGCCTTCCTACATATAGAGGGGGCCTTCGACAACACTTCCTTCGAATCTCTTGTACACGGCGCCTCGAGTCGTGGAGTTCAAAACACCCTATGTCGGTGGATAAAATCAATGCTTCAAGGACGACAAGTACATGCAAAACTATTCGGTGAAATCATGTATACAGCTGTCCTCAAAGGGTGCCCACAGGGGGTATACTTTCACCCCCCCCCCTGTGGAACTTTGTAGTGGACAGCCTACTGGTCCAGCTAAATAACACTGACTTTTATACCCTAGGATCCGCCGATGACATCATTATCCTGATAAGGGGAAAATTTCCAGGAGTTCTTTCTGAACTCATGCAACAAGCTCTGACCCAAGTGAAGGATTAGTGTAGGAGGGTAGTCCTATCGGTCAATCCCGCCAAAACAACATTAATAGCCTTCAGTCGCAAAGACAACTTGGACGGGCTCAACGCTCCAACATTATTCAACCAACAACTGCAGTTTACCACGGAGGTAAAATATCTGGGAATCGACCTTGATAACAAACTCACGTGGAACAAGCAGCTGCAAAACACAATTGCCAAAGGCAAACAGACCCTATATGCAACAAAAAGAGCAATAGGGAAAACGTGGGCGTTAAAACCACGAATGATACACTGTAATACGATGCTGTGGTCAAACCCCGTCGGACCTATGGCTCGATAGTCTGGTGGACCAAAATCAAGCAAAAAACAGCAGCAGCGAAGTTGGGATCAGTACAGAGACTGGCCTGCGCAAGCATAACCGGCGCCATGCGCAGTGCACCAACTTTAACTCTACAGAAACTACAAGACCTGCCACCACTGGACCTCACAATTACAGAAGAGGCAAGACTCGCAGCGTACAGACTCCAATCATCGAACATTTGGACATCACAAAGGGTAGGACACTGTACGATTACAGAAACCATTGCAAGCCCAATCCTACATATGGGTAGCGACTATACCCCGGCCATGAACACCTTCGACTCCAATATCCAAACCTCAACGGTTAGGGAAGACTGGAGTAAATGGAACGACAATCATCTATCAAATTACATCGTGTGGTATACGGATGGGTCGAAGACAGACGAAGGGACAGGGGCAGGAGTTTATACTAAAACTAACAACTATAGTATGTCCAAACCCCTAGGTCAATCTACCACTGTCTTCCAGGCAGAACTTATAGCCATAAACCTAGCAGTAGGGGAGAGTACTCGAAAGGGATATACAAATAAGACCATATATATTCTCTCCGACAGTCAAGCTGCTATAAAAGCCAGTGCAAATCCCAAAACAACTTCTAAATTCGTTTGGGAATGCCAACGAAATCTCAAAAACCTAGCTACCGGAAACAAAGTAACTCTGAAATGGGTGAAAGGACATAAGGGGATCGAAGGAAATGAGAAAGCGGATGCCCTTGCAAGAGAGGGTTCCGAACTACCCTTAACTGGTTCTGAACCTGCAATCGGAATCAGTAAATCTACTGCCAGAACCGTTGCAAGACGATGGACCGAGGATAAATTCCAAGATCGATGGAGACTCGCTGAAGGGCTCAGGCACAGCAAGAGTATGCTGGAATCTAACTGGCACACCAGCTGCACCGAAGCCCTCAGTCTAAGTAAAACGAACCTCAGGGCAGTGACAGGCCTTATAACCGGTCATTGTACGCTACGGAAACATCTGCATACAATAGGGATCTACTCACAAGACCCACTATGCCGCCTTTGCAACGAAGACGAGGAATCAGCCTCGCACGTTATTTTCGAATGCCCCGCTCTTATGAGCTGGAGACAAAATTTCATTGGGGCTCAAGCTACCATAATGGGTGCACCCAAAGTAAGCCTGGTTAACTTTCTTCTAAGCCTCATACGAAGGACAGAGCTCATAACCTGAAACTTTCTCGCTTAAAGTAGGTACTAACACTGGAACAAGTAGAAAATGGAATGGCCACAGCTGTTAAAATGTGTCTCCAATTATACACAACGCTACATATATGAAAAAAAACATTAGCGCCGGTGGGGATAATATTTCAGGGGGCATAGATTTTGCATATTATTTTATTTAAAAGAGAAACGTATCCAGTACGTAACTCTATGACCTTCCTACTCACTGGCTCTATTGTTGGATCATTGGATAATTCGAATTTCGGTAATAAGCAAAGTTTTTTCGGGATTGAATGCATAATTTCCAAACTATTAACACCTGGACGATCAATATACATACTTTCTTATCAAATTGAATAAAAAACTACCAACAAAAAGATGAAAAGAGAAAGCGACTTTAATTCATATATTTTTAGATAAACCCCACGATTGCTCTTTTTATGATACGCCTATGAGTCTGTACCAAATAAACAAATCGCACGCATGCGCACATGCAATGGCATTTTACCGACGTCAAGCTTCGTGCCATCTTCGTGGGTTTTCGAAGCGGGGCTAATTTACAGATGATATACATACGCTACAAAATTGGACCCACATTTGAACAAGCGTTTGTATGAAGTAAGCCGTTCCATTATCTACTTATTCCGAGGTACTAACATCGTCAGTTCACGTGATATCCATGCAAATACTGTCAAAATTTTGATGATCGTGAAATCGAATTCGCTTGGTGGTATTCACTTCACATGAAAGTCTCCACACCGGTTTTTCACATTTCGCCGGCGAAAATAATGCCGCTGCACTTTATTTCACCGTGAAAAGATGTCATCAACAATCAACCAGAACGCGAGTGAACATTTTTCTTAACTTGAGTGAATAAAACGCAAGTCTCCACGGCAGCGTTTTCACGGGAGACATATAAGCAAGCTTTTCGCTCGGTGAACTCAGTACATACCTTTAGATGGGAAATACAATAAGCCAGCAGGCTGCAGTATTGGCCGCAACCAGCCCAACCTATCTCAGCGCCATATTCATCCATCCATCCATCCAACTTCAAGCTGCATTCAAGTTTTGCGAACTTGGGGTCATCAGCGTTATTAAAGAGTAGAATGAATAGATAACTATATGTAGTAGCTATTTGATGGTAGATAGATCGACTTGGACATAGTCTTGATTCAACTGGAGATTGGGGGGTTGGGTTTGTATGACAGCCCCATGACCCCATTGTCCGATTCCATTGATTTTTCCATATGCCTTATGGCATCAATTGAAATGCACTTTTAAGGGGTTTGGTTGAAATTGGTGCACAAATAAAAAAGTATTCTTAGAAAAACTCAATTTGGGGGGCTGGGTTTGTATGGCAGCCCCATGACCCCACAGTCCGATTCTTACATATGTTTTGTGGCATCAATATAAACACATTTGTGTAGAGTTTGGTTGAAATTGGTGTACAAATCAAAAAGTTTTTCTTAGAAAACCCAAATTGGGGGGGTTGGTTTTGTATGGCAGCCCCAAAGAAACCAAAGAAACTACATACATTCAATTTTCTTTGCATTGATGTATAAAACTTTAGAGCTTTACTTAGAAAAATATGCGCTAGACTAAAAATTAAATTAGGGGTTTATTAATTTTTGGTAGTTTTAAAGCTTGCCATAACTCTCCAAAAAATGCAAGTTAAGCCATGAAATTATGTGTGCGTATTCGCATCAAGTAGGATATGAGTCGCTCCAATCAATGAACCTCGTTATCCCCCATTTAAATTTGGCTAAATGGCATGCTTATAACTCCCCCTCCCAAAATTACAGGAGGCTTCATTTTTTTCATATCGCCATTGAAGGGCACCACCTAAACTCACCTCAATCGGATTGAAACTGAGAGTAGCTTCCGTACAAAATAACACAGCAGGAGTTTGTTCTACGCACTATTTGATTAATAGCTCGATGAGAACTGTGGAACAAAGGTATGACTATGATGGGTTTTGGTTATCTCTCAAATGTTTATTGACCCCTAATCCGGGTACTATCCACAGCACTCAAATATCAAATTTCGTTTTTTGACATTTTTATGTCTTGACTCTGGCACATAAATTCGAAAAGCGTCACGAAAATCTAACGAAAAAGCGTTACGTTTTTGGCATTCAAGGTTCAACGGAAGTTGGGCTAGGTTGTATCCTGTGAGTTTTGGGTGCCATTCAAGGTTCAACAGAGGTTGGGCTTGGGTTCAATTTACGTTCAACTTGTGTTCAACTTGGGTTCGACTTGGGTTAAACTTGAATTCAACTCGAATTCAACTTGAATTCAACTTTCAACTTAGGTTCAACTCACGTTCAACTTTGGTTAAACTTTTGCTGAAGAGACCCAAAAAGTGTAACTTTAACTTAGTTTCAACTCATGTTCAACTTTTGTTGAACGACCCAAAAAGTGTTACTTTCAACTTAGGTTCAACTCACGCTCAACTTTCGTTCAACTTTTGTTGAACGGCCCAAAAAGTGTAACTTTCAACTTAGGTTCAACTCACGTTCAGCTTTCGTTCAACTTTTGTCAACCGACCCAAAAAGTGTAACTTTCAACTTAGGTTGAACTCACGTTCAACTTTCGTTCAACTTTTGTTGAACGACCCAAAAAGTGTAACTTTCCACTTAGGTTCAACTCACGTTCAACTTTTGCTGAACGACCCAAAAAGAGTCAAATTCGAAAAGCAAAACGTCACGAAATAATGTATAAATCATTTCGAGGTTGCATCAGTTCTGTACATTAGCATTTGTTGAAAACATGAAAATGTCCCACTGAGTTGCGCACTTGTACGCAAGCTGTTTTTTTTTTATAAAAACTTACCACTCTGAAATTTAACTAATGAGTTGAATCATTTGCCGAGCATTCACAACATGTCGAGGAGGCTTGGTGGAAAATATTAGACGGAATAGGATCGATCAAGTTTAAGTCTTTCACGACTAGGTCCATTAAAGGGGAGGGTGGGATACTTGTGGTTTTAAAGACTATTTTCCGACATTTGTTGCTTTGTTTGGCGGCTGGAATCGGAACATTACGTCATAGGGCTGTAATACAAACCAGCCCCTTCCAGTGCGTTCCTGGACTGGCATCCAGGAACAGATGGAATCGAAACACGTCATAGGGTTGCGATGTTTGCATGGAGACAGGTAACTTGCGACAGTATTTTTCTCAAAGGGTGTTATACGCAAAAACTAGCGAATATAGGAAAATGAACATTTTTCCATTGTGCAGATCTTTCAAAACTATGTACATCGCAATCAATCAAAGTATGAAAATCCATTTTCGGAAGTTACGATAGGTGTATTCTCATGGTGCGCTATATAATCAAATGGGACTTTTCAGGAGACAATTATTGGTACACGGAGTTTCAGGACCTAGTAAATGCAAAACAAAAGGGTGCGAAAGCACATATATGCCACTTAAATTTCTGGATCGTAAATTACACGACGATAAACTAATGTACGTGGAATGATCAAGTAATTAAAAATATTCCATAAAACTTACTTGAATATAATAATAACATATTTTCCAAATTAATTAACACTGAAGTTTAGTTTCATGAAGGATTCAATAAGAAATTAAGTTTTGATTGATTTACTTATGTACTAATCAATATTTTCCCCCAATTCGAAGAAAGTGCATTCGGACAGAATAGTTTACGTTCAGTTATCTTTCAATTAACATTTCGTTCTTGACCGTGTGATCAACCACACGAACATTAACATAAGAAAAAGGAAACCACTCTTCTAGTCAAGAACGAAAAGCCTTGAAAGATACTACTGCAAGAATTTGTACAACAAAGATAAAAACATACGTACGTGTAAGTTGAATAAAAACAAACCGGTGATGGTCCAACAAATGTCCATATGGATGCAGATGATGCTACTTCTTGACTTTTCCAATTTATAAATAAATAGATATCATTACAACACGATTCCTTGTTGCAATCACACAAAACTTATCTTGATCTCCTGCATGGCTGCGTGTATGACTGCCCACCAGTTGAAGTAATACGAAGTCTATGAGTCGTGACTATCGTTTTTGAACACGTTGCACGAATATAATTTGAATTTTTCCCTAAAACACGAATCACTCACACCTATGGTTTTAAATTCACTCCAAATTGTTAGGATTTTTATTTGATTATGTTTTTCAGAGAATTGTGGTTTAGTAATTTCTGTTAACCACTTTGAATCTGTCTTCACAGCACTTCGCAAGGATAATCGTGAATTAAGGACATCCTATTCAGGCTGTAATGCAGACACTAAACATACGAGTACACAACAGGTGTAGAGGTATAATAGCAACGACTGCGACGACCACATCCGGAAAGCAATCTACGAAACTAGACAACGCGCACGATACTGACTCCTTGAATGTCAATTTTGCAACGATACGTCATAATCGAGAGAACAGTTGTTAAGGACACGATGACACCCACTCCGGCTTGCCACTTTTATCAAGTAGTGTGATTCCTAATCAGCCTTTGAAATTTATGTGAGAAAGTGTCTGCATAATAGTGTGTTATCCTGGAATGTTAATATGACAACAGTAAGCAAACCAAATTTTGCACAAAATACAAATTAAATTTCACACAATTTCCGGAGTAAATGCCACTTGTTGAGAAGGATATGTCTAAATTAAGATTAAGAATTCAATGTCCTCTTTTTGAATCTATTAATTTTCTTTCTAAATACTGTTTTGTTTTATCAGTTCCCCAAGTACATTCGAAAAATGTAAACCACTTGTTCATTGTCCATTCAGCATACAAAACTTGACAAATGATATCCAGCAGCTGATTTATTGAGGATTTTGTCACATCACATGGATGGTGTGTTGTTTGTCGAGAATCGCGCGAGTACCGCTATGGTAAAATCTTCAACTCGTCCGAGATTTATATTCTAAATCATTTTCAACCGAGCTGGAAAATCAAGCAACGGCCACAAGGTCTCTTGTTGAACTAGTCCCAGACATGATTTTGGAAATTGAACGTAACCGAACACCCTTACAAAGATGGGTAACGGGCAAAATAGAACAAAAAGGGACACACAAAAGCACAAAACTAGCAGGGGCAACCTGTTATAGTAAATTCAGTATGCGGCTAAGCTAAAAGGGATGCTAGAGGGCAACAGACAGTCAAGGGGAACGTGTGCTAAACTACATAAGGGTAGTTGACACTGTCAGTGGCCAGCTGTGTTACGAATTATATATGAAATTTCAAGCCATGTATGGTGAATTAAAATTAAAAATAAAAGTGTTTATATGCAGCGCACTAATATGCACTAAAAGCGCAAGAAACGTATTTTGTCCTGACCACAGAGGAAAGCATTTGTCTGTTTTCGAGCAACAGTTTCACATAGGGGTTGAAATTCAAGCTGAAAGAATTTACTCAAATTGTTGGGGATGATTTCCAGTATGGATGGTAGTATGTGCACCGACAACATGTTATATACTGGAACTGGAAGCTTGCTTGTTCGTACTTCCAAATCCAAAAGCACTGTAGTACCTACAGCTATTCGTATGCGAGAGAGAAGGGGAGCACAATTTCACTCACTCTCTGCTTTTGCACAGAGTAAAGTAGAACTTCCAAACTTCGCAGCAGACATATACGTGCATTAAATTGTCAGGTGAAAATTATAATTTGAATTGACAGGGGCTTTTGAGTGGTAAAATTAGGTACGAGAGAAATTGGCAATTCCCAAAAATAGATAAAATCTTTGAAAGTTACCAGTGGACGAACGGGTGAATTTTAAAACTTTTCGTTCCCTACTTTACTGTAAATTTTAGATACATTTGTATAGTTATATGTATTAGCGAGCTCCCTAGCCCGCACTATGCCACGATTATGGAGGACTGGAAGAGCTCAAAAAACAAAAATAAGTTCATACCCGCAGACATTCCATAAGAACAGAGCCGACTAACCTTATAAAAGATTCGGGAACATCTTTACGACCCAGGAAATTTAGCAGTTCACTTCGGAAACATTAGGGGAAAGCTGGATTTGAGCGAGGTTCTAAGCCCTAATATTGTATGAGAAATTTGTAGCTCTTGCAATGTTAAGGAATGTGTCAAAAGGCACCATCGATTCGCGCTCTCCTAACGATGCTAGGCGGTAGTCAAATGGTGTTTTCAATTTGAAATTAAAAGTTTCTATAACGCTAAAGTTCACTACTCGTAAAAAGTTGTTTAGGGTAAATTTATAGTCCGTAGGGTAACTAGTCGAATTTATTATGGAAACATGCACCTCTAAGGGCGCTTGATGGGTTCAAAACGCCAATAAACGTTTTATTTTTGGGGATTTTCGTGAATAGTATTATAACGGTAACTCATTACAGTCCTCTATGAAAATTTTTTTAGCTTTTGCAATTCCAAACGTGAATTTAAAGCTTCTCAATCGGAGCTTTGGAAATATAACTGATTGAATAAATAAATAACGGTTAAATGGAAAATTGGAGTATGTATATCTATAACTGTAACGCCAGTCAGAAACTAGTGTATGCCAAATTTGTAGCTCGAAAAGGTCTTTTTAACATATTCAATCCGATCGTTATGGAAGGTGGGTGTGCCGCTCACGGAGCTACACGGTTTCCCATCGTAGAATAGAATTATTTTTGGGGAATTCTTATAACGGTAAAGTCATCCCAATAAATAATTTGTATCTTCTATGGTTCTCAATAAATTCCCAAAGAAACTATGGTTGCCCCAAAATGTACCGTCGGTCAAACTTTTTAATTATCAGGTTTCTGAGAACAATTTTTTAGAAATATGGATCCCTATAACTGTAAATTTAACGTAAAAGACACATGCCAAGCATTTGAAGCTTCTTCGAAAGTCAGTCGAGTACTCCCTGAGAAGACCTCTTGATCAAACGTGAACACAAATAGAGTTTCTGGAATGCCTCTATAACGGTATACTTAACGGAATTGTAGTCGGTGACAAATTTGTAGCTCCTCTGGCTCTCAAAAATAGATGTTTATCATCTATTAGCATTTCCCGAAGATGCATGCATTACTAAGGGAGCTACAAGGGCTCAAACATGTAAATATCTCTAAAACGGTAACGTTTACTGAAATGTCACCTACAATCGCATTGTATAGTCAACAGAGTTCCTTGGACCTTGAAACCAAAACTGACGATTTTGAGTTGTTGATAAGTACCTTCGAGGCAAAGCCGGGGCGTGACCAAACCCTAGCAAAATCGTATAGACCAATAAACCTAACCTCCTTCTTTCTCAAACCATTGGAAATCGTCGATAAACATATCAGAGACAGGTTTTCTGTCGCTTTTCCCCTTGCACCCAAACATGATTTTTCCTGATCAGACAGGGAAATCGTCTGAATCAGAACTACAACAACTTATGTAGGAAGATTGAGACCGCACTAGAAACCAAGTATATAGGGCTCGCGGCCTTCTTATACATACACACCCTCTGTCGGTGCATAAAATCAATGCTTCAGGGACGGCAAGCGCACCTTTTCGGCGAAACCATTCCTACCGAGAGGTAGTCGATCAACCCTCCTGTGTAACCTTGTGTTCGACAGCTTACTGGTCCAGCTAAACAACACTGGTTTCTGTACCCAAGGATATGCCGATGATATCAGCAACCTCATGAGGGGAAAATTTCCAGAGGTTCTTCCAAACTTATGCAACAAGCTCTAACTTCAGTGGAGGATTGGTGCAGGAGGGTAGGCCCATTGGTAAATTCCACCAACACGAGTAACCTTCTGTCGTAAACACAATTGGTCTACCGTCCGCGCCCTTTCCAATCCTCGGAAAGAAAAGGGCAACAACGCCATTGAATTTGGCAACACAAAAACCTGCGATCCACTTCAGTGTGCTAGCCTGTTCAATAAACAATTTATTGAACATCCCAAGTGTGACGGCCTCAAGCGCAAAATTAGAAGACGGATTCGCAGCCGGAATGTTGACACCATACCATCTTTTACAGCGGACCAGGTTAAAAAAGTCATCGAGAATGCTAAAAACTGCAAGGCCCTCGGACCAGATGGCATTTCGATGACCATGTTGAAACATCTCGACCTTCCAGCCATTGAGTATCTCACGGCCGCCTTTAACTTGTCGATGTCCACGCTTGCCATCCCTGAAATCTGGAAAACAGGTCGAATTGTTCCCTGTCTCAAGCCAGGGAAGAGCGCAAATCTCGGGGAATCCTACCGCCCCATTACGATACTTTCTCCTGTCGCAAAGACGCTGGAGGCCCTTATTCACCCCACTCTTGCTGCACATGCGAAGCTAGAACCTCACCAGCATGGCTTCAGGAAGATGCATTCATACACGCATTCGTGATGGGCTAAATCAACGCAGTCGTTGTCACAGAACTGTTCTGGTGGCAATAGACCTATCAAGTGCATTCGATAAGGTCAATCATTCAATGCTCTTAGCAAACTTGTTGAATATGCATCTTCCTGCACAAGAGATTCGTTGGATTGCCAATTATCTAGCTGGTCGGCACTCCTTCACCGAGTTTCGAGGCAAACGTTCTAAGCTTAGGAAAATCAAATTAGGTGTTCCACAGGGAGGGGTACTCTCCCCGACTCTGTTCAACATCTACATGTCCGGCCTTCCCACACCACCTGAAGGAATCGAGGTGATTTCCTATGCTGACGATTGCACCGTACTCGCCACAGGGAATGATAAGGATGAAATGCACCTCCGAATTAATCGCTATCTAGGACGATTACAGGAATTTTTCCAAAGCCGAAACCTCACCATTTCTGCGTCCAAATCCTCTGCGACTTTTCTAACCACTTGGTGGGAGGACATCAGATGGGAGATGGATATACGTATTGGCAACAATTCTGTTCCTACTGTTAAAAACCCCAAAATTCTCGGGCTTCGCGTAGAGAACATGATGACGTCTGCGAATCATGCAGCTTCAGTCTGTGAAAAAATGAGCAGTAGGAACAACATCTTAAAAGCTCTAGCTGGTAGCACCTGGGGCAAATATAAAAACCATGCTAGCTACTTATAAAGCGGTGGGTCGAGCGGCCGCTGATTATGCAGTCCCAGTTTGGACACATAGTCTATGTGACACAAACTGGTCCAAAGTTCAGGTCTCCCAAAATGCCGCTCTACGCATCGCGACAGGTTGCCTTCTGATGTCTGCCCAGGATCACTTACATCAGGAGACAAAATTGATGCCAATACGTGACCACTGTTGAATTGAAACATTCTATTATTGAATCTACTACATAATTGTTAACGTACACTGAACTATGAATTTGAATTTTTGTACTATTACTTTTTTGACTACTTCCTTCTGTTCTAATAAACGTATCGAATAGAGAACACTTCGTGTTTAGCTTGTGTTTATTATCCGTTCGCAGCATAGCCCCAACTCTTGAATTTATACCTGCGCAACAGGTTATGGGCCCCCACGAGTCGTGTTAATTGTCAGTGCGATAATATTTTTTCGAAATCGTCGAAATTAATTATTTTGTAAAGTTGCAAACGTGTAGCACGCGGGTAGAGTGTCGAAAGTAAGTTCACGATGTCGGCACAGAATATTCTTTCGCAAATCGGGTGTATCGAGCGCTTGAGAGGCCGCGAAAATTACGATAGCTGGAAAATTTCAGCACGGGCAATTCTCGAATTGCAAGACCTGTGGAGCTACATCGATGGCACGAACACGGAGAAAGATGCGGTAAAGGCTGCAGAAGGAGAAATGCGAGCGAAAGCCAAGCTAACGTTGATGGTTGACCCAATCAACTATAGCCACATCCAATCGGCAAAATCGGACAAGGAAATCTGGCAAAATCTCAAAAAGGCGTTCGATGACAGCGGACTAATGCGACGGGTTGGTCTGTTACGTACCATCATCAACACCAAATTGGAGAGCTGTTCATCGATGGAACAATTCATCAACACCATCTTGGTCTGTGTCCACAAATTACGAGGTACGGGAATGTCTGTCGACGACGAATGGACCGGAACGTTGCTGCTGGCTGGTCTCGGCGAGGAGTACAAGCCTATGATTATGGCAATAGAAAGCAGCGGTCTGAAAATATCATCAGATTTTGTGAAGACGATACTTCTGCAAGATGTCGGCAACAGTTTAGCACAACAGCCTGCTGATCAAAGTAACGCACTTTTTACAAAGAAGCCCACAATCAACAACAATGGATGGAGTAAGTCTTCATTCAAAGGTAAGAAAGTGAAGTGCTTTCAGTGCGACAAGCGCGGGCATATTGCGAAAAACTGTCCGAAACGAACGTCGAAGAATGCATCAAGCCTGTTTTGTTTGACAGTGGCACATACAACTTCAGCTGAATGGTTCATAGACTCTGGTGCAAGTGTGCACATGAGTAATCGCGAGGATTGGATGATAAATGCACGCCAACCAACGACAAAAACCGTAACTGTGGCCAATAATTATCAATTAGCTGTCAAAAGTGTCGGCGATGTTAAGCTGGATCTTGATCGAGGAAATTCGCTGGGTCCCACAGAAGCCATTATAAAAGACGCGTTGTATATTCCGGGTCTGTGTACAAACCTCCTCTCTGTGTCTCAATTAGTGAAAACAGGAAAGTCCGTGAAATTTAATAGCAACGGCTGCCAAATAGTCAACAAACAAGGTGACATTATTGCCGAAGCCGTTCTGTGCAATAACATGTACAAGTTAAAAACCCGCACAAACACAGCATCATTCGCAATGAAAGCGTCGGACGATACTCATACCTGGCACCGGCGCGGCGATACGGACATGTTGAGTGGAGGCGACGTAGTAAGTGGCGCCGATTTTCCAATGAAATTAATCCGTAATTGCGAAGTATGTTTGCAAGGAAAGCAAACTCGTAAGCCATTTCCTGACAGTCAAAGTAAGACAACAGATCTTTTGGAATTAGTCCACAAAGATGTCTGCGGGCCGATGCAAGAAGCTTCACATGGTGGCGCTTTATATTATGTGACTTTCATTGACGACTTCAGTGGCAAAATCTTCACGTTATATGATAAAGCGCAAATCTGACGTTTTTGAGAAGTTTTCCGAGTTCAAAGCTGTAGCAGAAAAGCAGACGGGCAAGAAGATTAAGATTCTTAGATCGGACAACGGTGGCGAGTATAAGAACAAAAAGTTCAGTGATTATTTACGCGAAAATGGTATAGTTCATCAGACTACTGCGGCATATACGCCAGAACAAAATGGTAAAGCCGAGAGGATGAACCGCACTCTTGTAGAGAAGGCCCTATGCATGCTACTTGACAGTAATCTACCGGCCAAATTTTGGGCAGAGGCAGTTAACACCGCTACGTACTTGGTTAACCGCTTACCAATCAAGGACTCCAAGAAAACTCTAGAGGAGATATGGTCGGGTAAAAGGCCTGATGTTCGTCATTTCAAGATATTCGGCTGCAAGGCGATGGTGCATGTACCAAAAGCTACAAGAAGGAAGCTGGATCCGAAAGCAACAGCGTGCATTATGGTTGGATACGATGCAATAACAAAGGCCTACCGTCTGTTTAATCCGAAAGACAACAAAATCATCTTGAGTCGCGATGTCGATTTTTTGGAAGATGAACGATATGATTACTAACCGATTATAATGTCGACCAAAGTCAATTTTATATTTTTTTAGATGATATTCAAATTGAAGTGGAGGATAAGGTCTCCCATTCAGAACAGACGACGGAAGTCTCCCAGTCAGAACAGCCAACGTCCGACAGATCAATGGAACCAGAAGTAAAGATTGACGAGACAACAGCCGAAGACGATACGCTTGCAAGTTATTTCAGCGAATCCGAGGAAGAAGACGAAAATAGTCCGCACGATGAAACTTTTCGACCATCGACGTATATGCAGCGACAAATATGCGAAGAGGCCATTGCTAAGCGACAGTCACCGAGATTTATGGATCCTGGAACGTTTTGGATCCATTCGTTATCTGCTTGCCACAGCTGCAAGGTACGACATGACCATCGACCAAATGGATGCAGTGACGGCGTTTCTACACGGCGATCTTTCTGAAGAGATATACATGAAGCAACCCGAATGTTTCGATGACGGGTCCGGACGAGTTTGCCGTCTTAATAAATCCCTTTGTGGGCTGAAGCAGGCAAGCAGAGTATGGAACCAGAAATTGGACTCAGCATTAAAGAATTTCGGTTTATTATGCTCAAAGTCTGACGCTTGCATATACATACTACTTTGTACTAGATAGACATAGATATATTGGTAATATATATTATAATAGATATTATCATATCCTTAAGCCTACTTGATTTCGGTTACTGCACGTCTAAAAATTTATACTGAATGAATTGAGTAGGCTTAGGCATATGACATACATATTATAATATAAATATGACTGTGTAATGGAGACCTTATTTTGGCTGTATACGTTGACGACCTTATAATTTTTTCGAATGATGCACCTCTAAAGAACAAGCTGAAAGATTACCTGAAATCACAATTCAAAATGAAGGATTTAGGACCTGCCAAACATATCCTTGGAATGCAAATCACACGTGAACGAAAGTCTGGTACAATATCAGTTGACCAAAGTCAATATATTCGCGATGTCTTAAAGAAGTTCGGGATGGACGATAGTAACCCGATCTCTACGCCAATGGATGTAAGTTTAAAACTAACTTCTGATTTATGTCCGCAGAATGATACTGAAAGAAACGAGATGGCGAAGATACCCTACCGTGAAGCAGTTGGGAGCATTTTGTTAGCAGCACAAGTGTCACGCCCTGACATCCAGTACGCAGTCAACAGTGTTAGCCGCTTCAACGATAACCCTGGCAAGACACATTGGATGGCCGTTAAGCGAATTTTAAGGTATCTAAAGGGGACAACCGATATGAAGCTATCATATAAACGTAATGGGAACATCGATTTGCATGGTTTTTGCGATTCTGATCATGCAAGTGATCCAACAGATAGACGTTCAATCACCGGGTATGTGTTTCTTCTGATGGGCGGAGCAATCTCTTGGAATTCGAAGAAACAACCTACAATCGCGTTATCTACGACCGAAGCGGAGTACATGGCGATGTCTGCATGTACACAAGAAGCGCTGTGGCTTAAGCATCTGCATCGGGAAATCTTCAACGAGGATCTTGGTTGCTCTATAAGCTGTGACAACAAAGGAGCTATGCATTTAGCGGGTACGACTACGCATCACCCTCGAA